>CM032410.1:7417808-8014294 GCA_019049475.1 Eueides isabella
AATGTTTTTGTATGTATGAGCGAAGAAATGAAATATAAGTTAAATATTCAAATTAAAAATATTAAACATTTCATTTCCTCGAGTGGGGATCGAACCCAGAACCTGTCAGATTTAAATGTCATTTTCATTATTTTATTTCGACAACTTTTTTTCAACATATAAATAAAAAACTTACGTAATTCGACGAAATTTGTACAAAATTTTGATTAATTTAAGTCTTAAAAGTGATAATTTTATTAGAACACAAAAGTAATTGACATAAGTAAAAAAAAAGGGTGGGGTCCAAGCGGGCGAAGCCGCGGGCTTAACACAGCTTATACACCAGAAAAACATATATATATAAATTAAAGCGGTCGAAGCCGCTGCCTTAACACAGCTTATACATCAGAAAAACATACATATAAATTAAAGCGGTCGAAGCCGCTGCCTTGACACAGCTTGAGCTTATACACCAGAGAAACATATATATAAATTAAAGCGGGCGAAGCCCTAACATTACCTGTTTAATAAACAAATATGGATCAAAAGCATCTGCCCAAGAAGAAAGCTGTTCACAGTCCACTCTTGCACTGCACGATGATATCACTGCCGCTGCCTCCTCCTTTATAAATAAAATAGAAAATATCAATAACTATATAAATATTATTATCATTTCTTAGTTCTAGTATTTAGTCAAAACGCGGCGTTGAGTTCCGCCACTAAACACTTCAAATTTGGCAGAGAGTGGTCAACAGAATGAGACCACACAAGGAAATGAAACATTTAATATTTTCAAATTATTACTTCTTCGCTCGGGTAACAAAGCAAAGCGCGGCGTTGAGCCACTGCCACTCAACGCCTCAAATTCGGCGTCAAATGGAACGTAATGTCTACACATGACACTAAGTTCCCAAGTTCCCTCTGTCTAACCTGGATGATGGACACAGATAAATATTTATATATGTATATAAATAATTTTCTTTACACTTTTTTCCTCTGTATCCCGCACAGGGTAGGCAGAAGAAAACGTGAGAATGTAGTGTTTTATAATTATATTATAAAATATCTCACATCTTTCATAACCGGAGGTCAACACAATGCCTGAAGTTAATCAGCAACTCAGGAAGGGAACATTATTATGAGAACGAAACTTGGGAACCTAATGCACTCCATTTTAATACTAGGTTCCCAAGTTCCCTGTTCAGCGAAGCTTAAAAAATATATCTAACCAACACACATACACAATTTACAGTCATATATTTAATTTAATATATATATATATATATATATATATATATATATATATATATATATATATATATATATATATATATATATATATATATATTATACATATATATACATATATATACATATATATATATATATATATATATATATATATATACATATATATATATATATATATATATATATATATATATATATATATATATATATATATATATATATATATATATATATATATATATATATATATATATATATATATATATATAATATGTATATATATATATATATAATATATATATATATAATATATCTATATATACTATATATATATTATATTATATATATATATCTATATATATAATGGATATATATAGTATATATATATATATTAGATATATATATAATATATATATATATATATATATATATTATATAATAATATATATATAATATATATCTATATATATATATATATATATGTATCTATATACTATATATATATATAATATATATATATATTATATATATATTATATATATATATATATATATATATATTAATATATTAAATATGAAATTACCTCTATATCTGGTGCAGGTTCATCATGACAGTTCAAAGAATTCTCACGACCACATCGGATGCATTCTATAACAAAAAAAAAACAAATTCTTTAACATTTCCATAAGAAAAAAATTTGCAGAATCATTTTTAAAAATCAAGATATCAAAACTTAAATTTAAAAAGCGTACAAAAATTTCGAACGAAACGGGATTTGAACCCGCGCCTCTTGAATACCGTCCAAGCGCTTTGACCAACTAAGCCATTCGTTCTCACCAAGCTCCGTCGAAATTCTTATACGCTTGTTACAACGTTATTTATGTTGTTAGCATCTCCGTAGGGACGATTTTTACAAATTTCCGCTACCCAAAGACAACTCGTAAGAATTATCGTTTGGCAAGAGAGAATATTATTTTTACTATGTTTTAAAGTGTTATTCCACACTTAGGACAGAAAATACTAAACTTAAATTTAAGAGGCGCAGGTTCAAATCCCGCTTTGTTCAAAATTTTTATACGCTTTTTAAATTTAAGTTTAGTATTTTCTGTCCTAAGTGTGGAGTAACACTTTAAAACATAGTAAAAAAAATCAAGATATCATTTATAACAATGTGCAGTGTTGAATTCCGTCACTCAATCACTCAGTGGTGAAAGAAAGTGCCTTTATAGGAAAGGAACAGTGACTTAACACTAGGTTCCCAGTGTTCCAAAGCCAAACATGGTGTGCATGAATTTAAAGGAAGAAAATCGATAAAATTCAATATTAATTTAAATTGAATATGTCATCTTCAATCTTTTATTATCATTGTCAATTTGAGATTAATAAATCAACTTTTTTTTTATAAGCTTCATGTTATATTTTGCACGTGGCAGGGTAGGCAGAGGGAACTTGGGAACCTAGTGTTAAGACACTCCGTCCAGTTCCCCACTTTCCAATAACACTAAGAAATGAAAACATTAAATATTTCCAATTCACTTTCTCATACAAAATTCACAATTGAACTCACCCATCCAGCAGCTTCCGCAGCTAAACTCTGGCTGATCTCCGCTAAGAACCCGGAGCTGGGGCTCCTCGCTGACAGTGCTTCAAGACTTTCAATGGCCGTTCCTTGTGTATCTCCGCAGGTTGATGATATTTCACATTCCGGATCTCTTACATACGAATCTTGCTCCAGCATTGTTATGAAATCAGGCTGCAAGGAAAGAATTGATACACATTTTAGTTTTTATTATTAAAAAAATATTTTTAGGAAAAAAAATAATGGTTTAAATTAATTCAATTAATATTCAAAGTAATAAATATAAAAAAAAGATACATATAAAAGAAATACTTGTTCATCAACTAGTAGCAGGTTAAGGTATCCCTTATGTTGAGTGGCGGAGCTCAACACTGCATTTTGTTTCACCAGAGTGGTTAAATGATAATGGTAATTTAATAACGCCAAGACTATGCTACTGTCAAAACTGTCTAGTCTTTAAGAAATACCAATTTTAACAAATAATGGTAACTAAGTAGGAAATAATTTGGAATAAAAATTAAATTTTTGTAAGGCCATTGTGGCACAGTGACACAGTGTCAGGCTGCAAATGTCATAGTTATTGGGTTAATCTCACGTGTGGTATATGATCTGTTTTCATTTATCTCTCAAGTAGACATAATTCAGTGTTTAGTTCCACTAGTGAGCACAATGTCTGAAAATTTATTATTTTGACATTCACTTCCCTTAATGTTAATTATAATCTGTTAAATGTTTAAAGCAAAAAACTAAAGAAAAATTAAATAACATTAATTTAGAAAACAAAAAATTTAAGTGGGATTTGAACCCGCACCTCTTGGAATCCATCCATACATACAATATAAATAATAATAAATTATCAACTAAACTAAACAAACCTGAACATATTTATCTCCGTTAAGAAAATCACTGCACACATCCAAATCATCAGTGGTTGACGTTGGTTGATACATTTCCAAATCATTTGACGACTTCCTTCTTTTAACTTTTTTATCTTTCTTAATTTTCTTATCATCTTTCTCGGTTGTCATCACTTTAGCTGTCTTATCAGCTAGAAGATTGATATCGTCTTCTTGTGATAAATCATTATTAATGATTCTAGCACATTCTGCTATCGCCATTAAATCATTAAGGCAATCATTTGGAAGACATAATTCAGATGATTCAACTTGTCCATCTGAATCTGATTCTGCGGTGTTAGGTTTCGGGAAGTCCACAAATGTTGTGTGCGGCTCGTACATAGTTATATCATTATCATCGGAGAAACATGTAGATTGTTCTGGAACCACTGGTTCTTTGGATCTTATTTTCTTTTTAGGGCTTTCGTTGGTGGAACTGACAGCTATTTTGCTTAACTTTAAAGTTGGGACTCCTAGTTGACGCACTTTTCGTATAGGAGAGCTGTTTAATGACGCAGATTTGTCAGGTTTGTCCATTCTGCGGGTTTTGCGGGGTGAACTCAGCGCAGATGATACTGATTCTGTCTTACGTAGCTCCCTATTTAAAGAACTCTGCCTTAGCTGAGCGCTTTTAGTTGTGCGGACTTCTTTCAATTTGTTTTTAGATGCTACTTTTTCTATCTTAGGCTTGGTTGTTGAAGATACCATGTCCTTGGTTGTGTTACGTACAACAGTTTGGAAGATAGGTTTTTTAAGCTCCTCTTTAGGCTTAGACTTCTTTATTTCTATTGGTTTCTCCATACTTTTGACCGGCTTTGTTCTGACGGGTCGAGTTTTGAGATCTATGTTCTTTTGTGACCGAGTAATGCAATGGAGGTCTGGGTGTTCCCAGACCATTTTCCCCAGCCAAAATTTTCTTCCAAGTAGACTTGGCTCTTATTATAGGCTTTTTGATTTTAGGTTTTAAATTGGACACTATCTTAGTTGTTTTCGCTGAGAGCGGTCGCTCCCTCTTCCTACTTCTTAGCCGCATCGCAATATTAGGAGATGCTTAAACTGTAATATATTTATTAAATCTTTTACTTAAAAGAGTACATAATATTGTTTTCATTTATTGAATAAATTTAGTGTAAAATAATTATTTTATTATCATAAAAGTTATTAATTTATATATAAATACATTATATATAGAAAACTATAAACAATTAATACGTAAGTGTTACATACTTACATGACTCTATAGCATTAGAAAGTTAAGTTTTACTCCAGACATTTAAATGATGCAACAGTCTATAATTATACATTGCAAAGTATTTAGTATTTATTATAATTATTTTCAAATGTATATAAGATATTCTTTGTTAAAACAAATAATACCGATGTTAGAAAATTCGGCGCGGCAAACCACTTCGCGCCTTTTTTTTTACAACTATAATTAATACCTTTCTTATTTTTATCTAATGGAATATCACTCTAATAAATATTTTAACTTATTAATAGTAATTAACTGTTAACGAAAGCGATTCACTATAGAATTAAATGTAAAATAACTATTGCGAAAAAGAAAAAAGCGGCGCTAGCACATTATTGATTTATGCGCCAGTAACCGAATTCAATTCTTACTGAGATACACTATTATTCCAATCGGATAATTTATTAGAACAATTATATTACGAAAATATGAGCGCACGACGCTCGTATCACATAATTAATTGGTAATTTATGAATTGGAAAACACAAAGCCAAACAAATGTCAAAATGGCGGCGTTCCTTCGGCTAGTGAATTATTTTTTCTTCAGATGGCGTTGCGGAATTGCGCATGCGTTGTAATAATGCTACAAAAGTCGATATTAGGAAAGGTTGAATTAAAATTTTCAAGTCAATCGTATATTTCAAGTGAACATATATCGCACGATTGAGATATAAAATATATTATAAATTACATTTTTATATAATATAAATTTAAACATGTCAAATTTTAAGTACAATATTTATGTTGTATAATTAGGCATTAAAGTTACTTTTTTCAAAAAAATAATTAAATCATTCTTGTATGTTAGTTTTAGTATATTTCCAATAGAAGAATAAACAAATTATTATAATTTTTAGTTCACAATTAGCTATTGAGATAAATAATTAATTAACACAGTAAAGTGATAATTTTCCGTTCCAACCGTATCATACATAATTTTATCAATATGGCAACCCTAAATACGAAGTCATGACTGAAATGCCAAGATTCTAATTCATTATTTTAAGAATATAAAAAAAATAAACATGTTTATTTTGAAAGTTCTCCGAGTAACAGACTTTTGTATGTTAAAAATTTATAAACTGAAAACAACTAAATATTTAAATTATAAGTAAATTAATTTTAAGGATTTACTGTTATTAATAAGTACTGTCCAGGATTTTATTTCGTAGTTATATTTTGTTATTATGTCTAGTGCATCTGTTACTTCGTCGAAACGAGAGGTAATATAATCGTTATTTTTATTGTAAACGCTACTTTACATGTTTTTAGTGTGATTAATTTTAAACATACTATTAATGTAACATTTTTTTTATTAATAAAATTTGTAAGAATTTTTTTTAGAAAATGTCCCTACAGAGATGCTTACAATAAAAATAATATGTATAAAGTTTCATAAGGTTTTTTTTACTAAGAAGTGTACTCGGACAGTACATTGATTTAGGGGAAAGAGTGGCTTTACGTCCTGCTATTTTTTTTAGCTATATATGACAGGGAACATGAAAGAGAACCTGCGAACCTAGTAGTAAAGACATTGTACCGTTTTTAAACATTGTATATTGAGTGGCAGAACTCAACGCCGCAGTTTGCCATCTTATTAGAGCAAAGAAATGAAAATATTAAATATTTAAATTGAAAATATTAAATATTTCATTTCCATAAGGGTGGATGTCAACCCACAACCTGTTGTTTACATTCACACCCTTGTGCCCCTGAACCACGGCCTCAAAGGCCTCAAAAAAAATGTATCATGTTTCTAAATAACTTAATTTATTTCAACAGTCGGGATCAGGATCAGCGGAACTAGTGCTAGAATTAGAAGCTGCTAGAAGATTAGTTAAAACTTTACAAGATTATTTAGAAAACTTAAGAGTTTTCAGAAAGAGTTTGAAAGATGTCAATGAAAATTGTGAACAATTGAAAAAAGTCAACTTACAATGGATTGATGCTGTTAATAGTATTAAAAAGGCATAATTTTTATATATTATTCATTTCTTTATTTTTATAAATTTGCAATCAGTCCTTTATGGTTTTAATTTGCTGTTAACTTTAAGTTATAACTTTAGTAAATTATCTTCACTATACTTTTTATATCCAGCTTCATACTATGTTCCACACATGGCAGGTTAGGCATGGGAACCTTGGAACCTAGTGTTAAGATAATCTATTTAGTTCCCCACTGATGAATTTGAGGCATCATATGTTGTGCGGAGCTCAACTCTGCACAACCACAATTTCTTTGAGAGGGGATCGAATCCACAACCTGTTGAATTTTCAGTGGCATGCTTATCAATAGACATCAAATAGTAAATAAATCAGAACTAATGATAATTAAATAAATCTAATTTCAACTATAAATGACAAAATTTAAAAAAAGAATAATATTTAAAAATGAACTGTAATTTATTGGATAAAATAAACCATTATGTCTTAGATAAATAAACTATATATTGAAAAAAGCAATTATTCAGTTTGTTGCTGGCTCTTCCCAACAAAATTGCTGTCCGAGCCGGTGGTAGCTTCCTGTAGGACTGACACAACAGACACTTCTATGACTATGACTACGACTTGACAATTCAAAAGTGGTGGGAAGGGGTATATTTGAACAAAAAATATTTTTATTTTGATTGTAGCGAAGAAAAATGGGCTTAAATCAAGGTGTTATAATTTATTTTCTAAATATTTATAAAGTGTTTTTATTGTATTTATTTTTTTCAATTGCTATATTTACTGTACTAAAATGACAATTGACAATTTTTTACATTCAAGCAAATTTTCGACAATTTTCTTAGTTTTTGGTTCTCATGTTTTTTTTTATTATTATTATTTAAATATTTTATGAAGTAACATATCCTTCTGTTGGATAACTTTCACCCTCTCGTGGTCGTGTTGATTTTTCTGTAAAATAATCAGTTTTATATTAAAGAAAAGAGAAAAGTCAGGTCTATGGTAGCTCTGGGGCACAAGCGGGCTAGTGTAATTGGTTGTGGGTTCGATCCTCACTCGAGGACAAGAAATATTTAGTCAAATTCAAATTCAAATATTTTGATTCAAAATAAGAAGTTACAAGCTTCGTTTTTTGAACGTCAAACAATTTACCACCAGTTCACTAAAGTTACTGCCTCAGAACTGAGAAGAACTGGCGAAAGAAATTCAGCGGGACATGTCTTTTTTTTAATCAAATATTATGTATGTCCCCGATTTTGCTAAATTCATTAATATTTTTCTTACATAATATTTTCAAAAATGTATTGCGATGCAACGGTCATTATATTCATTTCTTTAAAGTTTTCCCTTAAAGAATTTTTTGGGCCAAATTTAGTATTTTCATTTTCTCATCTGGTCCAACGAGGCCTGTCGTGGCGCAGCGGCACAAGAGTGTGACTGTACCGACAGGTTCTGGGTCCGATCCCCAGTCGAGGAAATGAAATATTTATTATTTTTAATTTAAATATTTAATGTTTCATTTCTTCGCTCTGGTAATAAGGCAAAACGCGGCGTTGAGTTCCGCCACTCAACACGCAATGCCTCAAATACGGCGGAAAGTGGGGAACGGAAGTGGAACGGAGTGTCATAACACTAGGTTTCACTTCCGTTCCGTCTGCCTACCCTGCCTAGTGCGGGATACAGCGTGAAGCTGGAAAAAAAAATCTGGTAACAAGCGTTAAGTTTCATCACTCAACACGCAATGCCTGCAGAAATCGGCGGAAAGTGGAGTGCAGAAGTATTTTAAAGGTATCAGACCGGCTCGGTATCCGCTACCTAGTGAAAGCCAACGGTAACTCCTCGTCGACTTAAAATGTGGTCCTCAGAGTCGTAATTCCGCCTCAAAGTACGTGAGAACCATTTTCTGGAACCATATGCCCTCTACCTCTTTGGGTACTTGAGAGGGAATTCCAGTCAGTCAGTCAGTGTTACTTAACTCTATGTTCCCAAGTTCCCTTGCGTACTCTGTCACGTGGAACATCGCTAATATATGATACATATCGTTCTATACAGCTAATATATGCAATATCATTCTTCCGAAAGTTCATGTTTGATATCTACAGATTATTAATTTTAGTTAACAAAAATTAAGTTTTTTTTTCTGAAAAAAAAAAAAAACAAAACAATTCTCTTTGACTTACCAATCATACAAACTGAGTACTGCGGTGTGTCGCACGGTAGACCGTACACCAGCCCCAGGAGGTGGTCCTGCCTGTCCAGGTTCAAACAGGAACTGTCCACTGTAAAGTCTTCGCTAAGCCATGGCGGCATCTAGAATTATATACATATGTCATTAAAGTTTTTCATTGTCTTTCAACTTCACGCTGTATATAGAACTTTATGCAGAGGGAACCTATTAGGGAACCTATCGTATATATTGGTATACGAGTAGGTATGCGATTATATGGTTTTGTATGTAGTATATGTGTATTTATGGATCTGTGTATGTATGTGTTTGTATGTATATATGTATATAATATTTGTACAGAGGCCTATCGTGGCGCAGCGGCACAAGCGTGTGACTGTAACCGACAGGTTGTGGGTTCGATTCCCACTTGAGGAAATGAAATATTTAAAATTTAAATATTTAATGTTTTTAATTCTTCGTTCTGGCACAAGGCAAAAGCGCGGCGTTGGATTCCGCCACTTTCTTCCCAAGTTCCCTCTGCTTACCTTCCCATGTGCGGGATTCAGCGTGAAAATTAAATATATTTTTTTAATATTTCTAACTATTTAATGTATTTGATGTATTAAATGCCGTCGTGGCGCAACGGTTAGTATAACTGTAAAGGCAATGGTTGTGGGTTCGACTTGCATTCACTTGAATACATTAATTTTATTTTCTCTCTCTAGTAATTAGTGCGGCGTTAAACTCTGCCATTTAAGTTGTAATGTCTAAAATTATCGGTTGAAAATGGAGAGTATTAACACTAGGTTTTCTGTCTTTTCTTGTTATGTTCGGAAGTATTAAGCTTAAACAAATAATTAACTAAAATAGACATTTTACAAATTCAAATTAAAACTTTCATATTTTTATTCAATATCTTCTCAAAACTCAAGGTTCACTAAAGTAACTGCCTCAGACCTGGGAAGGAGCGGCGAAAGAAACTCAGCGGAACATATCTTTTTTTTTCTTCTTTAAAGTAGGGCCTGTCGTGGCGTAGCGGCACAAGCGTGTGACTGTAACCGTCAGATTGTGGGTTCGATACCCACGAGAGGAAATGAAATATTTAATATTTTCATTTCTTCGCTTTCGTACAACGCAAAACGCGGCGTTGCATTCCGCTAATCAACACGCAATGCCACAAATTCGGCGGAAAGTGGGGAACGGAAGTGGAACGGAGTGTCTTAACACTAGGTTCCCAAGTTCCCTCTGCCTATCCTGCCATGTGCGGGATACAGCGTGAAGCTGATTGAGTGAGTGAGTGATTAAATATTTACATAATAATATTATTTATGTGACAATCTTACATATAGGCCAATTGAAAGATCTCCGCTCTTAGGGTCCGGAATTCTTTTCCCGTTCGAGGGATTGTACCAAGTGTACGATACTACGTCGTTTACAGCGTCTCTGGTCATGTTGAGACGGCCTGATATCCATATGTGTTCAACCGCTATAAGAAAATGTGATTTAATTATCATTATGTTAAGAAATTCTTCAACCTTGCCAAAAAATAATATATTTATTTTAAACTAGCGCCTCATTTGCGGCTTCGCCCGCTCGAATTACAGTATTTTACTTGTTAGTCTAAATATTCTCTTGTTTTAAAAAAAATATCACTATTAAGACAATATTTTTTTTATTTGGTTTCCAAAACATAATAGTGAAAACTGCATTTAAATCTGATTAGTCGTTTCTGAGATAAGCGCGTAAAAGCGCACAGACAAACAGACAAAAATGTTAATAATCACCGTTTTGGGCACTATTACATTAATAAACACCCTCTATAAGATGTTATTTAATATATAATCTACGTACAGACAGTGATCGGTTACAGATTTATTATAAGTATAAAAAAAAATCTTGTTCTGCTATTAACCGCTAGATGGCGCTGTAATGCCAAATAAAAAAAAACTTACGCTCATCCCTATTTTCTCCCATTAACAGCAATAATTGTATTAAAACATCGTTATTTTCAACACTTGCCAGTGATCCGTTCATCTTTTGGCAATTCTCGAAAGCGTGTTGCCAATATAAGTGTTGTTTCACGAGTATATAGTAATAGAAGTCGTCGCTGGGTGGCGCTTGAGTGCTCAAAGATGGCAGACCTGAGAATATATATATATATATATATATATATATATATATATATATATATATATATATATATATATATATATATATATATATATATATATATATATATATATATATATATATATATATATATATATATATATATATATATATATATATATATATATATATATTTAATTAAATTAAGCGGCGTTGAGTTCCGCCAGTAAGCTCAATTTCGGCGTTAAGTGGGAACGGAATGGAGTATCTTAATATTAGGTTCCCAAGTTTCCTCTGCCTACCCTGCCGTGTATGGGATATCATGTGAAGGCAAAAAAATAATTCCATTGTTGATAAGTTCCTGTGGCTTAGTGTAGCACAGGGGTATAAGTGTTAGATTGTTAATGTGAAAGGTTGCGGCGTCGATTTCCGCCACGCAACACGAGATCAGCCTCAAATTCGGCGGAAAGTGGGGAACGGAAGTGGAACGGAGTGTTTTAACACTAGGTTCCCAAGTTCCCTCTGCCTACCCTGCCATGTGCGGGATACAGCGTGAAGCTGAGTAATAAATAAAATCTGCAGTGGGATTAGGAAAGAGTGGGAGAGGTGGGAGTGGGAAACAGTCAACTCCCTCTTCATTTATAAATACCTTCGTAGCATATAAACTGCATTTTCCTCTCGCACCTCGCCTCCATAAACACCGGGGATCGAGCTGCGTGTCTGTCTATTTGGAGGCAGCCATTTTGTTTTATTGTTGATCTGTCTCTATAATGTAATTAATAGAAATCCCAAATATTATTATATATTTACTCGCTCAGCTTCACGCTGTATCCCGCACATAGCAGGGTAGGCAGAGGGAACTTGGGAACCTAGTGTTACGACACTCAGTTTCACTTCCGTTCTCCACTTTCCGCCGATTGGAGACATTGCGTGTTGAAATCCTGTGGAACACAACGTCGCGCTTTGCCTTGTTACCACAGCGAAGACATGAAAACATTAAATATTCGCTCAGCTTTACGCTGTACCCGCACGAGGCAGGGTAAGCAGAGGGAACTCGAGAACCTAGTGTTAAGACACTCCGTTCCACTTCCGTTCCCCACTTTCCGCCGAATTAGAGGCATTGCGTGTTGAGTGGCGGAACTCAACTTGCCTTATTGCCAGAGCGAAGAAATGAAACATTAAATATTTAAATTGAAAATATTAAATATTTCATTTCCTCGACTGGGAATCGAACCCAGAACCTGTCGGTTACAGTCACACTCTTGTGCCGCAAATATTCAATTTGTATATATTAAATATTGCCTTTACTCGAGTGGGGATCGAACCCACAGTGTCGCTTACACTCACACGCTTGTGCCGCTGCGCCACGACACGCCACAAATATATAATTAAAGTAGTAATAATCATATAGACGCTGTATCCCGCACATGGTAGAGTAGACAGTGAAAATTTAGGAACCTTGTCCCCGTAAACACCAATGCAATCCATTTTTAATAATCAATGAAATTCCTAAATACTTTTTACTTTTAAAAATGCAATAGAAAAAATATTAAATACTTCTCGCCGGTCGTGGCGCAGAGGTACAAGTGTGACTGTAAGTAACCTCGGCAGGTGTGGGTTCGATCCCCACTCGAGGAAATGAAATATTTAATATTTTCAATGTTAATATTTAATATTTCCGTTTCTTCACTCTGGCAACAAGGTAAAGTGCAGCGTTGAGCTCCGCCACTCAAGACTTAATGCGTCCAATTCAGCGGAAAGTGAGGAAATGAACGGAGTGTATTAACACAACGATATCAAGTTGAAAATGCGTGCGATTACTTACGCTGAACGCAACATGTGGATTTAATTCCCATTCGAGGTAGTGAAGTGGTAAGAGAGGGAGGGGGAGACCTCTTCGTTGGCCTTCGAAAATACAGTATCTACGATACTGGAGGAAGGTCACGTAAAAAGTATGAGGACTCCCCGGAGGGCATGTATGAAGAGGTTGATGACAGTGGACGAGGCGAAAGAGGTATGCTGAGACCGTAGCGTTTGGCGCTCCGTTCTCTCTGCCTACCCCGCTAGGGATATAGCGTGAAGCTAAGGAAATGAAACATTTAATATTTTTATTTCTTTGCTGCCCCGGTAACGAAACAAAACGCGGCGTTGAGTTCCGCCAACCAACACTCAATGTTGTAAATTCGGCAGAAAGGAACAGAGTGTCTTAGCACTAAGTTTCCAAGTACCCTCTGACTACTCTGTTATGTAAGAAATACAGCGTAAAGCTAAGAAAAGAACAAAAAAGAAACAAGTAAAATAAAAACTTGTACAAAAATAATTTAAATGCTTTATTATTACACTAATTATAAAAACGTGTAAAAATTAGAACGTAGCAGGCTTTGAACCCGCGCCTCTTGCGCTTTGACCAACTAAGCAATACATTGTCATGCAGCTACGTTGAAATTCTTATACGCTTGTCACAGCTTATTTATGTTGTTAACATTTCAGTAGATTATTTATATATTTACCTCATCGGTGGCCACACAGCTGCATCAGTAAAGGAGCTGGGGTTGAATATGCTAACTCCGGTATCAATCCAGGACCACTGCCCCAACGAGCCTCTCGCCCCTATCCAAGCACTTTCTATACCTGTATTGAATTTGTAAATACATATATTTTGAGGCCTGTCGTGGCGCAGCAGCACAAGAGTGTGACTGTAATCGACAGGTTCTGGGTTCGATCCCCAGTCGGGGAAATGAAATATTTAATATTTTCAATTTAAATATTTAATGTTTCATTTCTTCGCTCTGGTAATAAGGCAAAAGCGCGGCGTTGAGTTCCGCCACTCAACACGCAATGCCTCAAATTCAGCGGAAAGTGGGGAACGGAAATGGAACGGAGTGTCTTAACACTAGGTTCCCGGGTTCCCTCTGCCTACACTGCCTCGTGCTAGTAAGTAGTGATTTAAATTCAATATTTTGATTAATATAAATGTACTATTCGCAGATATTAATGTAAAATTTTGTAATAAACTTAATAATAAATCCAATTTGAACACATTGGATATAAGTTTATTGTAATTTATTATTTGTATACAATTAAAAACAATTTTTTAATGATGCCAAAGAAGTATAACTTTTCGCGCGCGTACATACATAAGTACACGCATTTTCTTTTATTTTTTTATATATCCTTCATATACAAGCAGCGAACCGGTATAGTTTTATAAAATTAAATTCTTAGCTTCACGCTGTATTCCGCACATGGCAGAGTAGGCACGAGGGACTTGGGACACGTATAGTATATATATATATATGCTTTTTTATTTAAAAGACGATGTATAATTCATAATTCACTCCCCTGAGTGGAAGTAGAACCATTCACACCCTGACCGGAAGTGAAACCAATACACAGCACCAGAACGGTCTAGAAAATTATTTAGCTTATATTAGATATATTTTGCTTAAAATAATACTTACTTGGTCTAGACTTCAACATTGTGAGCCCAAGTTTCCTCAAACACTTCATAGTGTTTATATTTGCAAGTCTGTGGAACACAAAGTTTTTTTCTGAAAAAGTAATCTAGTGATCTCTAATTTATGCTTTTGGGCTCACTCTGCCCTACCCTAGACTGCCAAAAAGAAAGAAATAATAGGGCTATATTTTTAATTCTTCTATATCTAGGTAACAGTAGGTACAGTGTTAAGATACTTTGTTACTATGAAAACATTTCTATTTCCCATTTACCGCCTAATTTTGTATTGTATCCCGCTGTATCCTGCACGCAGTGTAGGCAGGGGAGACTTGGGCATTTAAGACATTGCGTGTTGAGTGATAGAACTCAACACCGTGCTTTGTCTCGTTGCATATTCCATGTCCTCGAAATATTAGAGGAGAGGCAGAAACGCGACAACGCAATATTTAATATATTCATTTCTTCGTTCTGCTATCAAGGTGAAGGGCGGCGTTGAGTTCCGCCACTCAAGCGAAGCTGAAAGGAAGTATAAAATAACATTGAAATAGTTATTATTTTTTCTTACGCCATTTTATTCAAAACGCAATGCGCAGCCGCCTGTTGCCAATCAAGTCTTCCGTCAAACAAGTGATACAACCCGGTGCGGCATCTCACCGTCCTTATTTCTTGGACTTGGACTTCTATGATTGCATCTTTAAATAATATATATATGATTATTCTCTAATATTTATGTAAAAAAGGGTCAAGTGCGAGTTGGACTCGCCCACTGAGGGTTCCGTATTGGTTTCAGAATTATATATCAACGGGAAGAATATGTTGTTTTGTTGCTTAATTTTGCGTGTGTTTATCAGGAATTGAATCTACAGCCTATCAAGTAAACAGGTAGATACGCAGAGGCATAGGTATGTTAGAGTCATATACCTATGACTCTAAGCCACGATAGGCTTCAAGACAGATAAAAATGTATATAAATAATATTAGTGAAAATAAACAAGTTTATTACATATCAAAACTATAAGATTAAGATGCATAAGTTAAAAATGTTTTCTTTAGCTCCATGCTATATTACGCACATAGCATAGACAGAGAGAACTTGGGAACCTGGTGGGAAACAAGTGGAACGGAGTGTCGTAACACTAGGTTCCCAAGTTCCCTCTACCCTGCCATGTGCGGGATATAGCGTGAAACTGAGTGAGTATGTGTTAAGACATTTTCGTTCCCATTCCACTTGCCATTAAATTAGAGGCATCGCGTGTTGATAGCAATGAAAATATCAAATATTTCATTTCCCCTACTAAAAATTGAAACCAATTACCAATACAGGTCCCCAAAAACAAAACCTGATCATGTCCAACGCGAGAATCAAACTTGATACCACCGATCTACAAGCAAAAGCATCAAATTTGCGTACAAATTCGAGCTAATTAAGATGCAAATTTCACAAACCACA
This sequence comes from Eueides isabella, assembly GCA_019049475.1. Classification (NCBI taxonomy): domain Eukaryota; kingdom Metazoa; phylum Arthropoda; class Insecta; order Lepidoptera; family Nymphalidae; genus Eueides; species Eueides isabella. Next base: position 7,433,896 of record CM032410.1, read on the forward strand.
CGGCATATCTATCACGGCATTAACATACAAGTAATTAAACTTTACAACTATTCTCCATTAAGAGTTACTTCAAGGTGTAGAAGTTGGTGGTAGTTATTCTATGAATTAATCTAGAATTTACTACAATTTTATGTGAGAGATGTCGTGGCGCAGTGGCACAAACGTGCAAATGTATCACACATCCACTCGAGGAAATTTAAGATAATTAATATTTCCATTTATTCGACTTTGGTAGATAAAGCGCGGCGTTGAATTCCACCGTTCAACACGCAATGTCTCAAATTTGTTGGAAAGTGATGAGCAGAACGATGTGTTTAAACTACTACTACTAACTAGGTTCCTAAGTTCCCTCAGTCTCTTTAGTGTTTCGTAGGTTATATGTTTTTTTAATCCCCGAAGCAAAAAGAGATATGATGTGTGTGTGTGTGTTTGTGTGAGTGTTGTGTGTGTGTGTGGCTGGCTAAGTTGGACCCGACTGTCTGCTGTGCCTAATAATGGCACCATAGCTCTAGAATGAACTTCTCTCTCTCTCTCTCTGTTCTTCGTTATGGTACTTATTTACGTTTTATGAAAAGTAGTACAACTGTTTAAGAGCTATAAGCACTTTGCCAAGATGAGGTCGTGATTTTTGTGTCGGAGACTTTATTTTTAATAAGTTTTTCCTAGTCTCTTAGGTTTACGCTCTATCCCCTAGAATCCCTTAATAACAATAATTAGTTCTCGACTTTCTCCTCCTAAGTGAAGTTATTTTGTGTTTGGCGAAGCACACTTATAAATCGGAGAAATTAATATAATCCTAATCCTCCCAATAGGACCCGAAAGCCTGCTTGTCGTGGCGGAGGGGCATATAGCGTGCTATTGCACACGTAACAGGCTATGGGCCCTTCTCCAACTCAGTATTTTCATTTCTCCGCTAAGGCAACGAGGCAAAGTGGTGTATTTGGTTTCGGACTCAACACGGTTAATTCGACAATAGTCCCACGAAAATGGGGAATTTACTTTATTCGCATCATTTCATATTTCTAAAATTAACTGGTAAATGATAAACGGTAGGTAATACTGGGCTACCTTAGTTTCCCACTAGGATATGGTGGAAAACTTAAAAAGAAGTACATACCTCTTTCACAAACGAACGGCCTTTCCAAATGACATGGCAGGTCTAAGAACACAGGCTTGTCGTGACGCACTCGTTCTAGAGCTACGCAGTCAGCTCCACCTTCCGGTACCGGGATGTGGGTCCGATTTAACCACTGATAAGGCAAAAATAGTATTTTTTTCTTAAAGAAAGATAAGTGAAAAATGAATGGATCCGTAGATATCAAAATATATAATTAGGTGCTATTATATACATTTTTTAACATCATGTTTTGTCCGGCAACATGTCAATCACTTTTCGAAGAAATTGAGGGAGCGTGAAATTAAAAATAGTAAATATTTCATTTCCTCGAATGAAGATCGAACCCACAACCTGTCGAGGTTACAGTCACACGTTTGTTTAATAATTATGATATTTTTTTTTTCAGCTTCACGCTGTGTCCCGCACTAGGCAGGGTAGGCAGAGGGAACGAAAGTGAAACCTAGTGTTATGACACTCCGTTCCACTTCCGTTCCCCACTTTCCGCCGAATTTGAGGCATTGCGTGTTGAGTGGCGGAACTCGACGCCGCGCTTTGCCTTATTACCAGAGCGAAGAAATGAAACATTACATATTTAAATTGAAAATATTAAATATTTCATTTCCTCGACTGGGGATCAAACCCAGAACCTGTCGGTTACAGTCACACTCTTGTGCCGCTGCGCCACGACAGGTCTCGATTATGATAATTATTATATTTATTTCCAAAAAAAAATGTTTTTACAATTGTATCACTTAATTCTAGTTTCAAAGCAATTGTTCAATGTTTGGATGCTTCTGCTGCCGCACTAAGAAATCTTGTGTTGCGGCATGCAGCGTCAATCCCGCAGTTAATGGCATTACGAAAAGCTTGTCCCAATAACCCGTAGTACAATTAAAATAATGATACTATTCTGCTATTCTACATTAATAAAATTATACTACATATCGATAGCTTATACTAAATATTGATTTGATTTCAACATATTGTTGTTGTCACTTGTAAATAAATTATTACTTACTTACTTACTTAGCTTCACGCTGTATCCCGCACGAGGCAGGGTAGGCAGAGGGAACCCGGGAACCTAGTGTTAAAACACTCCGTTCCACTTTCGTTCCCCACTTTCCGCCGGATTTAAGGCATTGCGTGTTGAGTGGCGGAACTCAACGCCGCGCTTTGCCTTATTACCAGAGCGAAGAAATGAAACATTAAATATTTAAATTGATAATATTAAATGTTTCATTTCCTCGACTGGGGATCGAACCCAGAACCTGTCGGTTACAGTAACAGGCTTGTGCCGCTGCGCCACGACAGGCCTATATCAAAAAACGGATAGCTTCATTTTTTGTTCCTAAAAAGGCAGGCTCTAGAACCGTCTAAAAGATATTGAGGAGTATAAAAGTTTAACTCGCGTTTTAGGGACTTCGCACCAAATTTCGATCAGATAAAGTAGATGCAGCTTGACTAAGGTATTATTAACAGAGTAACGAACCTTATGTGGTATATATGGGCGCAAATCGTTATGTGTAATGTTGTAATTGCATTTAAAAATATAATGTACTTACAAGATTGATATTTAATAACCTTTTGTAATAACAAATTATATTTTAAAGTGTGTTAATTTATAATAAATACTGTATTGATTGTCCACATTTAAATACTGGCGTATCGCCGACATATACGTCGAACTACATGTCGGGAGGACAGGTACAAATATGAGTTTTGATCTTACATGTCCCAAGTGAGCTTTCCATGATAGCGAACTATCCCATCTTAAGCCTAATTATTTTTCAAGAAAATCTTAGACTTACCAAAGGAAAATGTGCGTTTTCATCATCCTCCTTGGGCAAGACGTCAGCTGATGTTCTCCGCAGTTCAACGCCTTTACTCCACCTGTACCCTTCAGGGTCGTCAGCTGAGTCTCTCCTTGCCCCCACCCATACTGACTCGATTTCTAAGAGTGTGAATGAATTGCCAAAAAGTCTTTTATTTTAGCTTCACGCTGTATCCCGCACGAGGCAAGATAGGCAGAGGGAACCCGGGAACACTCCGTTCCACTTCCGTTTCCCGCTTTCCGCTGAATTTGGCGCATTGCGTGTTGAGTGGCGGAACTCAACGCCGCACTTTGCCTTATTACCTGAGCGAAGAAATGAAACATTAACTAGCCAAGAAGTCAGTATGTAATATAACCTACATCTTGGCAATTAATTTACAATATGTAAAATGCCAAGGAGTCAGTAATATGTGCGTGCTGTTACTGCAATGGTTGTAGGTTCGGTACCCACTCGAGTAAATTAACTAATATTGGCAAAGTGGATTGTTGAACTCTGTCACTCTACACACAATGCTTACAAATTCCAGTTAAATATGGGGGACGGTAAAGTCTTTACACTAAGTTACCTCTGACTCACCGCTTTATGCGGAATACAGCGCGAGATTATAAAATGGGAAAATATAGCAGTTTAAAAGAGATTTTGAACAAAATATATCCATAACGATGTATACAGATGCATCGTTAGATATTTTGTTCATACATTTTTAATTTCACGCTGTATCCCGCATACAGCGGAGTAGTGAGCGGGAACCTAGTAGGTATAAAGACTTTACCATCCCCCATACTTAACTGAATTTTGTAGGCATTGTGTGTTGAGTGCTTTTATTAAATGCTAAAAAAAATAGGAAGGCAGCCTTTTTTGTACATATTTCTTTTCAAGATTTAAAATAGCCCAAAACCTCACTGCATAACACTGACAAGAAACAGTCAATAGTTCTTTAGGTCAAACAGTCGTGACCTATCCCTTAACCAAGTAAGTATTCATTAAAATTTTACAATATTCTCTTATGGAGATTTATTTGCTTAGACACTGCGTTTTTTTTATTAACACGCAATTACAATTCACAGTCCAGGAAGAGGAAGCTATCACGCTTCTTACAAACACGCAAGCATGCACGCAATCACGCACGCACGCACGTACGTCCTTCTCTCTCCTTTTTTGTTTCTTCTCCTTCTCTGTTATATCGAACAGTTGGATCAGTCATTATTAGTCAGATATAACTTTAGGTTTTTTTTTTTTTTTCAGCTTCACGCTGTATCCCGCACTAGGCAGGGTAGGCAGAGGGAACGGAAGTGAAACCTAGTGTTATGACACTCCGTTCCACTTCCGTTCCCCACTTTCCGCCGAATTTGAGGCATTGCGTGTTGAGTGGCGGAACTCAACGCCGCGCTTTGCCTCATTACCATATAACTTTAGGTACACTACATAAATTACCAAATTGGAGTTCCGATAATGCTTCTGCCATAAATTCGGCCTTTTCTTTCGTATCCAACACAGCTAAGTTGCCTTTGTGATGACCTCTGGAACAATTGAGGTCTTTTTCAGCTTCGAGTTGAGATAATAGGGTAACCTATCCAAAAGGGACTTAGGAACCTTGTGTACACTAAAACATTTCCGTTCCCTAATGGAATTCCACGTCGAATTCTGGAGGCATTGGTGTAGAGTTGTGAAACTCAATGTCGTACTTTATCTAACCGGTAACAGGTTGATAGGTTGAAAAGTTGAAAGGTTGATAGGTTGATAAGTTGATTGGTTGATACGTTAATAAGAAATATACATGATAGACTTACCCGCAAAGTATTTTTGCATTTTCCCAAGTCACAGGTAGATTCTGTATGAGGTATTCCTTGTCGTTGAAAATGTAGGTTTCCCATCGGTCTGATGCGTTATGCGGAACTGAAATACAAAGCATCAAGTATGCACTTATATTTTTAATAAATATTTCACTGGTTTGAACCTTTCATGGCAAAAGGCACCACGACTGACTGTAGACGTAGTTGCGGGTACGATTGCCTTTGTTGCGATTACTGTGCGGTTTCATGCAAACTTCCTCCCACACGCTTCACATCCGTGGACTGGCCTATCTGCGGCAGTGTTTCCAGGTCGATACGTCAAGGGTACCTTCAAAATGCGCGCCTATCTTCACCTTAAAGGCTGGCAAAGCACCTGTAGCTAATCTGTTGTGACACCGGACCGTGGGCTGGAGTGATCACTTATCATCAGATGACCGTATAAGCTCGTTTGAATCTTTTTCACTTGGAGGCCAAGTGTTATGACACTCCGTATACCATCCACTGTTCAATTCTTGAAGCAATATCAGAGAGCATCTACCAGAGCGAGGAAATAAAGAAATTAACATTTTTATTCCTCGAGTAGAAATCGATATTACTGTTGTTTACAGTCAATATGAGCTTGCGCTACAATGGTCACGTTTAATACTTTGATATACCGAGAAGAGTGTACAGCTACTTGCCACAGGGTAAAGTTGTCAGAGCACAGATTACTTTCAAGAGGTGCAGCGTCTAATCCCGCTACGTTTATTTTTTTATGTTTTCAAAAAATATACTAAAATTACCTCGATATTGTTCTTCATAGCTCGCATCACCAATACTTATGTTTAATATCAAAAATAAAAAAATACTTTTCCCCCGTGGACCACACATCACGATGCCTCCTCTAGAAGTGATTCAATTTCTGTACTAAAGCTCCTATTCACGATTTTTATTTTGAAAACACTAAGGTTGTTATTAAAATAATTCTTGAATAGGATGTGAAATGATTTGTTACAATAGTGACTATTACCTAATTTGCATGGGAATATGGTAAGTCTTGTAATAATTATAAAACGCGGCGTTTACACTACTTTTTTTTGTTGAGTGGCGGATCTCAACGCCGCGCTTTGCCTTATTACAACAGAGCGAAGAAATGAAACATTAAATATTTAAATTGAAAATATTAAATAATATTTCATTTCCTCGAGTGGGGATCGAACCCAGAACCTGTCGGTTACAGTCACACGCTAGTACCGCTCGTTTACACTAATTGTTTTGGTATATGTCACTGAGGTAGTTGACTTCGTTGACGAATAAATTGTAGGGCAGATATTAGAAACATTTGTACGGAATAAGAAGAATTAAAAGTGCTACTTAATAACTTTTCTCACTGGTATGGAGATATTTTATTTACTAAACTTAAATTTAAAAAGCGTATAAAATTTGAACGAAGCAGGAAGCATTTTTATACAAAAATGCTTCCTGCTTCGTTCAAATTTCTTCGTAAAAATGGTAATTTTATTACTTTCTATATGTATATTATAGACCGTATATGAATAAAGTCGACTCGCAAATGCAATGGTTATAGATTAGGTTTGATCCCATGAGTCCCTGTTGAATTGTCTCTGAGAAACAACCCACAGCGTTGAGTTCCGCTAACCAACACACTAACTATGTCCAAATATAAAAGTAAAGTGAGGAGATTCTCTAAATACTTCCCACACTGTTACCTCAAAGTAAATAACGTTTTTAAAATTGCGTATAGAATATATAGAAATATTAAAGAAATATCTAATATTACTTACTAAATGTAATAAATCCTGAACGAAACCATCAGTTTATATTAGAAAGTATTTCAATACTTTGCTCGCGTTATGCAAGACTTCACTTTCAATCTTGCTATAGAAAATATTCTTTTATACAAATAATAAAATAGTGAAGTCAATTGTGGAAGTGTAACCGTAAAGGTTGTAAGTTCGATCCCAGTTCAAAGAAATAATATAATATATTCTTTTGTTCTTGGTAATGAGGCAAAAGCGAGGCATTCAGTTTTTTTTTATGGAAAAGACGGCAAACGAGCGAACGAGTCACCTGGTGGTAAGTGCTCACCGTCGCCCACGGCCCCGAGTAACTCCAGAGGAGCTACAGGAGCGTTGCCGTCCTTTAAGGTGGAAGGCGAAACGCGAACGCAGAAACGCAGTGACTACTTAATGTCTTAAATGCCCGGGGGTAGTAATAATCCGGTCGAGTCTGCCCATGCGTGTTGCCATTGCTGGAAACGTGACTCTCCCACACGCACATTAGTCGCCTCTTACGACACCATCAGTACCAGGGTGATCCTATTCTAAGCCGGAATCACACGGCAAGTTTCAGTCAGTAAGTCAGTATCGCTACTCAACACTCAATGCTTTAAGATTTCGGTGGAAAATGGGGAATGGAAGTGTCTTCATGGGAACGGGTTTCTTTAATTATTTTAATGTAATATAATTATTTTCGTTACCTAATTTTTTTTCTGCCTTACACTATAAGAAAAGAAAAGTAACCTTAGTATTTTTTTAAGTTAACGCTGTATTTGGCACAGCAGGGTCGTCAAAGGGATCCTGAGATCCTACTAAGACACTTCGTAGTTTCCACCGAAATCTTGAGACATTGCGTGTAGAGTGGCGGAATTCAACGACGCATTTTGTTCTGCATGAATCTTTGTAATGGTTGGGAGCATTTGTGGTTGTTATATTTACGAACTAATAATTGTATTAAAGATTTCTCCTCATTTTCTCTATCTGGTAGACGAATTACAGCGTTGACATCTGCAACTCGAGCTACAATATTTTGTAAATTGGACGAAGCGTTAGGTGGTAACGTGCTTAAAATGGTACGCTTAAAAAGTTGGCTGCTTTTTATACTATACAATATTTCTGTACATTTTCACCTATAAATCAGTAACGAGGTGAAGCACGGCGTCGAGAGGCGGTACTCAACGCCGCGCTTCGCAAGCAATGTCTTAATTTAAACAGAACCAGACCAACTCTCCTTAATGAGAACGTGAGTGTAGTAACACTATGTTCTAGGTCTAGCGTGAAACTAACACAAAATGTTGTTAGAAAACAGTGACACAACACTTGATTCTGTCTACCACAAATGGTTTTACGTTACATAATTTAAGGTAAAAAAAAAAAATGTTGTGGAGAGAAAAAATTTTATATGTGTGTATATGTATGAGAAAAAAGGCCTGTCGTGGCGTAGCGGCACAAGAGTGTGACTGTAACCGACAGGTTCTGGGTTCGATCCCCAGTCGAGGAAATGAAATATTTAATATTTTCAATTTAAATATTTAATGTTTCATTTCTTCGCTCTGGTAATAAGGCAAAGCGCGGCGTTGAGTTCCGCCACTCAACACGCAATGCCTCAAATTTGGCGGAAAGTGGGGAACGGAAGTGGAACGGAGTGTCATAACACTAGGTTTCACTTCCGTTCCCTCTGCCTACCCTGCCTAGTGCGGAATACGGCGTGAAGCTGAAAAAAAAAAGAAAAGAAAAGAAAAAAAAGTGTTCAGTAAATGCGACATGTAATGTAATAAGTTTCAACCCCACTCAAGGAAATGCAATATTTAATTATTTCATTAAACGGAACGGAACGGTAACGAGGCAAAGCTTTAAGTTCCGCCACCCAACACGCATTGCCTTAAAAATTCAGCGAAGATGTGAACAGAAAAGAATGTGTTAACACTAGGTTCCCAAGTAATCTCTGCCTGCTGTGCCATTTTAGTGAAGCTGACAGAAAAAAAAAAAAATGAACTTTTCCTGTCCCTATGCGATATAACATCGTCCAATTTACCTTGCCATGGTGTAATGATGGTAAAATAAATGTTTTTATTTAACGTTTAATATTTCACTAGAGGCTATCGTAACACAGCGGTACATCGTGTGTGACTGTAAACACGATAGTTAATGGGTTCGATTTCCAGCAGAGAAATAATTATTTAATATATTTATTTCGTGTGACTTTAAGAGAGGGAGGGGGTCTCCCCCTCCCTCTCTTAAAGGTTGAACTTCGAAAACACAGTATCGACGATACTGGGGGAAGGTCACGTAAAAAGCGTGAGGACCCCCCGGAGGGCATGTATGAAGAGGCTGATGACAGTGGACGAGGCGAAAGAGGTATGCCGAGACCGTAGCGTTTGGCGCTCCGTTCTCTCTGCCTACCCCGCTACTAAGTTAAGTTAAATGTGACTTTAAGTGCGACAGGTTGCAACACACAACGCCCCAAATTCAGTGAAAAGTGGGGAAAGGAACGGAGTGTCTTAACACTGGATTCACAAGTTCCCTCTGCCTACCCCGCCATGTGCGGGATACAGCGTGAAGCTCAGAGTAGAGAGTAAAATTTACAGTTACATTATGTTACAGCTATGCTGTTACCGCTATAATAATATTTAAATAAATAAATGAACATGAATTCAGAAGGGACAAGCAGACAAATATACGAAATATTTAACATTTTTTTTTTGCTCTAGTAAGAAAGCAAACTAAAAACTTTGCCACTCAAGGCCTAAATATGCAACGCCTTAAATTCAACGGATAGTATGAAACTGAGTTTACTTAACACTAGGTTCCCAAGTTCCCTCTGCCTACACTGTGTAGGATATGACGTGAAACGCTAAAAGTTTACTAAAGTTAAAATATATTTTAATATAGTATAAATCGAACCTACGACCGTCGTTAGGTATGTGCCTTACAACGATGTCTATAGGTGTAACCATAAATGTTCATTATATATATATGTATATTCATATATATTTGTGGAATGCAAGTCGCATTCTCAGTGTAATTACGTATGTACAAAATTTTTGATAGTATATCTTAGAGCTTACGACAGCAACTGCACCAGAACATAGATGGTAAGAAATATGAAAGATAGCACGCAGCGTTGACTTCCGCAACTAATTACCATAAAAAAGGGAGCGGAAGTGTCTTAATGGTGAGTGTGTTAACACTACAGAATGTAGCTGAAAAATAAAAAGTCACTTGTCGTTGCTTGCTGCCAGTTTTAATATGATTTAAAGGATATCGTACTACTGAGGCCTGTCGTGGCGCAGCGGCACATGCGTGTACTGTTACCGACAGGTTTTGGGTTCGATCCCCAGTCGAGGAAATGAAATATTTAATATTTTCAATTTAAATATTTAATGTTTCACTTCTTCGCTCTGGTAAAAAGGCAAAGCGCGGCGTTGACTTCCGCCACTCAACACGCAATGCCTCAAATTCGGCGGAAAGTGGGGAACGGAAGTGGAATGGAGTGTCTTAACACTAGGTTCCCGGGTACCGTCTGCCTACCCTGCCTCGTGCGGGATACACCGTGAAGCTAAGAAAAAAAGAAAGAAAGAAAAGATAATGCAGTACCCTTGTTAAATCACTTTGTTTTACACCTATTTGTCCGTCTGTCTGAGACCGAACTATTCATGTGTGAAAGTATCAATTTTATATTAATATCAAATATTTACTTCATAATAAAAAACATTTACTTAATTTATATATTCTTTATTGCATGTAATAAAAAACAAAAGGTGACATAATTATTTAAAGTAAGCTGACAATGACGGGCTCATCTCTAAAAGAAATCTCTTCCAGCCAACCAATGAAAGTGGAAGAGAAAGTCGCGAGGTAAACAGTCTATTAATCAAGAAAAAGAAAAAATATATTAATAAAATTCAAATTTCAAATTCAAATATTTAAGTTGGTTTTGCTCATCGGTACGTCAAGCGACGGAATGACACACGACCGTCTTGAGTTTGACGGAGGCGGAAGCAAGGTAAAGCGGGAACGCAGGTAAACAGGAAAGTTCAGAAAGTTCAGAATTTTAAAAAGGAATATCAAGATGTGCATATCACGGCGAAGACGAATTGGAAGCCAGTTAAGTTGAGCTCGAAATTGAGAAACATAGTCTAACTTACGTAAGCCATAAATAAAGCGTATAGTCAGATTTTGAAGCCACTCTAACTTTTTAAGTAGCTCCCCGGTCACATCCAAATAACACACATCGGCATAGTTGAAGATTGGGAACAGAAGACATTGCGCTAGCATAATATTGGTTTTATGAGGGAGGAAATATTGGAGACACCTAAGAGAAAGAAAGGAGAAATGCATGCGCTTGCTAATTGCGTTGATGTGAGATACCCATGACAAGTTACAATCAATAAATAGGCCCAAATTTTTTACTTTACCACAATAGGGAATTATTACTCCTGAATAATAAACCGGAGGGACGGCATCTCAATTGATTTTAAATCTAATTCTCCTACTCCCAATTATAATAGCCTGAGATTTCTACGGATTAATTAACAGCCCGAAAGATTGGATAGCAACCAGGTCGCTGTTTAAACCATCAATAGCCTCAGAAAGATCATGTAAATAACAGTGCCGATAAAGTTGCAAATCATCAGCATATAGGTGGAAGGGCGAAGTAATGATTCTCGAGATATTATTAATAAATACTGAAAAAAGAAGAGGGGAAAGAACGCCGTCTTGGGGGAAGCCAGCAGTAAGCTCCAGCCATGTAGAGAAATTATTATTTGCTTTTATGCATTGCTGGCGACCAAAGAGGTAAGAGCGAAACTAGCTTATAGCTTCACAAGAAACATTAACTGCCTGAAGTGCGCCAAGAAGTATATCAAGGTCAACAGAGTTGAAGGCACTGCTGAAATCCAGAAGTGTCATGACAGTGAGCTTGGTGTTATCCATAGCATACTAAATGTCCTCAGTAATATTTAGCAGTGCTCCAACTGTGCTGTGGTAAGGACGGCAACCCGACTGGAAAGGACATAGTAGATTGTTGGATGAAACACTTTTAAACGGATTAATCGCGTATATTGAATGGTAAACATTTTTGGGAAACCCGACGTTTCGAACACTTTACAGTAATCCGTGGTCACGGGTAGACTGAGGTGCCACCTCATTCTACCCGTGACCGTAAAAGTGTTTCATTTAAAATGTGTAACAATCGCGAAAATCAAAGACGACATAGTAGATTGTTGGATGAGAGAAAGAAGTAAAGTAGAAAGACTTAATACTAACATTAAATTAAAAATTTTGAACGTAGCAGGAGTAGAATCGCTCTGACCAACTAAACCATACCTTCTTATCAAGCTACGTCGAAATTCTTATACGCTTGTTACAACTTATTTATGTTGTTAGCATCTTTGTAGGGATGATTACTAAAAAACAAGTTTTTGCATTGCTAGCTACATTTTATATGACATTGGTGATGCATTCATATAATTTCTGTGGATTTACCATGAGATGATATTTAGAAAAAAAAAATACAGTAAAATTAAAGACACAAAAAAATACTGCAATTAAATTACAAACCTATAATTGTAGGTAATTCAATGCAATTTTGTTTCGGAGTTTCGGTTGTCGCTTAGTTTGACAAAATTTTATAAATTATAAAACCCTCGGTGGAAGAATTGGACTTTGATAGATAAGCAGGGGGCACTTGCTGTCCATTTTTCGCCGAATTTGGAGCATTGCGAGTGGCGGTCAACGCTGGGTCTTTCCTTGTTACCAGAGCGAATAAATGAAATTTGCTTATACTTTAATTATTTATTTACATTTCCTCGAGTGGGGATCAAATCCACAACCTGTCACGTTTGACACGCTGCGCAACGGCAGGCCTCAAAGGCTGGCCTGGACTTGGCTCTTTTTTTTTTTTTCATTTTCTTGAACCTCATAACGTAATACCACCCTTCCTCTTTTACTTCCTGCGCCGCAGATACTTAACAATAATCATGGAACTTTTGAGCTTGAACTACGTATCGAATGAACACAGATTTTATATATAGGTATAGCTCTCTTAAAGAGTATTTATGAGCCATGGGAAGGATCGCAGGATGCTCTTGGCATGTTTTGTGACTTGTCCAAGGCATTTGATTGCGTACAGCACTCAACATTGGTCATGAAGCTACACCAATACGGCATAAGAGGACGTGCACTCGATCATCTGACTTCTTATTTAACTAATAGGATTCAGAGGGTTGATTTGAATTGTAGGAAATCTCCTGGTTCTATAATCGGTATAGGGGTCCCACAGGGGTCTATTCTTGGTCCTTTTCTCTTTTTAATATATATAAATAACCTACCATATTTAGTTGAAAAGAGCCATGACATAATATTTTTTAAAATGAAAAGACAAAAAGTATATGATGCTGTAAACAAGGCTTTTTCAAAAATAGTACGTTAGTTTATTGCAAATAATTTACTATTGAATAGCAAAAAACCTAAAAGTGTTAGCCTAGCATTAAGACACTCTTCGGATTGGAAACTGACCACTCGGTCTTCCACTTTCTGCGCGCATTATAGGTTTTTTAAAGGGATTTTAATAATGCGTAGCTTTTGGCGTTCCGTTCTCTCCGTCTGCCCCGGTAGGGATATAGCGTGAAGCTAAGATAAAGGGATTTTTTATCATCTTTTTCAGTTTCACGCTGTATCCCGCACAAGGTAGGGCAGGCAGAGAAAATGTGGAAACATACCATTAAGGCTCTTCCGTATCCCACCAAGGACATATCTATCATCTATCTGAGGACCATAAATTACTTACTTACTTACTTACTTAGCTTCACGCTATATCCCTAGCGGGGTAGGCAGAGAGAACGGAGCGCCAAACGCTACGGTCTCGGCATACCTCTTTCGCCTCGTCCACTGTCATCAACCTCTTCATACATGCCCTCCGGGGGGTCCTCATGCTTTTTACGTGACCTTCCTCCAGTATCGTCGATATTGTGTTTTCGAAGGTCAACCGAGGTCTCGCCCTCCCTCTCTTACTACTCACTTTTCCTTCATAAATCTTTTTTACCATTCTTTCTTCACTCATTCGCTCGACGTGCCCAAACCACCTGAGCACGTTCTTCTTCATTCTCACTGTGACATCCACGCTAGTACCTGCCATTCTGTGTATGTCTTCATTGGATATGCGATCAGACAAACTGACTCCGCATATCCGACGAAGACATCGCATCTCTACAGCAATCATCTTTCTTACATTCTTCTTCTGTAATACCCACGTTTCGCTGCCGTATAACAGTGTCGATACCAACACTGCATTGTGTACGGCCAAACGCGCAGCTATGCTGACGTTTCGCCGTCTCAACAATGCAGCTAAGGCACCGTTAATTCTGTTACCGGCAGCAATACGACCATAAATTAATTTTACGATTTACTTGAAAAATTGCAAATGAAAATCCATTAGTCTGTATTTGTACAATATTTGTATAGTTTAAAATAATGTATGTTGAGGCTAGTTATTGTGCAAAGGCACGATTAAAAACGAAACAGGTCGTGGGTACAATTTCCAAAGGGAAAAAAAAAATGTTTCGTACCTTCTGATAATGAGGCAAAACGCGATGTTAAATAGCTAAGCTTAAGCCTATCAATACGCAACACCTCCACTAAATAATCTCTACAAAAAATATACTAAAAAAATTATGTCATATTTTTTAAAAATACTTTGCAATTTCTTTAAAATTCAATAAACACAGGCATCTATTAAATAAATATCGGCGATCCCGTTCTTCATGTTTTGACCGAAGTTCAGACATTCTTCGCCTCACGTTGTACTTGTGTGTCCTGTCACTTAGGAAGTCAGAGGAATCCTGGCAACCTAATGATAAGACGCTTCTTCCCATTAAAAAAGTTTCGACCCTCACTTACGTCAAGTTCTTGGAGCGCCGAATTCTGGAAATCGTCTTGAATGGCTGAACTCAACACCACGTTTTGCCACGTTACTTGAGTGAGGAAGTGAAAAAATATTAAGTATTTCATTCAGTTATTAGCGGGCGACTGCAAGTCCGACCGGATGTGGGTTCGATCCTTACTCAAAGAAATGGAATACATTTCTCTGGTAGATCCAACCCCGTTACTAAACCTTTTAGCGGGATAGAGCGTGAAGCGTGATAAATAATTTGAATTAAAACAAGCAGAAACACGTTAACAAGCTAGTCGATACAATCGAAACGTAACTACGTGTAAGTTCATTAAGCGCGGTCTCAAGCGATCTTTGGCGGTTTAATTATAAAAATCGACGCGTGGCTGCGCTCGCGATATCACGGTGATAGAACAAGAGATGTACGGAGCGGTTCGTTTTTATTTTATTATATCCAATTAATTTGTAAATTTGGCGTTTAATTTTAATTTAAGAGTATAATGACGAGTTCATTTTGTTTATATTTAATGAAAAAAAATGATCAATTGCGATTCGGAGTTGCCTACAAGGAATCGAACTACATAGATAGTTTGGTAAAAAATATTTTTTAATATTTTTAGTCCATGAAGTTATTTCATTAAATAAATAAGGGTTTGTTTATTTTTATTCTACGCAACTAAAGAAGTGACTCCGAAATAAAATAATAAAAATACATATCATTCTGCCAATAACCGTTCTAAGAAGCAGTGTTTTTCAAATATTTTACTCGTGTTACACAAGTGTGTAAAAATATGATTCAAATTTATATTAAATTATATAGAGTATTATCAAATTCAAATATTTTTATTCAAAATAAGAAGTTAAAACCTTCGTTTTTTGAATGTCAAATAATTTACCACCAGTTCACTAAACTGAACTGAAAAAGTGAGAGTCTCTGCCTCAGACCTGAGATGAACCGGCGAAAGAAACTCAGCGGGACATGTCTTTTTTTATCAATACTTAACACTATTTTTCAGTCTACAAAACTGATAAAAGAAGAATTACTTATATATACAAACCAACATACCATTTTTAATCAGATGCTGAACACTGCGCCACAAAGGCTACCCTACTATACTACAAATATAATAAATGCGGATGATTATGTGAAAAACTACTAAACAAATAACACTAACATACTAAACTTAAATTTAAAAAGCGTATAAAATTTTGAACGAAGCAGGATTTGAACCCGCGCCTCTGGAATACCGTTCCAGCGCTCTGACCAACTAAGCCATTCGTTTTCACCGAGCTCCGTCGAAATTCTTATACGCTTGTTACAACTTATTTATGTTGTTAGCATCTCTGTAGGTGTAGGTTTTAAATTAAAGTTTAATATTTTCTGTCCTAAGTGTGGAATAACACTTTAAAACATAGTAAAAATATTAAAATAAATAGTATTCTCTCGTGCCAAACGATAATTCTTACGAGTTGTCTTTGGGTAGCGGAAATTTGTAAAAATCTCCCTACAGAGATGCTAACAACATAAATAAAGTTGTAACAAGCGTATAAGAATTTCGACGGAGCTCGGTGAGAACGAATGGCTTAGTTGGTCAGAGCACTGGAACGGTATTCCAGAGGCGCGGGTTCAAATCCTGCTTCGTTCAAAATTTTTATACGCTTTTTAAATTTAAGTTTAGTATTTTCTGTCCTAAGTGTGGAACAACACTTTAAAACATAGTAAAAACACTAACATAGTTTATACATAGCTTACAAATTATGTAAACATTTTATATAATTAGGCATTAATATAACAACAAAATTTTAGCAGGCGAAGCCTTTGGATTGCTAGTCCATATATAAAGAGATTATAATATACAATATTCTCTATATCTCTCCTGTTCCTCGCCGCCCACCTGTAAACTCGGCCACTTCTGCCCTCATATGCAGCAATAAAAGCCCCGGCGTCGATTTAGCGCGGCATTTCGCTGGCAACCGCTAAGTACGAAACACCGGTAAATAACCAGGTAAGTTATTACTTATTAATATTATTTTATCATATTATAAATTGATTATCGATATTTAATATATTAATGTTGATGAATAATTTATTTGTAATCTGTATTATTTTTAAATAATATGCGCATATTGTATGTTATAGATTATTTATATATTTTTAGAATTACAGATTAACGGATGTTTTATAAAAAATATATATACTTAGTAAATTGTCAAATATAAAAACTTAAATTTATAAACAATATATTTTTTTTATAATGCTTTTTTTTGTCTCATAATCATAATGAAATTAAAAAACAATTTATCATTTTTTTTAATTAAATCTTAAATAAAAAAAACACATGTAATAAACGTGTTAGGAAAATTATAAATCATATTAAAAAATATCTTTTTTTTCTAAATTTTGACTTTTATAAAACAATATGAAAAAAACATGTTTCATACGTTTTGATACTTTTTTGTGTTTGTATTTTATGTGAACATCATATCGTTTACCAATATTATAACAATAAAAAATAATAAAAAAAAAACCCTTTACTGTAAAATAATTAAAATAAAAAAACACATAAATAAAAGTAAAAACGGCAAAGATTTTTTTATTTAATTTATTTTTAATGAAAACAAAAATATTAACAAATCACATTATAATCTGTGCAGTTTTAAATGCACAAAGTATTTCCATTATGGTGGAAAGTTAATTAACGATCTTTGCCAACATTTATTTAAGCTCCTGAGATTATACCTTTCAAAACTAATATTAGAATTTGACGCAGTAGTTATTTATTTAAATAAATGCGAAAAAAAAATGGAGATTGTAAACGTGAACGATATATATATAGTTTTTCATAGCTCCACATTACAAAACGCACATAGAAAGACAGAAACCTAATCTAAGTTGTTTGTTGTCGTTCAGGCATTTGAATTCTCCTTTTCCGTCAAACTCAGACATTGCGTGTTAATTGGCGGAATTTAACCCCGCAACTCGCCCTAGCGCTAGAACGAGGAAAATGAAAATATATATATTTTTTTCTTGTAGCGAACACAGAGCCACTGTCTAGAACGTTTTTTACATTATATTCTTATTAACAAATAATAATTATTAGCAACTATTTATATCACTTCACAATATTTACATAAAAATACAAGTCGTCATTAGCATCTTCGTTTGTGTGGAAATTTAGATGTAAAATGTTAATAAATGAGGCCTGTCGTGACGCAGGGGCATTGGAATATTTAATATATTAATTTATTCGCTCTGCTAACAAGGCAAAGTTCGGCGTTAAGTACCACCAACTAACATACAATGCCCCAAATTCGAAGTAAAGTGTGATACGGAACGAAGTGCCACAACGCTTGATTGCGAAACTATCTCCACCTACCCTGCCATGTGCCGGAGACAACATAAAGCAAAAAAAAAAAAAGAACAAACATCTATTAATTTAAAATATTTTGTTCGATAAAATTGCTACAATTTTGTATTATTTAATATTGAATTTGTTGCAAGCGAGTCCCTTGTATTAAATATAAAAAATAAATTATAAGTGCTGGTGGCTCGCAACTTCGTACCCTTTTTCGTAAACTATTTTACTTACTACTAATCTCAATTACTTTCTTGCTCTTTTAAAATTATAACTTTTAAGACAATATCTATACATTGAAAATGAAAATTTCAGTCAAATGAAACATTATTTAAATTGACGTAATAACGTTTTAATTTATCAACTTATTTAAACAAAACACACTGAATGTTGAAGGAACGTTGCCAAAATGTAATAGTGAGAACTGCATTTCAAAACTGACTAGTTGATTCATAGATTAGCGTGTAAAAACGCAAACTGTTTTTTTTTTTATTACATTAAAGTCTAGTTAGACGTTTCTGAGATAAACGCGCACAAACGGACGGCTAAGAGATAAACTGATAAAAAAAAAGAAATCACTACAATTTTGGACCCTATCATTACATTAAAAAGGTTCTCTGTAAAGATTTTTTAATATAACCTCTATGAACAGACAGTGATCAGTTATAGATTTATTATAAGTATACTACAGTTATCTTAAAATACGTTATATATGTTGGCATCACTTTCGTACAATGTTATGATATTTAACTATTCCCATATATACTCGTATGTATATAAAAGTTACTGTTAGTCTTACTTCTACTTACCCCTAAAATAACGCAATATATTGTAAAACAAAGCGATATAATATAGATCTGCCCTTTTCGTTATTGTTTAAAAAAATCAAAAATTATCAAATCGCACCTTCGAGATCCGACATTCAGCATGCAATCCATGAAGAATTCGGCGGAAATTAAAAAAACAGAGCGGTCTTAATGGGAACGGAGTTTCCTAACAATAGGTTCCCAGGTTCCCTATGCTTACCATGGCTTTTGCAAGATACACATTGAAACCAAAAAAAAATTATAGAGAAATCCGCAGCTCAATTAGTAGGCATTAAAAAAACATCTAATTCGATTTTTTTTTGCGTCGCGGGCTAAAAAGGCTACTTACTTAGCTTCACGCTATAATCCTAGCGGGGTAGGCAGAGAGAACGAAGCGCCAAACGCTACGGTCACGGCACATCTCTTCCACCTCGTCCACTGTCATTGATCTCTTCATACGTGCCCTCCGGGGGGTCCTCATTCTTTTACGTGACGTACGTACTTTTACAAACTACCAATTACCACTCACTTTTCTTTTATAAATCTAATAAATCCATATATATATATTTAAAAATCTATATCTCAATAAAGTTTCATGACGATTGGTGAATAATTTTGACACGAATTCGTTACAAACAAACCAACATCCACATCTATAACATAACTACGACAAAATGACTATTCTATTATGCTTATACCTAGTTATTTATAATCTACCAAAGTATATAATTTCCACATATTTTGATTGCAAACTTCTTAACTCCGCTGGAACCATTAAGAAGTTAATTAAAGCGGGCCCTCCTCTTTGACAAGAGCTCAGATTCGACTTAATAAACGTTTAAATACGCCTTTAAAAACTTCAAATTGTCTTCCTTTCTATTACAAGATGGTGTACGCTTGTATGGAATATTATATAACTGTTGTTAAATGTTTAGATTTATTACTCGTATATATATTGTTTAATATAAGTATTTAATGTTTTCATTTCTTCGCTCTGGTAACAAGGCAAAGCGCGGCGTTAAGTACCGCCACTCAATACGCAATGACTCAAATTCGGTGGAAAGTCGGGAACGGAGTGTCTTAACACTAGGTTCCCAAGTTCCGTCTGCCTACCCTGCCATGTGCGGGATACAGCGTGAAGCTGAGTATATTGTTTTCAAGATTCACGTTTTTTCCCGTATAGGTTGGGTAGACAAGTAAAAAAAAATAAAATAATTAATTTCTCTCATAATAAAATAATTTCTTTCTTATTCTTAGAACCCACAACCGTCGTTTTCAGTATCAAACGCTAGTCCACTGTGCAACAACGGTCCCGGCCTTTTCTTAAATTGGTGACGAGACATAGCGCGCTGTTGAGTTCCGCCGCTCAGCTCAGGCAATGCCTTCAGGATTCGACAAAAAATGGGAAGAACCGAAGTAACTTAAGGGGAACAGAGTGTCTTAACACTAGGTTCCCTATTTCCCGCTGCCTGAATAGATACAGTTTACAGCTAAAAAAATCTATGTAAACGTCAGTTTTTATTTTTTATTTTTTCAGCTTCACGCTGTATCCCGCACTAGGCAGAGGGAACGGAAGTGGAACCTAGTGTTATGACACTCCGTTCCACTTCCTTTCCCCACTTTCCACCGAATTTGAGGCGTTGCGTTCCGCCCCTCAAGGGCGGAACTCATCGCCGCGCTTTGCCTTATTACCAGAGCGAAGAAATGACAAATATTTTAAAGTGAAAATATTAAATATTTCATTTCCTCGACTGGGGATCGTACCCAGAACCTGTCGGTTACAATCACACTCTTGTGCCGCTGCGCCACGACAGGCCTCAATTTTTAGTGTTTGGATATTATCCAAAATACGCACGCACGTTTTCAAATATTGCCAGATACGTTTAAATTATATAGAAATTTCATTTCAGACGTATTTATTTTACTCTATGCTCTATTTAGAAATGCGCACGGAGTTACTGGACAAAGTTTTGTGTATAATTTTAATGTTAATAACATTTTCCTCGTAGTCTAATAGTGATAGAAGCGATTTATATACAGTTTGTTATGAAACTCATAATAAATCTAACTCCAGATGATTTAGCTACCTAGTGTTAAGATGTTCGGTACCCTAATTTCCGCTAAATTTAAGTAATATTGCGGGTTAATGGTGGCGGGACTCAACGCCGCGTTCTATCTGGAGCAGAGAAATGACAGAAATTATTTCTTCTGAGCAGGATTCAAACCAAGAACTGACTCTATTCTGTTGATTATTACTTTTTAACTCAATAATTATGGGAATTCGACAATCATTGAAAAAAATATTTATTCAGTTTCACGCTGTATCCCGCACACGGCAGGGTAGGCAAAGGAAACTTGGGAACTCCGTTTCATTTCCGTTCCCCACTTTCCGCCGAATTTGGGGCATTGCGTGTTGAGTGGCGGAATTCAACGCCGCGTTTTGCCTTATACCAGAGCGAAGAAATGAAAACATGAAATATTTAAATTGAAAATATTAAATATTTCATTTCCTCGAGTGGGATTACCGTGGTACCTATCTCAATTTAATTTTTTTTATATTTTTTTTATACAAAAGATCCGCCAATAATTAACGGATGCGAATGAAGAGACAGGTATTTGTTCCTTTTTTTTTTCAAATAAGAGTACAGACATGACACTTTATGTAGACTTTACGGATTTGCCCCTAAAGCTATATTCAGGTTCACGCTGTACCCTAAATAGCAAAGTAGACAGAGTGACCTTTGTAACATAGTGTTAAGACACTCTGTTGTTTTCCCATTATTGTATGTTAATTTAGGGCATTGTGTGTTAGGTGGCAGGACTCAACGCCGCGCTTTCACTTATTACCAAAATAAATAAACGAAAATGTTAAGTATTTCAATTCGTCAAGAGACATCAAACCCACAATCTATCGTTTAAAGTCACACGCGTATACCGCTACGCCACCAGAGGCCTTTTATTTTATATATTAAACAGTTAAAGTTTTAAGAAACATTATTGAACAAAGAATTTTGTTCTATTCAAGAATACTACAGCAATGATAATGTATGGAATTAAATACAAGTTATGTTCACAGGAGAACAGACACAGCTACATAAGTGTAATTAACATGTTGTAAAATTATATTTCAAAACCACCTGTGGAGTTCTTGCGGAGTCTTCTCAACAGAAACGCGTTTTATACAACCTATTTGGATTTCTAAACTGTAAATAATTTAAATGCAAGAAATTATTTGAGGCCTGTCGTGTCGCAGCGGTACAAGCGTGTGACTGTAAACGATAGGTTGTGGGTTCGATCCCATGTAATACTTTCAAATTAAATATTTAATGTTTTTAATTTCTTCGCTCTGGTAACAAGGCAAAGCGCGGCGTTGAGTTCCGCCGGTCAATACTCAATGTTTCAAAATCGGCGGAAACTTACGAATATCTGATCATATTAGATATAATAGGTATTTTGATTAGCGTAATTGCGTAATTTAACGCTTCTATAAACTACAAAGAAACGTTCAAAACTTGACAGATGATCAAAGTGATCTGGATATTAGAGAATTTGTATTATATATTAAGTTGTAGCATTGAATTTAGCTAAATATATCTGCAGGAGTCCTGTTTTTAAAAATAATACGTAAATTTTTTTAACGCTCTACGAAAATTAACCCTCGGGTGTTACCAGAGCGAATAAATGAGGACATTAAATATTCAATTTTAAAATATTAAAAAAATAATTTCCTCGTGTGAAGTTGGAACCCGCAACCTGGCGTTTACAGTCACACGCTTGTGTTACTGCTCCTGATTATTATACAATGTATATAGAAATTAAACCGTTGCATTTAAATGAAACTTTAATTGTAAGTACAATTTAGTCATTTACTTCGATCGTTCTTTAATAATAATTAAAATATCTGTTCTTCTGTACTATTGTTATAATACTGAGCGTTATGATGTCGTGGCGAAGGGTTAAAAAATGCGCCGGTAAACGCTATAGGTTGTCCGATTCCCGCTTCGGAAAATGAAATATTGAATAATTTCCGTTACTTGTTTTGGTAACAAGGCAAAGGGCGTCGTAGAGTTCCGCCAGTTACCACACTATGTCTCGAAAAATCATCTTAACACTACGCTCCCAGCTTACGTCTGCTTAACCTGCTATGGTTAGCAGCATGGCATGGCATGGCATGTTACAATGTACTAAAATAATGTTAGTAAAACTTTACAAGTAAATCAGCGTATATTCAAGATTATATATTATTTAAATTAAAGGGTAATTTAAATCAACACAACTTAAAATGAATTCTTGCGAATTATTATAATTTTCAGTATGAACATTTCATTATTATTGCAAGAGGTCGTCCGGTGAACGGACCGAAAAATATATTTTACTTTTATATAATTTTGAAGCCGTCATAATGTAATGGGATGTCTGTAAGGAGACTAGCTAAAAACTGGCTTTGATCACCAGTTTCACCCGCATCTATGGGCACATCTGGAAATATTCTCCAGACAGGATCAGAATTTTACTTTGACCAAATTTGTTAGTTTAAAAGATTATGAATTATCCAGGCCTCCAGAAATTCCACGTTCACAATTCACAATTGTTTGCTAAGCAAATTTTCTGGGGTAGAGTTCACAAGATAATTCTGGGGTGGGCATGGACTCTCACCGTCTTTTTCTTCGTCCATGCCTTCGTGGTTAGATGAATCAGATGAATAACTAACAGTTTTGTTGAAGCGTGACACGTGCCAAGTGTCCGGGTAAGTCCGACTACAGGTAAAACATATAGTATATCCATTACTTCTATTTCGCGGAGTGATTTTCTATAAGAACGCTCGGAACACTATAAGGAAAGAACTGAACTAAAGTGTAGATACATCTTTGAAATCGACTACCCAACAGAAAAATATTTTCACTTAGTATCATAGTTCAAGCCGGCGAAGCCGCGTGGGTGTCCTAACTTAAAAGAAAGTTAAATATCACGAGTAACATTATAATATTTTCCTTACGGGTAAAGTATCATCGATCATTCTTAACCAAAGTGAATTTTGGACACAAAACTAAATTATCAGTGTCTTTACTATACTTTAACTGGAAAGTCTTTGGATTTCTTTTTGTTAAATAAGTTGGAAGCCATCACACAGTAGACCCAGTTTAGCTGTAAAGATGATGGTAGTGAGTTCGATTTCTACTCAGGTGAGATACTTTTATTAATTCTTGCTCTACATACTAAAACATAGAGCGGTACTGAGTTACAGTTTACCAAAGCGGTGAATAAAGTACTCGTATCTTGATTTTAAACGGCAGGAATTACTTAGATATGTAATTTAATATTAAAATTTGC
Source organism: Eueides isabella (assembly GCA_019049475.1). Lineage (NCBI taxonomy): Eukaryota > Metazoa > Arthropoda > Insecta > Lepidoptera > Nymphalidae > Eueides > Eueides isabella. The sequence goes on from CM032410.1 coordinate 7,457,800, forward strand.
AATATTACTTTTACATAAATGATAAAATAATTAAAATTTAACTAATTAACTTGTCATGTCACACAAACGTGCGTTTTCTTTAATGAAAGCTTCACGCTGTATCCCGCACATAGCAGGATAGGCAGAGGGAACTTAAGAAAAGTTAAAACACTCCGTTCCACTTCCGTTCCTCACTTTCCGCCGAATTTGAGGCATTGCGTGTTGAGTGGCGGAATTCAACACCGAGTCTTGCCTTTTACCAGGGCGAAGAAATGATATCATTTAATATTTTAATATTTAAATAGAAATAAAATAAATATTATAAATAAATTAAATATTTCTTTACAAAAAATGACCCTAAATAAATCTTGTTGTTGTTACAAATGTCATTTTTGACTTGAAGTGATTTCGTGATGTGCTTTATAAATAAGTACAGTGGAGTGCCGTATCGTTTTGAGACGTTTTCATTTTTGTTAATTAGCTGTGGTTTTGTCTTTTATTTTCATTCATAATTTCGGAAGAAATAATATTATTAGAGACATCTTGAGCAATCATTTCTATTTTAGCTTCACGCTGTATCCCGCAAATTGAAGGGTGAAGAAACATTTATTTCCTCGAGTGGGGATCGAACCCACGACCTGTCACGTATACAGTCAAACACTTGTACCTGGACAGGCCTCGCCCCGAGTATAATATTATATTTCGTTTTATATAGATAATGAAAGCATCGAAACGAGAGTATAGGAAGCCATTGTTAATTAATTTTCAATATAAAATTAGGCCTTATAATAGAATTAATATTAAATCGCTATGAGAAAACATCGATTAAGTGCACACGAGTTTCTTTCTGGAATATATATATATATACATATATATATATATATATATATATATATATATATATATATATATATATATATATATATATATATATATATATATATATATGTATATATATATATTCCAGAAAGAAACTCGTGTGCACTTAATCGATGTTTTCTCATAGCGATTTAATATTAATTCTATTATAAGGCCTAATTTTATATTGAAAATTAATTATATATATATATATATATATATATATATATATATATATATATATATATATATATATATATATATATATATATATATATATACTCATATATATATATATATATATATATATATATATATATATATATATATATATATATATATATATATATATATATATATACATATATATATATATATATATATACATATATATATATATATATATATATATATATATATATATATATATATATATATATATATATATATATATATATATATTAAATTAATCAAAAGTAACTGGTATTAAATGTCAAAAGCAAAGATCTTTTTGTATACTAGCGACCCGTTCGCGGCTTATTATTATTGATAAATTAACAAATATTTGGTAGCAATTTTGTTGAAATTAAGAGAGCGGTAATATATTAAATATCTTATCTCCTCGGGTAGGCATCGAATCTACTACTGTCGCGATTATAGTCGCTCGATATTGCCCTTTGCATCACATCAGACATTATATTAAAAATCTATACTTATAATATATCTGTAACTGATCACTGTCTGTTCATGGAAGATATATTAATTCGTGTTTTTTATTTTTTTATTTTTGTATTGAAATAAGTTAGTAAAATAGTGACATTCAACATAATAAGAACTGGCAACCCACTGATTGTGTCGATGAAAGGAAACCACTCCACAAAGGCGTACCAAAGATCGCATTAATATTTTAAACCTTTCATAATTGATAATAATAATGGCCTACTTACTGATGTTCCTATAGAAACATAATAAATTTCTTTCTACCATTACAAATAACAAAGGCCGATTGTTATCTTCGTTAGCTTTACGCGTAATGTTATTGTTGGAAAATGTTGATATTGAAGCGGACGATTTGAAAATAACCTTTTTCATAAAATATATTTTAGTTTTTAGGTATAATTATTTATTAATTGTCTGTTCGTTCATTTTTTGGAAATTAAAACAAGGCCTGTCGTGGCGTAAGGGAACAAGTGACTGTAAAAGCAACAGCTTCTTTTCATCCCCACTCGAGGCAATGAAATATTTCATATTTTCATTTCATGGCGTTAAGTTACGCCACTCAACACGCAATATATTAAATTAAATGCATCATAATGTGTGAATTTGTAGCAAAAGTGAGTATTAAAAGAGGTTTCAGTTTTCAATTGATCTTTGATAGCGACAATATCGATGATTGACTGACTGGAGGACATGTATGTATGGGTTGATGACAGAGGACGAAGTAAAAGATTTATACGGAGACCTTCAATTCTCTTTAGAGTCGTATCGCGCCGCCTTTTACCGATATTTACTAATTTCTACTGAGTATTTAACAACCAATATATATTTAGTTTGTGTAACACTATCTTTTTTTAAGGTTCCCGAGTTTAAATGGAACAAAAGGAATTCTTATAGGATAATTTTGTTGTTATTACGTCTGTATATTAAAACTATTTATTTTGATGTAGCATGAAGATATCATGCTTTAATTATGTCAAATATTCAAGCCTACAGTCCCTTGGTGCACATAATGGCCAAGATTTAAGGCAGAGTTTCTTCATTGGCTTCTTCTCAGGTCTGAGGCAGTAACTTTAGTGAACTGGTGGTAAACTGTTTGACGTTCAAAAAAAATTAAATTGTAACTTCTTATTTTGAATACGATATTTGATTTTGAATTTATCATAATCAAAAAATAAATAATATGCAGCATCGATTACTTGCATTTTGTATGAAATACGCATCGTAACTAAACTATACTACTAGGTAGTATCTGTGGTAACTTAAAAAACAAATTTTGAAAATACTGTGATTATTCATAGGTATTTTATTTAAAAAATATCATTACAAATATATATTTACAAAACTTAACGAGAGATATAGACCCTATAGATGAAACGATGTAAAAGTTTTTCTTGATTGAGTTGACTTAGAAGCTTAAATTCTGTGCTCCAACTGAACATAGAGCTGATTATTTGATATTAATTTCAGTTTCATTTGCTCAGCTTCACGCTGTATCCCGCACATGGCTTAGTAGACAGCGGGAACTTGGGAACCTAGTGTTAAGACACTCCGTTCCGTTCTCTAATTTCCTCCAATTTTAAGGCATTGTGTGTAGAGTGGCGGAAAAAAAAACAACAACGCCGCGCTTTACCTTGTTAGCAGAGCGAAAAAATGAAAACGTTAAATATTTAATTTGAAAATATGAAATATATTATTTCCTATCGAGCGGGGTCGAACCCACAACCTTCCGTGCTAACAGCCAGACGCTGTATCGCTACTGTACGACTGCCTTATATATTTCAATATATTATAAAATTATCTTGCAATCTAATTTACATATTATAACATTTTCAAAGGCATTTCACAGAATGTTATGCAAAAGACGCGTTACCGCCATTACGCTCACGTTTCATATTGTAGTGTTGCCAGGCGTGAAAATAATATGGGACGAGTTGGGAATACCTTTGACTGGCAACACTTTACTGAGATGTAAATTATGATTAACGTTATTTTGTAATTATGGTTATGAATATATAATTATTATATATTGGGCGTCTTTTATAAGTTTTTTTCTGCCTACTCTGCCATGTGCAAGATACAGTGAACATGGGATAGAAGAAGAAGAGAACAAAGCGAGGTTTTATTTTCTGTCATTTTCTTTCTCAACGAGCAATGTCTAAAAATTTAATTGTATTAAGAACGGAGTGTCTTAACACTAAATTCACTTAATCTACCTTACTTTATACTTATGCTTCATACTTTTCGGGTAGATTGTAAAATTTAACTAATTACGGCCCACAATCTAGTTAGTTTAGATTTATTCCTTACTACTGTGATAACTTTCTTCTAGACTAAAGTCGTTATATCTTTAGTGAACTTTTTTTTTTGTGGAAAACAGGTGTTTTCTACAAAAAAAATATTATTTATTTTGGATAAAATCAAGGCGTGCAAAACAAATAATATTAAATAATTTGTTATTTCTTTCGTCTCTTATTAAACAATGATATATCACTTGAATTTCACTTTAATCGAAAATAGACAAACATTGGAGAAGTAAGAATGTTTTTTAGCTGTAAATCCAACTTTTGATCCCACTACTTACAATATTGAATATTTTTTTATTCATTTTAAATGAAACAAATTTTATCGGATTTATCGCAATATGTTTGCTCATTTCTCAATTCATACATTGATTTCCATAAATTTTTGAAAATTCTGCATTTCGTACACTATGCAGTAATCCGTGGTTACCAGTAGACTAAGGTGGAATTCCTATGTTAGTGGTAATTTTTATTTATGTTTCACATTGTAGCCCGCATATACCAGGTTGGGCAGAGGGAACCTACTGCTCAGACTCACTCTCCGCCTAAATTTCAAGACATTACGTATTACATGACGGAACTCAACGCCGCGCACTGTCTTAATAACAGAGCAATAAAATACAGTTGTAGACCACGTTGACCTTTAACCTAATACTTAGAACAACTTGCAAAAGACGTAGACATAGGTTACACTTAAAAAATATATGACTAAGTATATGAGGCCTGTCGTGGCGCAGCGGCACAAGAGTGTGACTGTAACCGACAGGTTCTGGGTTCGATCCCCAGTCGAGGAAATGAAATATTTAATATTTTCAATTTAAATATTTAATATTTCATTTCTTCGCTCTATTAATAAGGCAAAGCGCAGCGTTGAGTTCCGCCACTCAACACGCAATGCCTCAAATTCGGCGGAAAGTGGGGAAGCGGAAGTGGAACGGAGTGTCTTAACACTAGGTTTCACTTCCGTTCCCTCTGCCTACCCTGCCTAGTGCGGGATACAGCGTGAAGCTGATATATATATATATATATATATATATATATATATATATATATATATATATATATATATATATATATATATATATATATATATATATATATATATATATATATATATATATATATATATATATATATATATATATATATATATATATATATATATATATATATATATATATATATATATATATATATATATATATATATATATATATATATATATATATATATATATATATATATATATATATATATATATATATATATATATATATATATATTGACAAAGTGCTTGTACCTCTTTTAATTGTTTAATGTTAATCAGATTTTCATAAAACAAAGCTAAAAAAAGGTAAGTTTTCGTTCTTAAAAAACCACATTAAAATCGGTTGGTTCATTCAGGAGCTACACCGCCACATACAAACACACACACACCAACAGGTTAAATTTACAACTACCCCCTTTTGGCTTTACATCTTAATTGAATCACGCTTAACCAGATTAACTTAACGATTTCATTTTAACGGCCACATCGTTTGAACTAATCGTATCTTTAGATACAGAAGCGGTAATTAATTATCGAAATCTTCAATTACACTTGGTTGTGGCAATTAAATCGAAAAGGCTTGCGTGGCGTCTTAGGCCTGTGTTTGTTCAAATTAAAATTAACCGTTTGTGTTCGTTTGTGTACGAAAATTACGTTTATTATATGTTATTTAACTATGTTAGATTAACAATCTGTGAGCGGCTTCGTCCGCTTGATTAATACTAAGTATTTTATTTACTAATCTCAGTTACTTTCTTGTTCTAATAACATTATCACTTTTAAGACAATATCTATGCGTCGGTAATTGAAATTTAATTTAGAATAGGACCACCCTAGTACTGGTGGTGTCGTAAGAGACGGCTAAAGTACGTGTGGTAGAGTCACGTTGCCAGTAATGGCAACACGCATGGGCAGACATGACAGGTTTATTACCACCCCCGCAATTTAAAAACGGCGTTAAGTAGTGGTTTCGGCCACTGTGTTTAACATTGGGTAATGCGGGCCCCGGTGCTCATCCACCTTGGCGGCCGGCAACGCTCCTGTAGCTCCTCTGGATTTACACAGAGTCGTGGACGACGGTGATCACTTACCATCAGGTGGCCCGTACGCTCGTTTGCCGTGTCTTGTCCATAAAAAAAGCTAACAGAAATTTTGTCAATCTAAATATTTATTTATTTTTTTTTAGCTTCACACTGCATTCCGCACGAGGCAGGGTAGGCAGAGGGAACCCGGGAACCTAGTATTAAGAAACTCCGTTCCACTCCCGTTCCCCACTTTCCGCCTAATTTGAGGCATTGCGTGTTGAGTTGCGGAACTCAACGCCGCGCTTTGCCTTATTACCAGAGTAAAGAAATGAAACATTAAATATTTAAATTAAAAATATTAAATATTCCATTTCCTCGAGTGGGGATCGAACCCTAAACCTGTCGGTTACAGTCACACGGTTGTGCCGCTACGACTGGCCTATTTTAAATTGACGTAACTTTTTTATTAATTAACCCATTAACATAAAACTAATACTTAATGTTAAGGTAAAGTCGCCAAAATATAAAATGTGATATAATTGAGGCCTGTCGTGGCGCAGCAACACAAGCGCGTGACTGTAAACGACAGGTTGTAGGTTCGATCCCCACTCGAGGGTATGAAATATTTAATAATTTCAATTTATATAACATTGAATATTTTTATTTCTTCGCTATGGTAAAAGGGCAAAGCGTGGCGTTGAGTCTCTCCACTCAAATTCAGTGGAAAGTGGGGAATCTGCATATCCAGCCGTATTCGGGATACAGCGTGAAGCTGAGTGAGTGTGTAGAGATATTATAAAATATATAAACTGTAATTAAATCAGTTAAGTAGTTTAAGAGATTAGCGCGTTCAAAAACACACAGACAAACATACAAATAAGACAATATGAAACATACTAAAACGTCCCCTATAAGATGTTATTTAATATATCTTCCATGAACAGACAGTGATCAGTTACAGATTTATTATATGTATAGAACAGTACGTAATTGTGTTTAGTTTTTTTTCTTATGGTTAGGCACGAGCACGAGCGTGCGACTGTTAATGTAAAAAAAATGTTCTGGGTTCGATAGACAATTGCGGAAATTTAATGTTTAATATTATCATTTCTTCACTCTGGTAACAAGTTAAAACGCGGCGTTGAGTTCCGTCCTCAACACACAATGTCTCAAATTTGGCGAAAAGTTGGGAGCACAACGGAGTGTCTCAACACTAGGTTCCTTCTGCCTACCCTGCATGTGCAGGATACAACGCCAGGCTATAAACGGGCGCTGCGGTAGCTATAAAAACCTATTTTTCTATAACCAATACGTGCTACGGTGATGATCATAAAGAATAGTTTCATTTTTCTCGATGTAAGATCGATTATTAGCTCATTATTCGCTCAAACACACGTGAATAGTGCAAAATTTCCTTTCATCGAGATAAAAATGCATCGCAATTATCCTTTTCTTATAATAGCGAATGATAGGGTTGTGATACGGTTCGTAACTCGGTGGTTGTGGGTTCGAGAACCACTAAGGATATTATATTATGTTGTTGTTCTCTATTTTACTTTGCGGTAAAAAGTTGGAAACTGAGATCGATGTTTTTTTAACTACACGCACATCCCGCTTATAAAAGTCTCAATTTTCAACAACTTTTAAGATATATATATACCGTTTTGATCGCCGGAGTTCAACGCTGCGTTTCATTCACTGGCCTATAAATAAAAAAAAAAAACATTATCAGGCCGTAACAGAATTCACAACAGAATTTTTTAAAAAAAAATGTTAGTTTTTTCCAAATTTTCAGCTTGGAAGAAACGAATATTTTCTTGAGATACTATTAGTTGTTATCACGACAGGTATTTTTACCGGACCGTTAGTGGAATGCGGTTTCTTTAATATAATTATAATACAATAACCTTTCTGCATTTTTTCATGAGAGAAATATTTTGGTATTCTTTTGGTTAAATCAAGCCATCATTGAATATTCGTTATGTTTTTCTTTTCAAATATACTTCATTGTATGTTTATTGAGGACTATCATGGCGCAGTGGCACAAGCGTGTGACTGTATTACGACAGGTTGTAGGTTCGATCCCCACTTGAGCAAATTAAATTCAATAAGGTTAATTTTTAAATGAAACACTTTTAAACGGATTAATCGCGTATATTCTTTTTTAACATTTTTTGGAAACCCGACGTTTCGAACACTTTGCAGTAGTCAGTGGTTCATCAGGTTTGATAAATCGCGCTACTCGCTAGGGAGAATAGATATATCCCTAGAATGATCAGCGAGGCTATTGAAATACAAAAACATCCTAATTTCAATAGAGAAGATGGTTGAAAACTTTCTACCAACTGGGGCCCACTCTTAAGCTCTTCAGTAAGATCATTGTGCAAGAATCCAGGGCAGTACGCGAGGCAATTAAGAAATCGTTGGCGGTAGTTTGATATAATAATTATATCAAATGACAGACAAATGCCACCTCAGTCTACCCGAGACCATGGACTATAAGGCTTGTACTATAAGGCTTGTGCTGTATCCTGCACATGGTAAGGTAAGCAAGGGAAAGGGAACTTGGGAACCTAGTGTAAAGATACTCCGTTCCACTTGAAATTGAGGCATTACGTGTTGAGTGGTGTAACTCAACTCCACGCTTTGCCTTGTTACCAGAGCGAACAAATGAAAACATTAAATATTTAAATTGAAAATATTAAATATATTATATCCTCGAGTGGGGATCGAACCCACAATCTATCGTGTACAGTCACACGCTCGTGCCACTGTGCCACCCACATCTAACCCACATCTAGCCCACGCTTTTAAATTATAAATCCCATTTCATCACTAATCAAACTGTTAAACAAAGTATGTTTACTCTCCTCTCAGACCCAAGTTATTTATGGCAAGAATGGTGAACTAATTTATCTAATGCGTTCATTTTAAAGTGCATTGTAAAATTTTACAAACACTCGAGCTAACTTTGTGAGGCCGATATGACTCATTAGTGAGGCTTACGCTATCTACGTAATGGTTGTGTGTTTGATATCGATTAATTAACGGTTTTGATAAAGTTGAAGCTATCATTCATACTGGTTTTCATTTAATTACACGCTGTATCCCGCTCTTGACAGGGTGGGCAGAGGGAACTTGGGAACCTAGTGTTAAGACACTCTGTTTCGTTCCACTAATTTTAAGACATTGCGCGTTTAGTGGCAGAACTCAACACTGCGCATTGCCTTGTTACCACAACGAAGAAATGAAAATATTAAATATTTTATTTGCTCGAGCCGGGCTCGAACCCACGCTTGTGCCCCTGAGCCATGACAGGCCATATATTTCCTCTTTACCTGATTTATTTTGTCAACAGTTCTAATAATCTATAAATTGAACGTTATAAATAATATTTTTTCCAATAATACACTTACGGTACACCACTATTATTGCCTCATAAATCTTTCTAATAGATTGTGTCAAATTTAATTTTTAATAAGAAAATATATTCGTTGTGCCAAAAGTGCATTGTTTTAGCCCTTTTCGTTGTACTGTACGAGTGGTTTTGGGTTCAATTCCTACTTGAGGTAATGAAATGTTTAAAATTTTGATTTTCTCAGTCTGGTAAGGAAAAGCCCACTTTGATTTCCGCCATTAAACACACAATTCATACAGAGTTCGGTGAAAAGTGAGGAACGGTATTGTTTTTATGAGAACGGAGTATCTTAACACTAGGTTCCCAAATCTCAGCCTACTTTGCCATGTAAGGGACATAGCGGGGAGATTATTAGAAGATTAACATTTTTTTTTTTCAACTTCAAGCCATATCCTGCACATGGCTGGGTAGACTGAGAAAACTTGGAAACCAAGAGTTAATACTAAACTTAAATTTGAAAAGCGTATAAAAATTTTGAACGAAGTAGGATTTGAACCCGCGCCTCTGGAAAACCTTTATACGCTTTTTAAATTTAAGTTTAGTATTTTCTGTCTAAGTGTGGAATAACACTTTAAAAACATATTAAAAAACCAAGAGTTAAGACACACCGTTCTCATCAAGAGAATTCCGTTCCTCAAGGGTACTCACTTAGCTTCACGCTGTATCCCGCACATGGCCGCGTAGGCAGAGGGAACTTGGGAACCTAGTGTTAAGACACTCCATTCCACTTTCTTTCCCCACTTTCCGCTGAATTTAAGTCATGGTTAAGTGGCGGGTTCATCAAGGGTATTGTTATTATTATTACTCATTATAAAATAGAACCTAAGCTCATTATGCTGAGTCAGACTCTACAGCTGCGCTACAATGGCGTTAATCTAATCAAACTTCTAATTGTATAATTAAATATTATGATAAATTGTTTAAATAAAGATTTACAAAGCCCTTGTTAAATATTTTATGTAATTTTGAATTGTAATTCAATTTAAATGGCGGTAATCAGATAATTCGTTAAGTATTTTTGAATATTATGTAGATGTATATGGATTTCCACTGTATAATTTTGACACAGTATTAAGTAAAGTTAAGGTCATCGAGGGTTAGGGACAAAAGCTTTGTGATTATAAACTCAACAGATTCGATTTCCAATTGAGCAAACAAAATACTTAATATATTCTGGCTTTTTTTTAACGAGGTAAAGTTCTGCGTTGATTTTCGCCACTTAACACGGTATGCCTTTTGTTAAAATCGTCTTTAGTGGTTTAATCTGTGATATGGGGTTCCTCTGGAGGGCAGTAATTAGGTTCCTAAAGGGTCAGTGTCTGGGACAAGCGTCCATAGGCCACTGCAGCCGCTTACCATCAGGTGGTGTGCTTTTCGCCACCATCTTGGTAAAAAAAAGTGGCACCTTAAAGGCAAGGTAAAGACTGTGGTGGCGCAGTGGCACAAGCATATGACTTTAAACACGAAAGCTTAACATATATGTTAAAGTTCGATGCTCAGTCGAGTAAGTGTAAAATAAAGTGATCGCTATTCTTAAGTTTGTGTTGTAAATTATTTCTCTCCAGTCTTGTCTTGAATATGCAAATACTATTTTTTTTTTAGTATTATTTTTTATGTATCCCGCTCGAGGCAAGGTAAGCAGAGGGAACCGGAGAACCTAGTGTCAAGACACTCCGTTCCACTTCCGCTCCCTACTTTCCGCCAAATTTGAGACATTGCGTGTTGAGTGGCGGAACTCAACGCCGCGCTTTGCCTTAATACCAGAGCGAAGAAATGAAACATTAAATATTTAGAAAATATTAATTATTTCATTTCCTCGACTGGGGTTCGAACCCAGAACCTGTCGGTTACAGTCACACGCTTGTGCCGCTGCGCCACGACAGGCCTCAACTACTACAAGTATATAATTATTTATTTTTAATTAATGTAAACTTTTATTTTGTAGTACACCAAAACAAAAAGTCATGGAAAGTGTAAAAAGTTATTTCAACATTTGAATTTGCCCTTTCATTTGGACGTTTTGAATCCCAATCTATATATACAATAAATGTGTAGCTGATGTCTGTCTGTTCATGGAGGATATATTAAATAACATCTTATAGGGGACGTTTATTGAAATAATAAAGAGTGATTTTTTATTTTTTTATTCTTTTCGTCTGTGTCTTTGTACACGCTAATCTCAGAACCGGCTTGTCAAATTTAATACAATTTTCACTGTTATATTGTGACAACTTTTCTTTAACATTCAGTGTTTGTTTTATTTTAATCAGTTTATAAATAAAAAGCTTCACGCTGTATCCCGCACGAGGCAGGGTACGCAGAGAGAACCCGGGAACCTAGTGTTAAGGCACACCGTTCTACATCCGTTCTCCACTTTCCGCCGAATTTGAGGCATTGAGTGTTTAGTGACGGAACTCAACGCCGCGCTTTGCCTTATTACCAGACCGAAGAAATGAAGCATGAAATATTTTAAATTGAAATATTAATTATTTCGTTTTCTCGACTGGGGTTCGAACCCAGAACCTGTCGGTTACAGTCACACGCTTGTGCCGCTGCGCAACGACAGGCCTCAAAAATTTGCTTTTACTATGTTTTTACTATGTTTTAAAATATTTATTTTTACTATGTTTTAAAGTGTTATTCCACACTTAATAATCGTCCCTACAGAGATGCTAACAACATAAATAAGTTGTAACAAGCGTATAAGAATTTCGACGGAGCTCGGTGAGAACGAATGGCTTAGTTGGTCAGAGCGCTGGAACGGTTTTCCAGAAGGGCGGGTTCAAATCCTGCTTCGTTCAAAATTTTTATACGCTTTTTAAATTTAAGTTTAGTATTAAAATATTTAGTTCGACAAAACGGCTACAATTTTTTTTATACATTTACCTATTTTTTTGTTTTTAACAAACAGACATTTTCTTAAAAATGTTAATGTTATTTATTAGAACAAGAAAGTAATCAAGATTATTGAATCGAATAGCGGAAGAAGTCGAGGGCGGGTATTTCATATAAACAAATAAAATAATAAACTACTCTTTTTTTTTCAGCTTCACGCTGTATCCCGCACATAGCAGAGTAGGCAGAGGGAACTTAGGAACCAAATGTTAAGACACTCCGTTCCAATTCCGTTCCCCACTTTCCGCCGAATCTGAGGCAAATACTACTCTATGACATATAAAATATACATACATATTACATGAAAACTTGTTCTATCACAATATATTAGTTCAGCGATATCTATCAAATCCCTGGATATGTTTTTAATTGTATAATCGATCGTTCTATTCCGCGGTCTTATTTAACGTATCGAAGCACTTAAGTGCCTTACAAAGCGAAATTCGTAATTAATTCTACCAGGTATGTATATAGTGGTGAGGCCCGTCGTGGCGCAGCGGCACAAACGTGTGACTGTATACGACAGGTTGTGGGTTCAATCCTTCTTAAAGAATTGAAATATATATTTTCCAATTAATGAAATTTTTAATATATACATATCTTCGTTCTGGTAACAAGGCAAAGCGCGGAGTTGAGTTCCGCCACTCAACACGCAATACCTTAAATCCAGCGGAAAGTGAGGAACAGAATGGAATTTCTTAACGTTGGGTTACCGAGTTCTCTCAGCTTAGCCAGCTATGTGCGGGATACAGCGTGAAGCTGAGTATATGTACATATATATATTGGTTTATTGAATGTAACGGTGTAATTGAACTTGTGCTATTTAAAATACTATGTTTTCTTGTTGAATGACTACCGTGGATAGCCTATGGTACCATAGAAGTACAAGCGTGTGACTGTAAACGCCACAGGTTGTAGGTTTGATCCCCACGTTCAGTCTCAATCTCAATTAGCACGCAATCTTAACACTAGGTTCCCAGGTTCCCTCTGACTTCTACTATTTTTTTAAGAAATAGCGTGAAGCAAAAAATAGGAATTTAAAAGAGATTTAGCAGTGGGGATCGAACCCACAACCTGTCTGTTCAGTCACACGCTTGTGCCGCAGCGCCACGAGAGGACTTCATATCCCCAAAGGGAATCTCTGTTCCATGGAATGGAGTGGAATGAACAGTGAATGATTGCGCTACGGATGTGGGGAAAGCGTTAAGTTAAAAATATCAAAATTATGTTTTAAAATATTCGCTTTCTGAGCGGATATTACTAATACTTTGGAAAATAGCGTAGCGAAGTGTCGTAGCATTACCTATCTACGCGTCTGTATATCTCTCTAAATGCGCGAAACTACAATAAATAACAGGTTTTAACAAATTAATAATTATAAAGGCCTGTCGTGGCGCAGCGGCACAAGAGTGTGACTGTAACCGACAGGTTCTGGGTTCGATCTCCAGTCGAGGAAATGAAATATTTAATATTTTCAATTTAAATATTTAATGTTTCATTTCTTCGCTCTGGTAATAAGGCAAAGCGCGGCGTTGAGTTCCGCCACTCAACACCCAATGCCTCAAATTCGGCGGAAAGTGGGGAACGGAAGTGGAACGGAGTGTATTAACACTAGGTTTCACTTCCGTTCCCTCTGCCTACCCTGCCTAGTGCGGGATACAGCGTGAAGCTGGAAATAACAAATTAATGAGGATGTGGGTTCGATCCCTACTTGAAGAATTGAAATATGAAATATTTTCAATTTAAATATTTGGTTTCATTTCTTTACTTCTGGTTGCCAGGCAAAGTGCGGCATTCAGACACACAATGATTAATATTTGGAGGAAAGTGGGAAACGAAACGGAGGATCGTAACATTAGGTTCCCTAGTTCCCTCTGATTACCCTGTACGGGATACAGCGTGAACCTAATAAAAATATAAAATAAAATATGTATTTTAACATATTCTATTATTATTCGAATACTATTGTATGAAAGCTTTTAAATTGATTCTAAAAGCTCTGTCTATAACATCTTAGTGTTGTTTGTAAATATTGTATGCTTAATTTTAACATAAAACATATTCCTAAATTAAGAATCAAATGGATCTATAAATACTCCATAAAATATCTTACAAATTAACAGTAAGTATTAGTAATTATTATTAACATTATCTATAAAATATTAATTTCCAGCCATGCGTGTCCTCCTCGCCGCCATTTTGTTGCTGGCCGCCATCTTGTCGTGCGCGACGCAAGCCCAGTACCCGCGCCCTCGTCGCCCTGAACGCTTCGACACCGCTGAGCAGATATCCAATTATTTGAAAGAACTTCAAGAATATTATTCTGTACATGGACGGGGAAGGTTAGTTTCATACACATTGCAGAGTAAGCAGAGGGAATCTGGGAACTTATTGTTGGGTTCCGTTTCCATGGAGCCCTTTGCCTTGTTACCTTACTGACTTAGCTTCACGCTGTATCCTGCACGAGGCAGGGTGGGCAGAGGGAACCCGGGAACCTAGTGTTAAGACACTCCGTTCTACTTCGGTTTTGCCTTATTACCTTGCCGTGCCTTGTTACCAGAGCAAAGAAATAACAATATAAAATATCTCAATTCCTCAAATGGGGCAAATGTGCCTCCTACTCCACGTCAAGTACAGGAAAGGTAAAATGGGTTATGTTTAGATTTTTTAAACATTTAAATATATTTATTATTTAAAATTCATTACCATGAATTTATGATTGCACTTTAAAATTTTAACAAAAATATTAAAATATCTGCGTTTATTGTTATATTCCTTTACATCCTGCTTATTACGCTATTTTAGTCAGTTCGTCTATTGCGCACTAGATGGCGTTTTTGCACTTGTCTTTTTGAATTGTCGCGGTAATACAGGAGTTAAATTAAAAGCTACAAGCAAGCGTAATGTTTAGTATTTTAGAACAAAATCGTTGTCGATCAGAATTATCTATATATTATAGCTTCACTATCTATATATCTACTGTATAAAAGTGCAAAAATTAGTGAAATTGCGTGTTGAGTAGCAGAACTCGACACCGCTTTGTCTCATGACCAGAGCGAGATTTTTTTCCACAAGTGAGAATCAAACATCGCAATGACCACCTTTATATTTAGATGATTTGCCTCATTTACAGTCTCACATCTCTATTCACGTATCTATTCAAAATCATTTTGTTGCATTCTTGCAAAGATAAACGACTTGTATTATGCTATGAGGCCAGTCGTTACGCAGGAGCACAAGGGTGTGGAATGTGGGCTCGATCCCCACTGAAAAAACAATTGAAATATTTTCAAAGGCAATATATAAAGCAAATATATAAGGCAAAGCACTACGTGAAGTTCCGCCTTTCTACACGCAATGTTTCACGTTCGGCGGAAAGTGGGCGACGGAACGGCGTGTCTTAACATTAGTTTCACAAGTTTCTTCTGCCTACTTTGCCATGACGTGAATAAAGGTAACAAAAAAAAACTTGTTTTTCAGATACGGCAAACGGCAGATGCACATAGCCGACGCGTCCGTCATCTTCAGGGAGATGCCGTTTTTCGAACACACCCTGAACGATGACATATTTAAAAACCTCGGCTACAAATAAAATGGACTCCATATATAACGATTTAACCAATGACCTAATTTATTTATATTAAACAATAACGTAATAGTAATAACCATGTAATTTAAACTGTAAATATGTGTTTTTTATCTATATTTCATTTTTGTTTAATCTGTATCTTTTTTAACTATTGTAGAACTTCCCGCCAAAATGAATTTGCCAAATTTAGAGTAACATTATTGGTTTTTCTTTTTAAATTTACATGTATTTTAATTTATTTCAAGTTTACTTAATAAATATATTATGTATTAATGAAAATCTTCTAGAACAATCTAGTCAATCGAACGTGCATCCGTCTATATTCTAGTCAATTACTATAATTTTAATCTTTTAATCTTTATTAAATCCCAAAAATATATTTCGGGCTGGGCAAAACATATTTTTGGTGATTTCCTCCGTTTACTGAGTGACTGTTCGAGTTTTATTTATGCGTTAATTTAATTGTAGTAATAAAGCATTATAACCGAAACATTGGTTATTTATTTATTTGTTTCATTACGAATACCTTTTACCCCATAATAAAACACGCCCTGGGAATAAAATGCTCGCTCAAGGCTATTTCAAATAAAGTTTTGATACAAAAAGACATGTCCCGCTGAGTTTGTTGCTTGGGTTCTTGTCGGGTCTGACGCAGTAACTTTAATGAACTGATGGTAAATTGTTTGACGTTAAATAATCGAAGCTTGTGACTTTTTGTTTTGAATAAAAATATTAGAATTTGAATTTATTTATTTTTAAGTGTATGTGTAATCATTTCATTCAAATTTGAGGTCTACAGCGACACAGGGGCCTAAGCTTGCGATAGTAAATACACACAGGTTGTGGGTTCAATCTCCACACATAACGACCAAAAATAGTTATAGCAGATCTACAGTCTAAGTTTTTTTTTCAGCTTCAGGGAACCTAGTGTTAAGACACTCCGTTCCACTTCCGTTCCCCACTTTCCGCCGAATTTGAGGCATTGCGTGTTGAGTAGCGGAACTCAACGCCGCGCTTTGCCCTATTACCAGAGCGAAGAAATGAAACATTAAATATTTAAATTGAAAATATAATATATATTTAATTTCCTCGACTGGGGATCGAACCCAAAACCTGTCGGTAACAGTCACACGCTTGTGCCGCTGCGCCGCGACAGGCCTCAGTCTAAGTGAAAATAATATTTTATTATATTTATTACTACTGAATTGTTTAAATTTGGTTTTATGGAAGCGGAAGCCGAAGTAATATCTATTGTCTTCAGACATTTCAACAGCACATCAACGCCATTTTATATATTCTATGTAAATATAAAAAAAATATTATGACTACATACAATTTTATTAATAAATAGAAATAATAATTAGGCCTGTCATGGCGCAGAGACACAAGTGTATTACTGTAAACGATAGGCTATGGGTTCGATCCCTAACTCCAAGATGATATATTTAATTTTTTCAAATAAAATATTTAATATTTATTCTCTTTCTAAAGTTGAAATCTAACATACATTTCATTAAGTATACTGAATATCCTCATTTCTTCGCTATAACATGACTCCGTTGAGTTCCGCCACTTAACACGCAATGCCTCGAATTCGGCAGAGAGTGCGGAACATAATGAAGTATCTGAATAGTTCCGGTCCTAATCAGAGTGAAATTGTAAAAAAAATAGAAATAATATAATTATTTTTATTTATTGAGTGTTATATCCAGACCTTGCATATTTTTACTATTGGATAAATTTTGCCGTGTGATTCCGGCTTAGAATAGGATCACCCTGGTACTGATGGTGTCGTAAGAGGCGACTAAAGTGCGTGTGGTAGAGTCACGTTGTCAGCAATGGCAACACGCATGGGCAGACTCGACCGGATTGTTACCACCCCCGGCATTTAAGACCGGCGTTAAGTAGTGGCTTTGAAAAAAACTCAGTGGTTTCGCATAAAAGTCGTTTTAAAATATTAAATATTTCTATACCTATTTGAGGCCTATCGTGGCGCAGCGGCACAAGCGTGTGACTAATCGACAGATTCTGCGTTCGATTCCCAGTCGAGGAAATGAAATATATAATATTTTCAATTTAAAATATTTAGTGTTTCATTTCTTCGCTCTGGTAATAAGGCAAAGCGCGGCGTTGAGTGGCCACTCAACACGCAATACCTCTAATTCGGCGGTAAGTGGGGAACGCAAGTGGAACGAAGTGTCTTAACACTAGGTTCCCGGGTTCCCTCTGCCTACCCTGCCTCGTGCGGGATAGAACGTGAAGCTGAAAAAATTCTATACCTTGAATGGAACAGTCAATATACAAAGTATTGACATTTGGTTGTTTCTGTCTATCATACTTTGCAGGTAAAGCGTGAACATAAAATAAAAAAAGAAACACTTTTGAACTAACACGTATTTAATCATAGATATTTATCAATGGCGTCGCCAATTTGTTTTTTAGTTTTCTACCAAATAAAGATAAATAAGCAAATATATTTAGTTTAAGCAAATTATATTCTTATTTTGATAAAGGTAAAGTTTAAATTTCTATAAATGATGGGGAAATCGTCTAAATACAATCGAAAGACTGCAAACACAATGCGCGCGCATTTTCCGAGTACACAGCAAAACCCGAAAAGGTTCTTATATATCGACAGATCACACAATCTAGGTTAAATGTGACATAATTATTTAGCTTTTTTGTAAAAAAAATATAGTATTTATTATATACTCTTTTATTGTATCTGCATATAAAAATATAATATTTTAATTATTATAATAATTACACGCTAATACACTAACAAAAAATATTTTACGTACTTAATAAAATGAATATATTTAGCATTTAAAAGATATAATTACATAAAAAATATCGAAATAAACATTTAGTCCAAAAAATACATTTTGGTTCAGATGAAATTTCTTTCTATCGTAAGCAATATTTTTTTAAATGAGCTTAATATTTTTATTTCAAAGCATATTATAAATTAAATATTCATTAAAGTTTTGTATTTAAGTGTATTAAATATTTAATAAATAACAACCATTTAATTTTACATATATGTAATAACATATTGAAATATATAATCTGTGACCATTTTCCTCTTGAAACGTATTTATTGCGTACTGTAAAAGACCTTTTCAGTTCCAGTCTATATTGTCTTGACGGATATAACAGTGTTTCTCAATGGTCTGTGTTTTTACTGAGATTAATACATTTTTATAAACATATTTACTTATTTTAGGTAAAAAAATAAATAAATTATATATGTGAGACTTAATGAAAATAGAATTATGCGTATTTAATTTAATTTGAAAGTGTTTTCTGTTAATGTAAATATTATTTTGGCGTCGAGTCGTAATTTTTGGTAAGTATGTATCATATTTTGATATATTTTTTGGTTAAAATGATTAATTCATGTGTTAGAGTTGCAAAATATAATGAAGAATGATGATTGATGAGAAATGGGACTTTTTTGGGTTAACATTTCTTAATTTTTATTTAATATTGCGAATAATTCTTTGTATTTTTTTTATAACTCGTTTTAAAATAAGGTTTTAAAAGCTTTTCTCTTTAAGCAATTAGTAAATCCTCTGACATCTATAATAAAGATTATATATGGTAAAGAAATGTAAATTTGTTTAAATCACAAATAGGTTGTAAATTGGTTTTTGAAAATTATATATATATATATATATATATATATATATATATATATATATATATATATATATATATATATATATATATATATATATATATATATACATATATATATATACATATATATATATATATATATATATATATATATATATATATATATATATATATATATATATATATATATATATATATATATATATATATATATATATATATATATATATATATATATATATATATATATATATATATATATATATATATATATATATATATATATATATATATATATATATATAACATGGTAGGCAGAGGGAACTTGGGAACTTTGTGTTAAGACACTCCGTTGCGCTTCTCACTTTTCGCCGAATTTTAGGGCATAGCGTGGCGGAACTCTACGCCGCGCTCTACCTTATTAACAAAGCGAAGAAATTAAAATATGAAATATTTAATTTGAACATATTAAAGTTTTCATTTCCTCGAGTGGGGGTCGAACCCACAACCGTTTACAGTCACACGTATGTGCCCTTGTGCCTTTGAAGAATAGGAAAGTGGAGAATGGAATGGAGGTGTCTTAAGTATATTTCATATTGATTTCACCTTAATACGACCTTAAAAAAAATACAAACGTATAGATTGTTTTTTTTTTAAACTCATCTTAGATTCTTGTCTGGTACAGAATAGTTTTATAAGTATTTTCTGAGTGGCGGAACACAACGCCGCGCTTTGCCTTGTTACCAAAACGAAGAAATGAAAGCTTGTAATATATAATTTGATAATATTATATAATTCATTTCCTCGCTGGATGAAAACCAAACACAAAAAGGCCTAATCATAAGTATTACAATAAAAAATAAAGAAATTACAATAAAATATATATCTTTTTTTGAAGAAAATGGCTCCAACAAAATTTGGTATATTCAAAGGAAGGAGTAGAGAAAACCCTGAACCACCATCAACCGAGAATCTATTACAGAATAATTCCAGCACTGAGATACGTAAGTATATTTCTTGTATTTTTAAATATATCTGACCCTGATGAACATTTAGCGGAGCTCAACGTTACCCTTTTTCATAACCAAACCTAAGAAATGAAATTAACGGATTTTATAACACGCCTTGTTTGACGTTCGAAAACGGAACTTCTTGCTAACTTCTTGCTTTGAATAAAAATATTTGAATTTGAATTTAAAAATAAATATTATGTAATAATTATTAGTTCAACAATTTCCTCGGGTGGGCTTTGAGCTTATAACCCTGGCTTTTATAGTCGGACAACAGTTTAATCTTAATATTTATATACATTCGTTTTGTTTTTCACAAATACAATGAGTTCGGTTCTGGCGTGCCATAAGTATTACGCGATGGTTGTGAACATCCGGCGGGTCCTCATGCTTTTAACGTGACCTACCTCCAGGATCGTCCGTACTGTGGTTTCGAAAGTCAACCGAAATCTCCCCTTCCCTCTCTTAGCACTTTTCAACCTTTCCTTTATAAATCGTTTTTGCCATTCTTTCTTCACTAATTCGCTCGACGTGCCCAAACCACCTGAGCACGTTCTTCTTCATTCTCACAATGACGTTTACGATAGTACCTACGATTCTGTTCATATTTCATTGGGTATACGATCAGGTAAACTGACTCCGCATATCCTAAGTGATTGCATTTCTACAATATATTCTTTTCTTACAGTCTTCTTCTGCAATAGTCACCGTGACTTACAAGCTAGTAACTGCCATTCTGTGTATCGATTTTAAATGTATATTAAGTTAGGAGGCTTGAACCTTACTAATTAGTAAAATAAGTTGTACCCATGTAAAACCCACCAAATCTATAGCTCAGCTTCACGCTGTATCCCGCACATGGTAGGGCAGACAGACGGAACTTGGGAACCTAGTGTTAAGACACTTTCGTTCCTCACTTTCCGCCGAGGCATTGCGTGTTCAGTGGCGGGACTCAAAGTCGCGCTTTGTCTTGTCACCAGGCCGAAGAAATGAAAACATTACGTATTTATTTTGTAAATATTTCATTTCCTCGATTGGGGATCGAACTCACAACCTGTCGGTTACAGTCACACGCTTGTGCCACTGCGCCACGTCATACCTTTAAATATTAAATATTTAATTCGAACTGCCCTTTCCCACCATAAACCCCATAAATATTATATCTAGTTTAGCTTAAACATTATCAAATTACACCAAAACATAATAATTTTTTCTATTCTCCATAAAAAACAGTGAATTCTCCGGAATCGCCCGTCCCGTCGACAAGTAAAGGCATCGTGTCGCACGACATGTCCCCGCTGGACATACTGTCCGTGTTGAACATTGATGATGAAGATGATGAGGTAAGGATGAACAGGTTTAGCTGGATTATAGATCTTTGTTTTCTTAAATGATCATCCGCCATTTTGTTTTCTTTGGTAATGCGCCATTTTGTTTTGTGTTTTTTTTAAGCAAGGACCTTTGTAATCCTCATCTAACAGGGTAAGCAGAGGGAGTCTAGTGCTAAGACAATCCGCTTATTACTTTTTATCGGCTCCTGGAGGTATTGCACGTTACGTGGCGCTTAACGCCGCGCTTCGCCTCTACACGAGAGCAAAGAAATGAAAATGTTAAATATTTTATTACCTCCTGTGGGAACAGTCATACGCTACGTGCAGGGGCACAACGTATATCCTCAAATGCTTTTTGCTTGTTAAAAACAGTGAAATAAACGATTAATATCTATGTAAACGTGGTCTTAATAATGTTACGTTTTTCTCCACTGGTGGAAAGATATTTTTCTGATTCTCTGATCTTCCACCGGTTGGAAGATTGTTTTTCTGATTCCCTGATCTTCCACCGGTTGGAAGATTGTTTATATAATTCCCTGGTCTGTTATGGTTAATGGCATTGTTGAGTTCCGCAACGCAACACAACGCGTAGGAAAGTAGCTTTAGAGATTTCATGAAATGTGTAAAAATCGTCCCTACAGAGATGCTAACAACATAAATAACGTTGTAACAAGCGTATAAGAATTTCGACGGAGCTTGATGAGAACGTATGGCTTAGTTGGTCAGAGCGCTTGGACGGTTCCCAATAGGCACGGGTTTAAGTCCTGTTTCGTTCAAATTTTTTATACGCTTTTTAAATTTAAGTTTAGTATTTTTACACGTTTTTAAATTTAGTATTTTAGCTTTACGATCTTTTTGTTTTTAAATTAAGTGATGTGTATTATTTCAAATAAGGTTTTAAGGAAAGGACTACCCTTTGATGTCATTATGGTTAAGCTATTTTCTGGTGTCTATATTTAAATTGTCCTATTTTTTTTCATCTAGCAAGACAAAGTACGACATTTAGTTACGTCACACATCAATCACCCTTTTCTATTTCAAAATACCGTAACTCATAAGAAATAAGAAGAAATACGTAACACTTTTAAAATTACATTATAAATTTAGAATTTCAAGCGCCATTTTTAAATAAAGGAAAAATATAGACGATGTAACTTAAAAGCCCTTGTTAGCTCAACCATTGAAGCGATAAGGGGTGTTGTATAGAAAATTACGATGTTTCAGTCCTTTTGACTTGAGAGCATCTTGAACATGTCATTATGGTTGCTTTAGGAAAATAAGAAATTTGTTTATGGTTTTATATATTTCTCGTGAAATTTTTAAGTGTTTAAAAACGGAGGTTCACGCGTTTTCCCGCATCGTATGGGACAGAGGTATGGGAAAGAGACATTGTGAATTAAGTGGCGGAACTCAACGCCGGCCTTAACCTTGTTAGATTACAGGCCAGTTAACTTCACGCGATATCCCGCACTTAACCTTTACCTAGTGTAAGAACACTCCGTTTACCGTAATAAAGACACCTGCGTTTACCACTTTCCGCCGAATTCTTGACTATTAAGTGTGTTGTGTAACGCAACTTAATACCCTGTTGTGCCTCCTCACCAGTAATATAATAAAATATTTAAAGGCCTCGAGTAGACATCGAATCCACAACCTTGCCACAGACGCACCACTATAAACGGGACATCCACGAATGTCCCGTTTAAAGTGGTGCGTCTGGGTTTCTGCCCTCCTTTGGCTCCTCAATAATTATTAATAATAAATTAAAACTGAACAGAAACACATTTATTTGAGCTTGTTACTATACATTATATATATATATATATATATATATATATATATATATATATATATATATATATATATATATATATATATATATATATATATATATATATTATATATATATATATATATATATATATATATATATATATATATATATATATATATATATATATATATATATATATATATATATATATATATATATATATATATATATATATATATATATATATATGGACTGGAAGTCTTTAATAAAGAGTTTGTTACTATTATTATATTTTTAGATGAAGAATGTGAATAATAAATAGGATGCTTACATTTTTAAATTTAAGTTTAGTATTTTCTGTCCTAAGTGTGGAATAACACTTTAAAAACATAGTAAAAATATTAAAATAAATAATATTCTCTCTTGCCAAACGATAATTCTTACGAGTTGTCTTTGGGTAGAGGAAATTTGTAAAAATCGTCCCTACGGAGATGCTAACAACATAAATAACGTTGTAACAAGCGTATAAGAATTTCAATGGAGCTTGGTGAGAACGGATGGCTTAGTTGGTCAGAGCGCTGGAACGGTTTTCCAGAGGCGCGGGTTCCAATCCTGGTTCATTCAAAATTTTTATACGCTTTTTAAATTTAAGTTTAGTATTTTTCTGTTTTAAGTGTGGAATAACACTTTAAAAAACATAATAAATAAGATGCTTACACTTGTTAGAGGTTTTTCGTGGCGCATGGGCGTAAGCGTGTGGCTGTAAACGTCAGCTTGTGGGTTCCATTCGTGGTAATGAAATATTTAATATTTTCAAATTAAATATTTAATGTTTTCATTTCTTCGCTCTGGTTACAAGGGAAAGCGTTGCGATGAATTCGCCACCAACACGCAATGCCTCAAATTCGGCGACAAATGGCGTAACGGAGTGTAGGTTCCCAGGTTCCCTCTGGCTCCCCAGCCTCACACTGTATCCCGCACATGATGTGCTGAAAAACATGTTTTATTATAGATTATCGGTGACGACCCGCCGTCCAGGCGAGCCAGCTTGAGTAGCAAGATTGAAGAGCAACGGGTAAGCAAGAAAGTATAGCAGTTGCATGTTTTAAATATTTATAATTAAATATAATTCTTTGGCTTTCTATGTAGGCTTGTTGTGGTGCAGGAATACGAGCGTGTGACTGTAAACTTTGGTATCAAGGCTTAGTGCGGCGTTGAGTTCCGCCACTCAACACGCAATGTTTCAAATTCGGCGGAAAGTGGGGAACGGATTGGAGTGTTTTAACACTGAGTTCCCAAGTTTTCTCTGCTTAACCTGCCATATGCGGGATACAACGTGAAGCTGGAAAAAATAGAAAGATTTTTTAATGTATTTTATTGTATCTAATCACGTCAGCTTTGGCTATGAACTAGCTAAGTCGGAATCCTAAATAAGGTGGTTATAAGTCTGGTCTGTCTATCTGTAACACCGTAGCTCAGGAATGATGAACCGATTTGAGTGCTGTTTCCTTTTAATTGAAATCCTCGTTCATCGCGGAGATTCGTAGCTAATTTTCATGGAAATCGGATAAGCAGTTTAACAGTCACTAGCACTTTGATAAGATGAGGGCATGCTGTTATGAGGTGGTGGCTTTTTAGGTTGGGTATTTATTTTAATTTTACATTTCGGTTGTCGCAATAGATGCTTTATTTTTAGCGTATATTTTATATCATATACTCAGCCTCACGCTGTATCCCGCACATGGTAGGGTAGGTAACGAAGTGTCTTAACACTGGGTTCCCAAGTTCCCTCTGAACTTGGGAACCCAGTGTTAAGACACTTCGTTCCACTTCCGTTCCGAACTTTCCGCCGAATTTGAGGCATTGCGTGTTGAGTGACGCCAAAGCAAAGATTACCAGAGCAAAGAATTGAAAACATTAAATATTTAAATTGAATATATTAAATAATTTATTTCTTCGTGTCAGGATTGGACCCACAACCTGTCGGTTACAGTCACACGATCGTACCGCTGCGCATGCACCGTATTTGTAGTTCATAATTATTATATTATTTTACTGCACTATAATGTTATACCCACTATCATGTTCAAATTAATCCTTCATTTACCACAGGTTGTCTGTAAGAGATTGCTTGAAGCAATAATACCGCCTTTGCATACTTCTTGTACATACATTTTATTTTTATTTTTTGTATTTGCTATTTTCTGTGCAATAAAGTATAAATAAATAAATAAATAGAATTATTCTCCATATAAAAAAAAACAAAATATATATTTTCCACTATCAGGTATTATATGAAAATCTACAAAACGAATCCACGGGCACATCGACAATGACACTGGACGACTTAGACGAAATCCAAGTTTGCGACGATCCCGACAAAACTTTGACGTTACGCGACGACTCTACGTCGTACGACGCCAATTCTCTACAGTTCGACGATCCGTCAATCGCCGCTAGTGAGGATATATCTATGTACTGCGCAATGTTGAAGAAGCCCAAGAAGAGTAGGTCTAAGCAGCAGCTGACTGACTTTGATATGTGGCAAGCGAGTGACGTTCAAGTTATGAAGGTTAGTGCAGGTTCTTTTTTTGCATTTTCTTTTTTTTACAAGTTTTTTTTAAATTTTTGTGTGAGAATGATCTAGAAATTTTGGTTTTTACTCTTTGTGATTAGAAAAAACCGCCAGCTTGTCGTACGATTTAGAATCATCGTACGGCCGATGATTCTAAATCGTACGACAAGCCTTCGATTAACGCAGATCGGTTTTGGCGTTTTTTAGTAATTTTTAGGTTTTTTTTGACAATTTATTTGTAGTTTTTACGGAAATAAAATTATAATATGAATTAGTCATCGTGCCTTTTACTCTCTGTGCTTTAAAAAAACATGAATATTGTCGTACGCGAGTGACGTTCATGTTATGAAGATTAGAACAGGTTCTTTTTTTATTTTTAATCTTATTCTCTCTTTTTGGTACTTTTTACGGAAATTTAATGATGAAGGTGATTTCGATATTATGTAAATTGTACGATGATTCTGCCGTACGACAAGCAAGCGAGCGATGCCTAAGCTGTGCTGGTTAGTTAGGTTTTTGAACATCATTTTAATTACTTTGTGATTTTTACGAAAATTGAATGGCGATTAAGATGTTGTGATTTTAAGTAACTGTGATTTATAAAAATTTGCTAAATCTCGTGCTCCTTGTTGTAATCGAACATATATATTTTTTCTTTATGCATTTACTAAAAGAAATATGTAAGTGTTTATTCGTATACATTCCGATTATTTAATCATAAAATTAAAAATAAATACTTTAGTTATGTATCTACTGTACTTATTGAAATGAAAAAAGCAAAAGTGCCATCGTTGTATGGACAACCCGTGTGTCTATCTGCCCGTCTGTCACAGTCAGTATTCTCTGAAAGCACGCAGCAAGCAAGAGGGGCACTCACTTGAGGGAATTAAATATTTTATATTATCATTTCCTTGCTCTGGTAATGAGTTGAAATGCGGCGTTGGGTTCCACTACTCAACGCGCATATAATTGTCCCATATAACCCAATTAGACTTCCATTTCCTTTGCCCACTTTAATATTAAGCAGAGATTGTGCAACGGAAATGTCGAGTCGAATGGCGGAGTTCAACGCTGCGCTGTGTTGTACCAACGCATGGATGTGATAATAATTTATTACCTAGAATGGAAATCGAATCTACGCCCAACGTGTTTACAGTCAGATACCGGCCTTTTAAGAAAGAACTAAGGTTGTTTGTAAACTTTCAGCTATGAAACAGTTCCTAAGTAAAGTTTGCTTTAACACTTTAAGTTGAGTTGAGTTACGTCAATTTTCTACACTGTTAGTCAAAGTGTCAATTGAGTCGTTACTAAGTTGCTTTCTAAGTTTTAATTATGTTGGGCCTCTATAATGTATTTTTTTTATTATTGTATAGTATTTTTTGAAGCTATTTGAGTCCAGTTGTGCCGCATAAAAATTTTATATTTCCATTTCCTCGCTAGTAAACAGAAGTAAAGCTCGTTGTGTTCCACTACTCTACACGCATGGCCATTTCTTTTTGTCAATCCTATTTGTAGGATTCATTGAATTAAGCGTAATGACTTGGCGTAATGAAATACAAAAATTTTTACAACTTGAATAAATCGCGGCGTTGAGTTCCGATAATGATATTATTACATAGTTTTTTTCTGCCCAAACCTCACCGATAAGAAAGAACTTTCGATGTGTTGCTATGAACAATTAAATATCTGCTAGCTTCAACAGAATCTCCTAAGTCGTTCGGGGACTTTGGATGAGCAGATAAAGTGGGAAGCCATAGCCACGTCCCGGGGTCTCTGCACACTAACGGACAGTTGCACTTGCGACGACTGCACCGGGGCGAAGTACCTGGCGGGCATCGGGGAGGGCGACGCGGGGCTCGGCGCTGCGCCCCTCTTCAGCGCTATCAATGTGGGCTGTCAGGTTCAGTGAATATGGCAATGTTTCAAATTTTGAGGTTATCTGATGATTTTTGGGTAGTATGGACATGGATGAGTTGGTGAGAGAATTATCGATTATTTCCTTTTTTTGGTGTAATTATGGTATGTCAGGTTCACTGAACAAACCACGAACAAGAGTGGTTTTTTGTTTTTGGGATTTTGGGTATTTTTTTGGGAAAGTTTGGGAAAAACTTGGCGATTTACCTTTTGATCTGTATACATTGGGTAAATTGGGTGTCAGATTCAGTGAACATGGATATGTGCAAATTTTGGGGATTTCTTAGATTTTTGGATGATGTAAACATTAATTCATGTTACAATTATTGGGGTCTAAGTATTTTTAAAGTATTATTAAAAAAAGAATTTCAGGTTCAGTTAATATCAAAAGAAAAAATTTGAAATTGTTTTTGGGGAAATTGTCTGTAAATTTGTGATTGGAATTAAATATTTTCGGAGTCTCATTATGGGAATGTCCAATTGATGGTAGGTTTTGAAATACGGTAAAAGGTTTGAATGTTCGAGAATATCTTGTCTAAACCTTACCTAAAAAGGTTTTGCAAAAAAAAATAAACTACTGTTTTAATTATCTGTGTCATAGATAAATGAAATAAACTTATAAATGTAGTTACCAAGTTAAGCACTATTTTATGAAATTTCATGAAAAACTGGAGTATCACTGTATAACAATTTAGTAGAGATAAGAAGATACAGGCAATTTTATATGAAAAAAAAAAGCACTTTTCTACCCAAAAAATATGTGCATCAAAAAAAAATGCCAAAAAATTCCATTTTTTCTAAAAAGTTAAGATAAATTGTATAAAAAAAGAACACTATTTTTGGCACACTTTTGAACTTTTCCTATACTGGAGTTTTACACGATATGTATGTATATAGAATAATTATTAAATGTTTTCTGTGTATGTATGTGTGTAAGCCCTTCCATTGCTTAGTTGTTATTACTGTTGACCGGGGATTTGAACACCATTTTTAGTTTAAGTTATACTAATTTTTAGTTTAAGTTATACTAATGTTTATTTTTATACCTACCGTTATTAACTTTTTTATACATTTATAATTACCGATTTTCTATCAAACAACCGTTTCACCACTGTATTATAAGTATTTTGTACATTAGAGCAGAATAACAACCTTATTTCACAAAAACAAGAACTTAAATATACGGCCTAATGTATTAATTAGAAACTATTAAGTACTAAACATTTAACTTTTACAACGGTAGATAAAAAAATATTTTTATTTTAATTATCTGTTTAGGCACAATAGTTTTAAGCCACATTATCTCTCTTATAGATAAAAAAAATATAATTGTCAATGGTAGTAAATCTGTGTTCACAATTTAAAAATATCATCAAAATATTAAAAAAAAAAAAAGAAAAAGTCTTTTTAGGTTATAAGCAATTATATATTTAAAAATATTTTGGTACTTCTAAAAATATTCACAGCGTTACAAATAACACTTTAATATGCTAATTCTAACAGTTACTTGACACGCGAAGTTTTACTTTAAATATGTACGTAGAATGATTATTTATACATTTTTTTTTCGTTTAAAATTTACAAGAAGTAGTTTACTTTATTTCTTGAAATTTCCTTTTTTTAGTATTTTGTAGGATGTAGATCCTAATTATGGTCACTTTGGTGGTGGCAAACGTTGAACGGCTTAACAAAACATACTATCGCAGCGGTCAGCGTCAGACTGTAAAGTCAACGTTTTTGAGTTTGACTCTCAGTATGGATACGGAATTATATTCATTTTAGTAATTTGTCGTTGATACGGAAAGTTTATACGGAATTATATTCATTTTAGGCATTTGAGGCCTGTCGTGGCGCAGCGGCACAAGCGTTCGACTGTAACCGACAGGTTCTGGGTGTGATCCGCAGTCGAGGAAATTAAATATTTAATATTTTCAATTTAAATATTTAATGTTT
This sequence comes from Eueides isabella, assembly GCA_019049475.1. NCBI lineage: Eukaryota > Metazoa > Arthropoda > Insecta > Lepidoptera > Nymphalidae > Eueides > Eueides isabella. The sequence continues at coordinate 7,487,831 of CM032410.1, forward strand.
CATTTCTTCGCTCTGGTAATAAGGCAAACCGCGGCGTTGAGTTCCGCCACTCAACACGTAATGCCTCAAATTCGGCGGAAAGTGGGGAACGGAAGTGGAACGGAGTGTCTTAACACTAGGTTCCCGGGTTCCCTCTGCCTACCCTGCCTCGTGCGTCATACAGCGTGAAGCTGAGTATATTCATTTTAGTAAAAAAAAAGCGTTGAGTTTCGCCACTTAACAAGTTGTCTCTCAAAAATTTGGGAACACAGTGTCTTAAAACTACGTTCCCTCTGCCAGCTTCCAGCAGCTGGGAAAATTGGCAAAATACTATGCTTCTATAATTTAAATTATATTACAAGTAAATTCTTTTTGAATTATTCATTGCAATTTTCTTGATATTCTACTATAGTGTTTAAAATGTCACATTTATTATTCATTGTCTTGAAACTTTAATATGTGGATGGATTTATAATAACCAAAGAGACGTTATATATACATATTTTCATATTTCACTCAGCTTTTGTATAACAATTTTATATGAAAAGTATTTGCCTCTTCAATAATTACGAACGTTAATGTAAGGGATTCGCTATAGAATAATATAATGTGGAGGCCTCGATGTTGTTTCTAAGACTGATTCGGAATGTCATTTATTCGGCTGACGTATGCAAATATGGCGGTTTTAACGTATAATTAAATATTAATATACATATTATACATGTAACGTAACGTACTATGGACTATAGAGAGAATTAGTATAAATACATTTTGTCTAAGCATGACTAAATTAGACGTATTGAAATTCCGTTGGAATCATTTTTTAAGGTAGATCGTGGCGTAGAGTTACGTTTTTGAACACGCTGTATAACAAACTTTGGTGGAAAGTGGACAATCGAGAGTTTTGAAAGCTTAAAAACCTCCTTTTTTTAAACGGAATTTCAGTATATTTATTTATGATTTTTAGTGTCTACACTTTATACTATCATAAATTTATAATTCTTAAATGTTGTAGAAATTATATAATGTCATAAACGTTAAACAAAACTTCAAATATGTAGGTACTTTTGAAAGCATAGATTAATTTTTACTTTTTTTTTATATTAAGTCTAAAAAAATAACTTAATAAATTTTCGCATTTTTTTTAATTAAATTAGTTACATAATTAATCCTTTTTAGAGTAGATGCCTATTTTATTTTATAAATGTTAATGCAACGTTATTTTTATCTCCAATTAGTGTAAATTAGACATTATAATATAACATATATTCATTTAGTAATTATACCTTTTATAGATATCTAAATATATACCTTTGTAAACGGTGTATAATTTCGTATTGTATTTTATACTATTAAATGTACACGAACTGAAACCTCTAGTGTAAAGTTCCTATATACTTTCTATAAGCACGATCATTTATATTTTATTTGTATAATTAAAGTATTTTTCACATTTTTAGCACACAATCTGATGAAGCTCTGTGCAAAATGACACCGATATTTTTGTAAGACTTACTCAATAACTCATTTTTGTGAATATTTTCATATAAAAGTTAAGTCAGTTGGTCTATTTACAATGGATTTCTTTAGAAAATTACATCACTAATTGTAACGTTTCATTTTTTTATTATTATTTTATTTATTATCTTTTAAATTTTTATTTAAAATTTTCTTTATGTAACGATATACATGGAACACGGAATAAATTACTTATAATATTTAGCCTCCATATAATTAAAAAAAAATCTATACAATTAAAAAAAAATATTTAAATTAGTTTATTTCACAAGGTTACTTTGTAGATTTAAAGTCCATCTCAGAGATAATCAATTCATATACCGATTTAGTGAGTTAAATCAATTTAAAAACGGTATAAATACTTAATTTTACCAACTTACCAACTTAATGCTAGTTAAACGTTAATTAACATTTATGTGTATGGTTATTTATGTGTTGTATCTTTTAGTATGTATGTATTGCGTAGTTTATTTCTTCATAGTTTGTGTCTTCGATGTGTAGATGAACATATTGCTAAGGTGACATTAATCATTTGTGGTGTATTAAATGCATATACAATAATGGGTTTATGGTTTCATTTTTTTTTTCCTTGAAATGTATTTTTTTTTTTGTTTTTCAGCCTGACTCTAGATTCGCACATGGCAGGGTAGGCAAAGGAATTTGGGAACCTTGTGTTAAAACACTTCGTTCCCATTAACGACATTACGTGTTGAGTGGTGGAACTCAACGCCACGTTTTGTCTCGTTAGAGCCCAAAGCGAGAAAATGAAAGTAATAAATATTTCAAATTTTATTGAGCTGTTGCCAGTTGCGTTTACAGTCACACGCTTGTGCCCCAGCGCCATGAAAGACATGGCCTTAATAAAAATAATATAATGTAAATTAAAATGAAAAATCTATATATTCCTCCATAATTTAAAAGCTGATAAAAGTTGATATTGGAATAATTAAAAACTACTGATGATAATGGCTGCAAATTCGTCCTAAAGAATCCTAACTCACTCTATAGTATGTTCTTAATAAGTATTAAACAGAAAATCACAAGATTTATCGATATGATATTGAATAGCGAACACTTTAAAAATATAACCTAAATATCGACTTTACACTGTACTGTCATATAGGGGTATATATCGGAGTAGGCAGAGGGATCCTTGTTAAAGTATAGTTACCCCACGTACTGCACTAATAAATAAACATTGCGCGTAGAAAGGAAGAACCCAACGTCGCAGTTTGTCTCTCAACTAGTGAGACAACTTATTTCTCTAATTGGGTATCGAACCCACAATACTAACCTCGCAAGGTCTCTTTTTTTTTACAATATTAAATACTTTTAATAATATATTTACCCTCTATAAGCACGCATATTTTCTATACAAATAAAATAACATTTTAAATAGTTTATTACACAAGGTTACTTTGTCTTTGTTAAAGTCCATCTCAGAGATAATCAATTCATATACCGATTTAGCAAGTTAAATCAATATTAAATCGGTATAAATATTTAATTTTACCAATTTAATGCTAGCTATACGTTGTATATTGTTTTCTTCTTATTGATCAATATAAAAGATTATAAATCTCTTTATTTTTATGTTCATAGTTATCATTTTGCATATCTGTGGGTGAAATATTAATTTATGTTATATTATTTTATTTATTGCAATAACTATAAGAAAGAAAAAAATAAGCATCTGTGTCACAAGCTCATAATAGATGCTGTTGATGTTGTCTATGGAATAAACAATAACATTTCTTTACACGACGCTAATGTTATATAATTTCTATTTTATAAAATATATTTCATTATTTTTTTGTCATTTAAACAAAAATAATTGTAGTTTTATAAAATATATAATTAAAACTAAATTAATAAAATTGCAATCTAAATATTATGCAAGAAATAAATACACCGAAACGGTTAAAAACGCTCCGTTTTACTTTTCCTTGTTAGAAATGTCAATATCAAAAGCGACATATTTCATTTCATAGAACGAGTATCACGCAGAATTGATTCAATGATACTAATAATAAAATATAATAATTTTATGTGTTGTAAACTATTTTAAATACAAAATGAGTGGGCCTAATGGCATGTTGTACGGTGGAGACGAAATAGGTGCGTTGGTGTTTGATCCTGGCCATCATTCATTAAGAGTTGGATATGCACAAGAGGATACTCCAAAAGCTGATATCCCAGCAGTTATCGGTGTTGGGCCAGCTACACATATACCTGATGCTGAAGAGAAGGTTCCAGATGGAAATATTACTCAGACCGGTATGTTGAAAGTGTTATTTATGTACAGATTGTTATATGTATGTAGTGTTTGTTTTTTCTTTGTGTATGTTAAGGAATGTTTTATTGTTTTATAATAAAACAATTATATAATATGGATTATGCTTTACGCATACTCAGCTTCGCGCTGTATCCCCCATATGACAGGGTAGGCAAAAGAACTTGGGAACCTAGTGTTAAAATACTCCATTCCACACCTTGCCTCACTTTCTGCCAAATTTCAGGCATTGCGTGTTAAGTGGCGGAACTCAACGCCGCGTTTTGCCTTGTACCAGAGTGAAGAAATGAAAACATTAAATATTTAAATTGAATATATTAAATATATTATTTCCTTGAGTGGGAAACAGTCACACGCTTTAAATATTTTATTTCTTTATAATATATAACCTGTCTGGTACAGTCACACACTTATGCCACTGTGCCACAACAGGCATCAAATTATAATTTATTACAATCTTTTAAAAATCACTTTGTGTTTTTGATATTACTCTAAATTATTCAAATAGACATGGAATTGTCTTGGAAAGTTTATGATACAATATTGAACCACATTAAAATGTATTGGTATCATTTACTTATTTATGTCAGTCTGACTCAATGGTAATAATCATGCAGCATCAGTTTTTACATATTCAATATAAAAGTTAGAAGTATAAAAAATCAATTCTTGATAATCATTGACAAATTTCTTAATTATTTCAAATAATATGTTAAACTATTCATAATTTATTCCAGCCACAAAGAAAGATGAACTCCGCTATTACATAGATGTAACAGAACTCCATGTGCCGAGACCCCACATGGAAGTACAGACATACATGAAAGATGGTCAAGTTGACAACTGGGATTTATTTGAGAAAATGTTGGACTATTGTTATTCTAAGGTTAGTGATTTTTTGTTTTCTTTTTTTGTATACAACCTATTCTTTGTGTTTGCGTTTTTGCTATTGTATGATATTGGCAAAGTATTAAGTGCTCAATTAGCTTATTGTGATCATGTTGCCTATTGTGGGGCAGCGGCACAAGCATGTGACAGTACAACAACCAACTAGGAAAAAAAGAATGAAACTAAAATTTGTTATTTTTACAAGCATATGGATAAAGAGATATGGCCACATTGAAGTTAGCTGTAGATTTTATTTTAGGATATTTTTATTTTTGATAGGCTTCTTCACAAGAGCTAGTGAATAATGATCTTTTGATCATGCAAATCCTATAGGTATAAATTGGCTTCAATATATGAGCAATTTATTGTCAAGACTATGTGCTTTCCTCTCATCATGTATGAGTTTGGTATTTGTGGATTATTTCATCTTTTTTGCTTAATATAATTGTATGTCCCATGTAAGATGTTACATGTAAATACTAGTGAATGGATGTATGGGCCATACAGACTAATTAAGGTATATTTTTTATAGTATAGTAGGTTTGTTCCCATAGTGTGAAACTAATGTGGTTGATGTTGAGATAGTAATTCAAAAAATTCCAAACACAATTTATCTTTGGTTTCAAAACATTGTTTTTTAGTATAATATATCTGATCATCATTATGTTAAATTGTGTACTTTGATTTTCTTTTCCAAACAGTTAAAAAGGAACAATATAACTGGGAACTTTCTGATAAGAGACTCCATTCCATTTCTTCGTCTGTCAGTTGACATCATTATTATATCAAACTAACACCAACAACTTAACTGCCTAGCGTCTTCCCCCTGATTTTTGCAGAATGACCTAATTGAATCCTTGCCTTCTGGTGAGCTTGACACTTTAAATTCATAATGAGTGGGTAGAATTTTAATTGAAATTTGGATATTTTTATATTTCATTAGCCTCACAGATCATTCTGGGGATATATCTTTTCTTATGATGATGGATGTGGGGCAATGCTTCTTTTTATTTACTCTTATGTAGGATAAGTCATAGTTACAAATCTAGTTTCTACATGCCATACTTTTCGCTGGTCTCAAGGAAGGGAAGCCTTGCTTTATCTGAGGTTTTTTCAGTGATGTTATTTATAAGAGAGATTATTGTATATATCTTGACCAAGAATTATGAATTATATCCAATCCAATTTTCAATTATTTTTTTTTATTTGGCTTGGATACTTTCAGCTGGGTGCTTTGGAAATGTTTTGTGTTTGTCAGTCTATGCCCTGGCTTGAACTAAAAACTTGTACAGTGTTTGTACGGAAGCTTTTTCTGTCTGTTTTATAACCGCAAAGCATTTGTGGTATTTCTCGAAATGTAATGTCAGCACTAATGATCGAAAGGAGTGAGATCACAGGCAGGAGTAGATCCATCTATGTTAGCCTTAAAATTCCAGCTACAGAAAGCTTGTGCAAGTTTAGCTATAGATATTAGGAGACGGTGGCGCAGATGTAGTATGAACTTGTAGTAGCCTAATATAGGTAATTTAACACTGTCCATTTCGAAGCCTAACCAGAGAACATGTATATGTTTCCTGCAGACACGATCTGCTCATCTGAAAATTAAATTAAATTTTCAGGTAATAAGATCACCATCAGAACACCATCCAGCATTATTCACAGAGGCAGTGTGGACGAGCAGACCCGCCAGAGAGAAACTGGCTGAGCTTCTCTTCGAGAAATACCAGGCTCCGGCGTTCTTCCTCGTGAAGAACGCGGTGTTGGCGGCGTTCGCGAACGGCAAATCCACGGCGTTGGTGATAGACGCTGGTGCCAGTCAGACTTCAGCTGTGCCGGTCGTTGATGGGTAAGAAATATCTTAGATTTTATTTAATTAAAACTCAGTTAAATAACATTTGAAAACTACATTATGACTACTCTAAGGTTTGGGCACATTGTCAAAGTCATGTCAAGATTAATAGAGGTAGGTATGTATAACCATCCGCGCGAAATTCTTTATATATATATATATATATATATATATATATATATATATATATATATATATATATATATATTCCAAAGTGAAAGAGCGTTTCGAGTGGTTCTCCGGGGAGCAAAAACTCATCAGAGGATCACCGAAAATTGACAGCACTTGGGATACAATGAGTGGCAAATTGTAAATGTGAGACCACCAAAGAAGCGCTGCCACTCTATTAATTTTTCTTGGAACCTAGTCATGACAGCAAAAACATACAAATTAAAAACCATTAACTACACAAGAGTTTACTTTTAAACACCATACAAGAAAAATTAAGTGCTTCAATGCAAAAGTTATCCGAGATTTAGCCACTCTAAAAATCGATCATTCGTCTCTACATTGCACAAAAAGCCCTGAATTCGATACAGTATGTGCTAACTGTGGAGAAAAGCTCCCCGCTAGCGCTAAAAAGGCTGTGCCACGTACAAACAAAATATAGAAAAAAAAAACTTAAACTTGAAATAACTACAAAAAAGAGAGATCTAACATGAAAAAACCATACTGATACACATCCATTGCCAAATGTGAGACAGTCATCGAAAAAAGCTATTCAATACTTCGCTGAAACAGTGACACAGTTAAACCAGACGTCGTGTAGACTGTAGAGCACGCAAATAGTGTATCACATGATATATCGAGTCGTCGAGTGAACATTTTATTTATGACTTTTACTAACACGATGGACTAGCAAAGAATCCCAACGTAAGAATTGTAAGAATAGAATTGTTATGACACGTTAATGGGCTTACAGACCGCTAACTGGGACTTTGGATATTCCTTGCCACTGAAGAACATGATATAGCATTTTTCACATCCTAAAGTCACCTAATTATCAAAAATTATTATGTCTACATAACCAACCAGCCCTTAGGGAACTGAAGAAATCCGATCTAGAATAAATACAAGCCACTCGGGTCAATATTAACTTTAATTGCTCATACATTACACTCTTTGCAGTCTCTTACCCACCATAACACACAATGACAAATTCCTTTTTTTTTATATCATTATGCACTCTAAGAAAACTGATTCATCTCAGGTGAGGAGAAAAACGATTAGAAGTAACTGGAACTAGAAATCAATTGTGGGGTGCCAGACTCAATAGTACATGGGGAAGACGTGTCAACTTAAAATGCCTCTGGAAAAAAACCTATCTACTAGACAAATGATTTTACTTTATTAAAATCATTTGTCTAGTAGATAGGTCTTTTTCCCAAAAATCCGGGATTTCTTTGTATAAAAAAATATATTACAGTACGGTACGGTATTTCGGTAAACAACATGATCACTGAATCAATGGATGATCTCGCCTCTGATCATACCCCTGTTTCTCTCAATGTCGTCTGCCAAATGCAGCTAGTCTGCCAAATGCAGGTAACACAAAACCTGTTTACTAAACACACCGACTGGAAAATTTATGAAGAAACCCTAAGGTCAGAAATACTGGAGACCTAGCGAGGAAATTGAAGACACGTTAGTAGAACTTGGCTCCCAAAAAACCATATATATCCCACATTTGTTTGACCATATGTATATCCCATATACATGACCGGTGACAACTGAACCGAAAAAATAGTGAATGACAATCAGCAGTCGTACCTGACTAGTCTAACAATAACAGCGACAGCAGCTGAATTCACATGCGATGATTCTAAATTGGATTCCTCTGGAAGGAATAAAGTATTTCGAGTTCTTCGTCCCAGTGACGAGACAAAGTAGTCGTTTGAGTTCCACCACGCAACCTGAATGACCCGCCCACTACATTTCATTTATCCATATCCATTTCTACTTATTTTTTAGCTTCACGCTTTATTCTGTATATAGCAGCCTAGGCACAGGGAACATGGGAACCTTGTGTTAATTAATTTTATTGTTATTACAGTTATGCCTTAGTGAGTGCCGCTGTGCGCTCGCCTGTGGGCGGTGACCATTTAGTTGCTCAGGCTAAGCACATGTTGAACAACATGCACATACAGATGCTACCTATATATAGTATACAGGTAATTGTTTCATATTACCTATAGTTTCTTACCTGTAAATTGTTACTTGTTATCAATATCTTGTTATCTGTTATCAGTTTTTTTTTTACCTATTGATTTCTTGTTTCGCTTAAGCTTTCGTTTAAATATTTTGCCGGTTGGTGATTTGTAAGATATTGTTGTCGGTCACAGAGCAAGGAGGTGATCCGCGAGCGCGAGCGGGCGCGCTACACGCTGAAGAGCCTCCCGGCCGGGCTCACGGCGTCCTGGCAGCAGTACATGCTGCGGCGCCAGTACGCGGACTTCGCGCACTGCGTGGCGCACGTGTCCGAGCAGCCCTACGACGAGCGCGCGGCCGCCGCCGTGCCCGGCCTGCACTACGAGTTCCCCGGCGGCTACCACCAGGACTTCGGGCCCGAGCGCTTCAAGCTGGCCGAGTGCCTCTTCGAGCAGAGCCTCGGCGCCGCGCACCTCGCCGTGGCCGCCGCCGCCGCCTGCGACGCCGACGTGCGCGCCGCGCTGTGGGGCGCCGCCGCCGCCACCGGGGGCGCCGCCTGCGCCGCCGGCTGGCTGGAGCGCCTCGGCCGCGAGCTGGCCGCGCGCGCGCCCTCCGCGCACCGCCTCAAGCTGGCCGCGCCGCCCGCCGGCCCCGAGCGCCGCTTCGCCGCCTGGATAGGTGAGTGTGAGCGCGCGCGCGCACGTGCGGCCGCGCCGGGAGCGCGCGCGCGACTGCGGGTTGCACGCGCCGCCCGCCGGCCCCGAGCGCCGCTTCGCCGCCTGGATAGGTGAGTGTGAGCGCGCGCGCGCACGTGCGGCCGCGCCGGGCGCGCGCGCGCGACTGCGGGTTGCACGCGCCGCCCGCCGGCCCCGAGCGCCGCTTCGCCGCCTGGATAGGTGAGTGTGAGCGCGCGCGCGCACGTGCGGCCGCGCCGGGCGCGCGCGCGCGACTGCGGGTTGCACGCGCCGCCCGCCGGCCCCGAGCGCCGCTTCGCCGCCTGGATAGGTGAGTGTGAGCGCGCGCGCGCACGTGCGGCCGCGCCGGGCGCGCGCGCGCGACTGCGGGTTGCACGCGCCGCCCGCCGGCCCCGAGCGCCGCTTCGCCGCCTGGATAGGTGAGTGTGAGCGCGCGCGCGCACGTGCGGCCGCGCCGGGCGCGCGCGCGCGACTGCGGGTTGCACGCGCCGCCCGCCGGCCCCGAGCGCCGCTTCGCCGCCTGGATAGGTGAGTGTGAGCGCGCGCGCGCACGTGCGGCCGCGCCGAGAGCGCGCGCGCGACTGCGGGTTGCACGCGCCGCCCGCCGGCCCCGAGCGCCGCTTCGCCGCCTGGATAGGTGAGTGTGAGCGCGCGCGCGCACGTGCGGCCGCGCCGGGCGCGCGCGCGCGACTGCGGGTTGCACGCGCCGCCCGCCGGCCCCGAGCGCCGCTTCGCCGCCTGGATAGGTGAGTGTGAGCGCGCGCGCGCACGTGCGGCCGCGCCGGGCGCGCGCGCGCGACTGCGGGTTGCACGCGCCGCCCGCCGGCCCCGAGCGCCGCTTCGCCGCCTGGATAGGTGAGTGTGAGCGCGCGCGCGCACGTGCGGCCGCGCCGGGCGCGCGCGCGCGACTGCGGGTTGCACGCGCCGCCCGCCGGCCCCGAGCGCCGCTTCGCCGCCTGGATAGGTGAGTGTGAGCGCGCGCGCGCACGTGCGGCCGCGCCGGGCGCGCGCGCGCGACTGCGGGTTGCACGCGCCGCCCGCCGGCCCCGAGCGCCGCTTCGCCGCCTGGATAGGTGAGTGTGAGCGCGCGCGCGTGCGGTCGCGCCGGGCGCGCGCGCGCGACTGCGGGCTGAGCAGGTAGGTCGGAGCACGAGAGGTCTCTGCGGCGTGTCGCATGAAATGGTAGAACAAGAAAGCCGGCGTAATAGCTTTAATAAGAACCCCCACAACCATCAACACCAGCACCAACTAACATGGTACTAACTTAAAAAAAAACCTCCTCTGACATGATCTGTAACATCTTCCAAACCTCCACACCCACAACTGAACATGAAAAAAGCGGAAACTGAAACTCGAAATACACACGACTTGCCCCAACGCTCGGAAGCTATACGAGGATGGCGAAGAACATGGATACACAGTATACGAACCTACGCACTATTGCTTACTAAGTAACCATCTCCCGAGTATGCTTAACTTGGTCGGAATGGAAACTAATCCTGACACCTTCAGAAGTCTGGAAATCATGCACGACGATCCTGGCCACTCTAATGGAAAAAATGACTATTCTACATGATATTCCGCCCTAAAGGCAATATTTAATGACTCAAATTCATACCCAGTTTACGCCACGCGAAAAACTACTCGACGAACGCTCAAATTTTAAGTGGCTAAAGAGAAATATGACGGCAATGATCCAGATCCCGCTACGTGAAACCAACGCTCCGTTCCATCGACGCAGTTTTTTTTTTTATGGAAGAGACGGCAAACGAGCGTACGGGTCACCTGATGGTAAGTGATCACCGTCGCCCACGGCCCCGTGTAACTCCACTGAAGCTACAGGAGCGTTGCCGTCTTTTAAGGTGGATGGGCACCGAGGCCCGGCATTACCTAATGCGAAACGCAGTGGCCAAAGCCACTACTTAACGCCGGTATTAAATGCCGGGGGTGGTAACAATCCGGTCGAGTCTGCCCATGCGTGTTGCCATTACTGGCAATCTGACTCTACCACACACACTTTAGTCGCCTCTTACGACACCATCAGTACCAGGGTGATCCTATTCTAAGCCGGAATCACACGGCGGCCGTTCTTCTAAATCCGTGACAGACAGAATTATAAAGACGTTTCGCAAGCAGTTCTCCAACGCCTGAAATAACACCTAATTCTAATGTTACTGCCTTTCTTATCTCAGTCGAGCGTGAATATGGCGTGAAACAAATTGATATAAAATAAATCATCGCCGCAGTTATACGGCCCTTCACTGATACGCTACGCTAAGACCAACCAGCTTCCCCCAAGCGTTTAAGGAAGGCCTGGTTATTATTACGAAGTGGACACTTAACTACACTACTAAATTGTGAGGGTGATCGACCTTGTAGCTGGCTAAGGAAATAGGAAAAAGGCCTATTGGCAATCCTCCTTGATGTAGCAAAGGCTTTTGACAGAGTCTAACCCCCTGGACTACTACACAAGTTACTCAGAGCAGGTACTCCCTACCACTTCTTTTTTTGATGGATCACCGTCGTCCACGGCCCCGTGTAACAACAGAGAAGCTACAGGTGCGTTGACGGCCTTTGAGGTGGAGGTAGACGCGCTTTTTGAAGGTACCCATGTCGTATCGACCTGGAAATACTGCCACGGGTAGGTCGTTCCAGAGATGTGTGGGGCGTGGAAGGAAATTCCTACGAAACTGCACAGTAGTGGGGTGCCACGTGTCCAGATGATGTGGATGGTACATTAACTCCTGGCTTAATTCCTCCATTCCTTCCCTGGTCCAACGAAAGGAAAGCCTCGGGAGTAGTATGTTGACCAATAAGAACCAACGAAACTTGTTCCAGACAAATCAAAATGTGGCTCAGAATCGTGAGACGCGCAATCTTACAATGTGACCTCCGTATCGAGAGCACATCAAGAAACTGGCTACCCATGCTTTCTACAATGCTGATGTCACGGAACACTTTCATATCAGAGACGTACTCTGGACCCTGGAAAACTGCCTAGGAATATCCTTTTTCCATCCGATTCCGGAACAGCTGCTGTAGTCGCAGTTCATCCAAGGTGGGATTGGGGAAATATAGGTCTGATTTGGCCGGACTGACCGCCCAAACACCATCAGCTCATCACTCATCTCGCCTTCATGTCTCTCCCCGAGTCTCCTAACCTGGGCACACCCGCAGCGCCTAGCCTAAAACCCAAGTATACGTTCATTTGTATAAATAGTCATTGGATACTATGGTCGGGGGGCACTGCCCTGGAACTACTTTTCATTTGCGCCCTTCCTTTAGGGTTTATTGCGGGTGGCTGTAACTTCGTGAGGTTTGTACATTAGTGATACGTGTCCGAAGACGGTCTTCTGGCGACTTGACTATAGATACAATGAGAAGCTGAAAATATATTGCCGATTATCTTAATCGATCGAAAATCTATTAAAATATTTGGCAATATATCTTATATACATATTCGGCAAGATGTTAACAGCTGAAGTCATGTGTAGTATCTAATAAGATAGCAGGGAGTACTACAAATGACTTCAGCTACTTTGTAGTTAATATTTAACCTCACCTTGTTGAGTAATTTTTACTTTTAGCTAAAATTGATATATTTCTAAGTTTCTAAGGGTCATTTACGTCTACTGTTATACAATGACGTGAACGTACCTTGAAGATTTTAGTGTTATTCCTTAATGGATTCATGATCCGCTACATACAAATTTCTTTTGTCTATTTTGTATCATAGAGATTTAATTCTGTCGTGGCGCAGCGGCACAAGCGTGTGACTTTAACCGACAGGTTCTGGGTTCGATCCCCAGTCGAGGAAATGAAATATTTAATATTTTTAATTTAAATATTGAATGTTTCATTTATTCGCTCTGGTAATAAGGCAAAAGCTCGGCGTTGAGCTCCGCCACTAAACACGCAATGCCTCAAATTCGGCGGAAAGTGGGAAACGGAAGTGGAACGGAGTGTCTTAATACTAGGTTCCCGGGTTCCATCTGCCTACTCTGCCTCGTGCGGGTTACAGCGTTAAGCTTAGAGATTTAATTAATTTTTCAACAGATTTCTGTTTTTTTTATTGTTTGTATTAAAATCTAATATGAATGTCGAACAGTTGTGTGCGGATTGTTTATAGTTGTACAGATATTTTGTATGTTAGTACAGATATTTTGTATGTCAGTACCGATATTTTGTATGTAAATACAGATATTTTGTATGGGAACGGAGTGTCTCAACACAAAGTTCATAGGTAGGTAGAGAAAATACCCTTCTGTGTGTGCAATATACAATATGAAGCAAAAACAAAACATATGTATATATCGAATGAGAATAATTATGTACATGTTTTAAATTATTGGTCCTTTTTTTAGTAATATTTATCTCAAATTCACCTAAAAGTGGGAAATAATAATTTCTTAACCTTTGCCTTCCCTCCCATGTGCCATGAAAATAAAACACGAATTATTAATAAACTTTTGTTTCAGGTGGTTCAATACTGGCGTCCATAGGCTCGTTCCAGCAGATGTGGATATCCTCTCAGGAGTACGACGAGGGCGGGAAGGGGCAGCTCGAGAGGAAATGCCCTTAATTTTTTATATCGAAATAAATTTAAATATACATACTCTTTTTATCTTGTTTTTATTTTTTGCGGCGTTGAGTTCCGCCACTGAACATCCAAAGCCTCAAATTCGGTGTAAAGTAGAGAACTGAAGTGGAAAGTAGTATCCAAAAGGTTCCCAAGTTCCCTCTGTTTAGCCCGCCATGTGCGGGATACAGCGTGAAGCTGAGTGAGCGAAAATGTTGTTTCCTTTTAATCCTCGCCAGTGTAACGTAGCTCATTAACAGATGGATCGATTTTGATGCGGTTTGTTTCATACAAAAGCCACTTCTTTCGTTAGTTTAAAAAGTATCAGATTTTTTCTATAATTGTAAAAAGCATTTTTGGTGTGATTTTTTGATCGCGGCGTTGAATTCCGCCACACAACACGCAATGCCTCAAATTCGGCGGAAAGTGGGGAACGGAGTGTCTTAACACTAGGTTTCCAAGTTCCCTCTGCCTACCCTGCCGTGTGCGGGATACAGCGTGAAGCTGAGAGAGATAGAGTCATTTTAACAGTTACTAACAATTTTGATATGAGTTGACATTTGATACTCAAATATCTGTGTCACTGATCTTTTCAATGTATTAACAACTGTATTAGTTCCAAATATTTAATTATAATTATATAAAGAAAAGTGCGGCGTTGAGTTACGCCATTCAACATGTAAGTTGGTGCATAATATTGAATGGAACGCTTTACACGTTTCCCTTGTATACCCTACCGATCCCCACTATACTGTCGTAAGAGGCGACTAAAGTGCGTGTGGTAGAGTCACGTTGCCAGTAATGGCAACACGCATGGGCAGCCTCGACCGGATTGTTACCACCCCCGGCATTTAAGACCGGCGTTAAATAGTGGCTTCGGCCACTGCGTTTCGCATTAGGTAATGCCGGGCCCCGGTGCCCTTACACCTTAAAGGCCAGCAACGCTCTTGTAGCCTCCTCTGAAGTTACACGGTGCCGTGGACGACGGTGATCACTTACCATCAGGTGACCCGTACGTTCGTTTGCCGTGGTCTTATCCATAAAAAAAATACTCCCCCCCCCACTATAAGTGCGAGATATTGTGTGGAGAAGAAAAAAACAAAGATACACATATCCTATCTTTTTTAATGGTTTTTTTGTTGAAAGATATCGTGAAATCAATATTTAATGATCAATTTCACTGAATATTGCTTTCACAGCCATAGATTTATCAGTATTTACCTTTACTCTCTGTATCTTTCACAGAGTACTGTAACTTTTATGGAATAAATTAAAATATTTAATTTCTCTTTAATTTTTATATAAAAAGACACAGAAGCCTGTCGTGGCGCAGCGGCACAAGCGCGTGACTGTAACCGACAGGTTCTGGGTTCGATCCCCGGTCGAGGAAATGAAATATTTAATATTTTCAATTTAAATATTTAATGTATTTCTTCGCTCTGATAATAAGGCAAAGCGCGGCGTTGAGTTCCGCCACTCAACACGCAATGCATCAAATTCGGCAGAATGGGGAACGGAAATGGAACGGAGTGTCTTAACACTAGGTTCCCGGGTTACCTCTGCCTAGTGCGGGATAGAGCGTAAAGCAAAAAATAAATGTTATACAGACATTTTTTTACCATTTTAATATTATTTATCTACTTTCAGCTTATATTTATTTATTTACAAAATTATTATTAAATATTGTCTCTTTTAGTCTAACGTCAGTGCGAATAGATACAAATAAATTAGGAACTTGGGAACCTAGTGTTAAGACACTCCGTTCCATTCTCCACTCTCATTTTTTTTTTTCATGTATTTGTTTTTAAGGAAAACAAACAGTACATTACAAAAAATAAACTAATAACACGCTAAAATTAAAACTGAAACCAATAAAGTTTCCACAGCTTTCCGCCGAATTTGAGACATAGCGTGTTGAGCAGGGCTCAACGCCGCAACGTGCTTTGTTACCAGAGAAAAATGTGAAATTTAATATTGAACTTGAAAAAAGTAAGGAAAAGTGGTGAACGGATTGTCTCACTAGGTTCCCAAGTTCCCTCTGTCTATCCTGCCATATGCGGGATACATCGGTAAGCTAAAAAAATATATATTTCATTTCCTCGAGTGTCGATACACATATCGACCCACGACAGATACAATTATAATTAAAAGGAATTATTTCAAGTTAATTATTAACAAAACAAAAGATATAAAACAAAAAATCCTTCAACTTTTCAAATATATTTATTTCTTAATAATAATCACGATGATACTAAAATAACATAACTTATTAAAAACTCTATTCACAAAATTCAGGCATTTTTGACAAACGGACAGAATGACTGTGACACAGAAAATGCCATAAAATGCTGTCATGACATTGTGACACGAGAGATATAAAATATGTATAAATATATTTTATTTATTATTCTATCAGATTCACACAGTATAGTACACGAGGGAACCTAGTGTTAAGATACTTCCTTTTTTCAATTTATTCCGAATTCTCGAGGTATTGCGTGTTGAGTGGCGAAGCTCAACGCTGCGCTTTGCCTCGTTACCAGAGCGAGGAAATGAAAATATCAAGCATTTCATTACATCATATTTTTATATGTATTTGTCACTGTAATGACACAAGCCTGTGTCACGTCATCCTCTGCCACCACGTCACGTCACGTCAATGACTGTGTTCATTGATGACGTGAGTGCGGAACGCCTTCCGCTCGCTGGCTTCGAACCCGCACGCACCACACACCAGCACGTCCGCCTCAGCCGCTTCAGGACTATCGAGGTATATTTTAGCTGAAAATTGATACACATTAAATAAAATGATAAACAATTTCTATTATTTCCGACTAAAAAAAGGAGTGTTATGCGTTTGACGTGTCTTTGCATGGCGTTGTAGCTATTGAATAAGGTATTATCATAAACACATAATTTTGGATTGGAGGGCTCTTTAAAATTATCTATTTAATTATAAATATAGTACAATCGACGAGTCTTGGCCGCTTAGAATTTACTTAGTTGCCTATCAATTAAAAGTTAGATACATAAATCATTATATGCTGCCTTCTTGCAGTATGTTGTGGCGTGCGACTGTAAACGCGAAAGGGCGTGGGTTCGAAGCAATGAAACATTTACATATTCTTAAATGAAATATTTCATGTTTTGGCGGAACACACTCTATTACTTTTAAAGTTATCATGGCCATATTAGAATATAACTGACATTTTTGCTATTGTACTAAAAATTCTTTGCTAAGTAAATCAGAATAATTATTATATTTTCATTGTTCGCTCTGGTAGCCCCAGGGGGCGGCGTTGAGTTCCACCTCTAAACACGCAATGCCTTAAATTGAGTGAAAAGTAGGGAACGGAAGTGTGTTAACCTTACCACGCTATGTGCGGGATACGGCGTGAAAGTAATAAAAAAAGCAAAATGACTCACTGCTGTCCATGTTCTCAACGTGTTTCTCCTTCACGTGTTTCATCAACTGAAACGAAATTAAATTAAACATTATTTTTATTTCCTTTCCCTGAACATTTAGTGATAAATAACTATGTAAGTAGATGAACATGAGAGTTTAAACACTATGTCCCTAAGTACTGCCTTCCCTGCCATGAGCGGGATACAGCGTGAAGCTGAAAAAACATTTCTATCATGTACAATGGAAAATATTAATATATATATATATATATATATCTATATATATATATATATATATATATATATATATATATATATATATATATATATATATATATATATATATATATATATATATATATATATATATATATATATATATATATATATATATATATATATATATATATATATATATATATATATATAATATTATTTACAGTTTATTTATTTATGTATTTATTTATAGAAAATAAAAAAGATTTACATGTATCACTGACAGGCATGTACAACATTAACAAAAGACGATCCAGAGATTACAGAATTTTTTTTTACAAATAATAAAGAAATGACAATCAAAATAAAGAAATACAACGAAAACAGTTTCTAAAAATAAATATAAAACCAGCATTCAAATGCATTATCCAATTCACTAAATGCACTATCATCCTTTTTTTCTAAAAAAAAAAACAAAAAAAACGCACACATTACAGCTTCACGACATATCCCGCACATGGCATGGCAGCCCAATTATACGACTAAAAAAAATAAAGAAAAATGTGACATATTTCCAAATATGTGTTGAGCCACTGAAAATAAAAATGGGGTAGTGGAGTGGGGGTGGTGTGGGGGTGGTGTGTGGGGTACCTGGTTGTGCGTGGCGCCGCGGTAGGGGCAGCGCGCGCACTGCAGCGTGATGGCGGCGCCGCGCCCCGCGCCGCGCCAGCGCCCCGCGCCCGCCCCCGCGCCCGCGCCCGCGCCCGCGCCCGCGCCGCCCGCCGCGTGCTCCGCCGCCTGGCCACACACGATTAATTATAGGAAAGTGAGAAATTCTAATAGTAAGAAGTTACAAGCTTCGTTTTTTGAACGTAAAACAATTTACCACCAGTTCACTAAAGTTACTGCCTCAGACCTGAGAAGAACCGGCGAAAGAGACTCAGCGGGACGGTGTTTTTTTTTTAATCAAAAATTTACATTACATAATTATGTGAATACCACAGATAAAAGCTCATTTTTTAAGCTTGTAACACTAACCATGTGAATTAAACTCTTCAATATTATTATTGCAATTACATCCGTCACAAGAGCTTATCTCATATTTAATGTAATTTTGTTTCAACGTGCGTGTGTGTGTGTGTGCTTGTGTGCGTCTGCGCGTGTGCGCGTGTGTGCGTGTGTGCGTGCGTGGCGTGCGTGCGTGCGTGCGTGCGTGTGTGTGTGTGTGTGTGTGTGTGTGTGTGATTGCATTACATTTAAACAAGTACAGAGTGATGAGTACAAGAAGAGCTTGAATCGGGGCGATTTAACTTCAAATTATGATTTTCCCAATTATTTAAAATATACGTGTTACAAGGCATGTTTCTTTTTTTCCAAGCTTCACGCTGTATCCCGCACATGGCAGCCTAGGCAGAGAGATTTTGGGCACCTAGTGTTAAGACACTCCGTTCCACTTCACTTCCCCACTTTATGACCAATTTAAGGTATGGCGTGTAGAGTGACGGAACTCAACAAATGCTACTATGTATCATGTGTCAAAGATCAATGTGTCATATATCAATCTGACATATGTCAATGCATCATATGTCAACGTGTCATATGTCAACGTGCCACACGTCAATGTGTTATTAATCAATACTCCAATGTTATATATAATGGTGTCCAGCGCCATACACACTTTTCAGACAGATATATAAAGCCTCTCGTGGCACAGCGGCACAAGAGTGTGACTGTAACCGACAGGTTCTGGGGTTCGATCCCAGTCGAAAAAATGATATATTTAATATTTTCAATTTAAATAATTAATGTTTCATTTCTTCGCTCTGGTAATAAGGCTAAGCGCGGCGTTGAGTTCCGCCACTCAACACGCAATGCCTCAAATTCGGCAGAAAGTGGGGAACAGAAATGGAACGGAGTGTCTTTACACTAGGTTTCCGGGTTCCCTCTGCCTACTCAGCCTCGTGCGGGATACAGCGTGAAGCTGAGTATATATATAAAACCACAAATAAAATCAACTTTCCTACAGATGCCTAAACTAACTGTAACCAGAATCACTAACCTTATGGGCAGTGAGCTCCTTGATGGCGTTACACTTGAAGGAGCACAGCTTGCACGAGTACAGGAACAGCTTGAACTGCGGGGACGCGAGCAGCTCGTGCGGCGGCGGCAGGGCCGAGCGACGCTTGCGACCACCACCGCCCACACCGCTGGTGGTGGTGCGCGGTGTTAGCAGAGCTCTGATGGTGGGGACATATTTATGGTTTTTTTTATGGAGAAGACACGGCAAACGAGCGTACGGGTCACCTGATGGTAAGTGATCACCGTCGCCCACGGCCCCGAGTAACACCAGAGGAGCCACAGAGGTGTTGCCGGTCCTTAAGATGTATGGGCACCGGGGCCCGGCATTACCCAACGCGAAGCGCAGTGACCGAAGCCACTACTTAACGCCGGTATTGAATGGCGGCGATGGTAACAATCCGGTCGAGTCTGCCCAAGCGTGTTGCCATTGCTGGCAACGTGACTCTACCACACGCACTTTAGTCGCCTCTTACGACACCATCAGTACCAGGGTGATACTATTCTAAGCCGAGATCACACGGCTAACACGGTATTGTGCAGTATATAACTCAAATAGAGTATAGTACGGTTGGCGAGTTGTGGACGCTCTGTTTTTTTTTTTTTTTTAATTTAGCTTGAGACAAAAAATAATTACATTTATTTATTTTTATATTCCTACGCTTAAATATTAGAACTTGTACTTACTAATTAAGTACCTACGTACTTCATTTCGCCCCCTTTATTTAGTGATTTCCTAACGTATACTACGGATATATTTTGGATTTATTTTATCGACATATATATATACTAAGGGAAGTTACTCGTAAGGGAAACGACGATTCTGTTCCCCATTTTACCTCCCCACCCATATTTTAGTGATGTCCCCAACGCATAAGAAATAACATATACATATATAATTAATAAACCTAACTTAAACTAATTTACGTGTGTTACGGATGGCCACACTTAAAATCCTCAAACTAAAGGATTTGTCCCCTTTTTTAGTGATGTCCTTAAGCATATAATTGATGGACTCTTATACTTTATGGTAAAATAAAAAAACAAATCCCCATGTTCACTACTTCCTCGCCCAATCGATAGTAGTACAGTCGATTTCCACATAGAGATAAAGATGCGGGTTCAAATCCATTTCTCAAAAAAAAAAAAAAAAATACTTTATAAAATGTGGCGAATTTTCCACAACTTTTTAATTCCTATAAACGAAAACCACTTTTTATAAAAACAAATAACAAAAAAAAATTAAAAATAAAGACTGCTTTTTTTTATTGTTTCAGCTGAAATATTACGTTATTAGAACAAGAAAGTAAATGAAATAAGTAAATAAAATATTTTGATCCAAGCGGGCGAA
Organism: Eueides isabella; assembly: GCA_019049475.1. Taxonomy (NCBI): domain Eukaryota; kingdom Metazoa; phylum Arthropoda; class Insecta; order Lepidoptera; family Nymphalidae; genus Eueides; species Eueides isabella. Next base: position 7,508,828 of record CM032410.1, read on the forward strand.
GCCGCGGTCGGGTCGTTAGTGTTTCATATAAATATATAATCTGTATACTCACTTTGCTTTCTGCAACGCTTTCGCTTTTTCCAAAATCTCTGACGGACTCATTGCTTTTTTTTCCTATAAAATATAAAAAAAAAATATAGACATCTGTCAATAAGAAAAAAAAAGAGAAGATTTGAGACCTGTCGTGGCGCAGCGGCACAAGCGTGTGACTGTAACCGACAGGTAATGGGTTCGATCCCAACTCGAGGAAATGAAATATTTTCAATTTAAATATTTAATGTTTTCATTCTCTGGTAACAAGGCAAAGTGCGGCGTTGAGCTCCGCCACTCAACACGCAATGCCTCAAAATTGGCGTAAAATGGGGAACGGAGTGTCTTAACACTAGGTTCCCAAGTTCCCTCTGCCTACCCTGCCATGTGCGGGATACAGCGTGAAGCTGAGTATAACGACATATTCGTATGTATGATAGTTACAAGTTCAAATACAAAACTTATTTAAAGAAATAATTATTCATATCATATTTTCTCTGCAAAACAATTATCGAATATAAATCTGAGTCAAGAGGTAGCAGGCTCGATTCCCACTCGACAAAATGAAATATTTCATTACATATTTACATGTCCTCGCTCTGGTAGCGCAAAAGCGCGGCGTTGAGTTGCGCCACTAAACACGCAATGCCTCAAAAAATCCTCTAAAATTGGGGAACGTAATAATAACGTCCCAACCCTAAATTCCCGTGTCATCTCTGTATACCCTCCAAAGTGCGTGATACAGCGTGAAACTAAAAAGGAAAATTAAACACTATGGCCGTGGTCCGAATAGTGGTCACAGTGCTCGCGACGCTTACACTGCTAGCGTGCGGTCCGATATTAGCGAGCGCGCCAACGTTTGTTAGCTGTGCTAATAATTCGGACCACTCGTGAACGTGCTTACGGATTTGAAACGTTAATCATAAGCTAACAGAGCATTTTTTGATATAGACATGAGTGGAGTACGTGGTGTAGCCGATGAAGATTATATAATGCTAGTGAAAATGGTTGTATTCAAGCATTTTCCGCAATCGAAGAAAGTGACGATAGTGACATTGACGTGAAGGATATATTAAGCGTCAAATAAACGTCGAAATAGTGACAATGCTTACTGCGCTAACGCTCCGACGTCACAAGTGACGTCATACAATTCACAGCGCTAACAGGGAGCATGAAAAGCACAATTCCGACCGACCGTTGGCACGCTACGAGCACTGCGAGCATAATACGGACCACGGCCTATCATTCACTTGATACAGGGTGTACTTGGACTCAAATGAACAAATTAAAATTAAAAATAAAGCACACCTTCTTAGGTTCAAACTTGGTATGGTTGGTTTGCTGCAGCGCCGACTGCAGGAACACCACGGGCTCCCCCTGCTCCCCCTCTATCACCACGTACGACTCCTGGGTGTCTTGGCTTTCTTGTTCTGGAAAAAAATACATATATATACATATATATATATATATATATATATATATATATATATATATTATATATATATATATATATATATTATAATATATATAATATATATATATATATATATAATATATATATATATATAGTATATATATATGATATATATATATATATATATATATATATATATAATATATATTATATATATAGATATATATATATATATATATATATATATATATATATATATATATATATATATATATATATATATATATATATATATATATATATATATATATATATATAATATATATATATATATATATATATAATATATAAGATATATATATATATAATATATATATATATATATATATATATATATATCTATATATATATATATATATATATATATATCTATATATATATATATATATAATATATATATATATATATATATATATATATAGTATGTGTGTGGTGCTGTGTGTGTGGTGTGTTCGTGCGTGCGTGCGTGCGTGCGTGCGTGTGTGTGTGTGTGTTCTAACTCTTATCCTCTTAAATCTTTCTATATAATTTTAAAAAATCCTCACCAAACATGTGCCCCATAGCTCAAATCTAAGGGGTCGATTTTTTAATTTCAGTTTCAGGGAAAATTCTTTTTTGTTTTAAATTTAATGAAAGCTTCTCCCAAAACAACCATCTCATTTTCTTAGAGTCTTCTACCTTTAAAAACTCTAAGATGATTATTATTATCTTTACAAAAAAAAAAAGTTACAGTCATTAAATTAATACTAAACTTTCAAATTTGGAGAAATATCTTGCAATTATTTAATTTACATAATTATTAAACGTATAAAAAAGATCATACCATCCCCATCATCGTTGGCCAAAACACATGTAACTGTGGTATCATCCCCCTCCTCCCCCACCAGCCTGTACGTCTCCTGACCATCTTCACATCTGAAGACCAAAAAAACATATTAATAAATAAAAATACTATTAAAATAATATCCCTACACTTAAATAAAAAAACAATTAATCATTGTAATTCTCAATTCTATGGCAAAACGCGGCGTTGAGTTCCGCCAGAGGATTTAAACGTAACGAGATTTGAACCGGCGACCTGACAAATTAATTATTATTAATTTGAACTACTTTCTTGCTCTAATAATCACTATCACTTTTAAGACAATATGATATAGTTCATTGAAAAGTAAAATTTCAACTAAATTAATAAAATGTTTGCAGCAATTTTGTCGACTTTAGTAGTTTAAAATGGCGTAATTTTATTTATTTTTAATTTGAATAATAAATTTTAATTTGAACAAAGGAGGCCTATCGTGGCGCAGCGGCACAACCCTATGACTGTAACCGACAGGTTCTGGGTTCGATCCCTACTCGAGGAAATGAAATAACTCTGGTAATAAGCCAAAGTGCGGCGTTGCGTTCCGCCACTCAACACGCAATGCCTCAAATTCGGCGGAAAGTGGTGAACGGAAGTGGAACGGAGTGTCTTAACACTAGGTTCCCGGGTTCCCTATGCCTACCGTGCCTCGTGCGGTATACAGAGTAAAGCTGAGAAAGAGAGAGAGAGAAAGAGAGAGAGAGAATAAAACAAACACTAATCGTATAAACGCACAAACAAACAGACAAAATAATTAAAATCACTATTTTGTGTCATACTCTTACCCACTAAGAACTCAAGAAAGATTGTTTGAAATCATAAATGCACTTAAAAACATTAAATGGGATGTTGTTGGACTTTCCAAAGTAAGAAGGCTAGGTGATACTATTTTGAAGAACACAAAAACTATATCCTTTATTACAAAGGAGAAACCAAAGGCCTCTATGGAGTAGGATTTATTGTTAAATCAGAACTAAACAAGAATATCATTGAATTCAGAGGTGTATCAGAGAGAATAGCAATACTCAATATAAAGCAACCTGGCTTCAGCAACAACTGGTCACAGGTACAAGTATATGCACCAACAGAATCATCAGCCGACAAATCGAAGGATGATTTCTATACGAAGCTCACCGAGATTTTAGAAACTTGCTACAAAAATAAGATAGTTATGGGAGATTTCAATGGAAAGATCAACAAACAGCACCAAGATAAGACGGTAGTAGGTAAATACGGAACAGGGAAGAGAAACAACAACAACTGAGAAAGATTAATAAGCTTGGCTCTGGAACATAAATTAAAGATCATGAATACCTGCTTCCCAAAAAAAACAGCAAAAAAGTGGACTTGGATCTCGCCGGATGGTCTCTATCTGAACGAAACATGTTAAGCAATCAATCGATAATTTTCCATAACGTCGATACAGTCAAACAGTTAAATTTCAATACCAATCATCGCATGGTAAGAGCAGTTCTCCGTGGTGCTGAACGAAAGAAATGTAGACAAAATTATAGACAGTCCACTTGCTACCAACCCCCCCTACAATGAAAGAAAAGAAAATAAAGAAAACAATATAAATAAGACTCAAGAATTATACAACAAGGAAATTTACAACGTGTATAGCAGCAACTCAATGACAAAACCAAACAACAAAAAATCAAGACACACTACGCACTAACACCATACAATTAATACAGAAAAGAAAAACTATGCTAATGAAAAGACAAAACCATCATACAAGAAATTACAAAAATAAGCAAGGAAATAAGCAAGAATATTAAAAATGACAGAAACAGGAAAACAATCAAAATCATTAACAACCATATATTCAAGACTGGGGGGATCAGAAAAGCCCTCAAAGAACTCAGAAACTCAAAAACATGGATACCTAAACTGAAAAACAATACACAAACACCTGAAACTAAAAGAGAAAGCATTCTAGACATAGCAACAAATTTTTACATGATGATTTTACTCAAGTAAAACCCTAAAACCATTACAGAAGGCAACCATAGACACCGCAGGCTCCTTAGCCGATAAAGAGGAAAATATTAGAATATTAGTATCTTACGCAGTTAGATCACAGAAGAATGATCGGTCACCGGGACAAGATAATATCACAAATTAAATGATAAAAATTACATTACCAGGGAATCTTATCCATCTGTATAATGTGATTATGGAGTCTGAGTACATACCTGTTCAATGGACAAGTGGCACAATTATATTGATTTATAAAAAAGGTGATAAAGACTATATAAACAACTACCGCCCTATTAGCCTCATGTCAAATGTGTACAAAGTCTTTTCAAAAATATTACTTAATTGAATCTGCAGAACCTTGGAATTTTACCAACCCCAAGAACAGGCAGGATTTAGAGAAGGGTACTCAACCATAGACCACACGCATAGCCTAAAACAAATAATAGAAAAATTCCAAGAGTTTGGATATGTATTATATTTGGCAGGGACTATAACAAGGCCTTTGACTGCTTGGAACATCATTGGATTTGGAGAGCACTAGAAAATCAAGGAGTCGAATCTAAATATATAAGGCTGATAAAAAAACGTCTATTCCACACAGCTTTTGTTAAGCTTGAACAACATGTGGAAAAAGCTTCCCAATCCAAAGAGATCCTCTATCTCCTAAACAGTTTTCTGCTGTGCTGGAAGAGGTCTTGAGAAAACTAACATGGGATGATCTCGGGATCAATATCGATGGCCGCAAACTCAACCATCTTAGGTTTGCAGACGACTTGGTGTTGATAACACATAACCCAGAGACTTTGCAATCAATGCTTGAGGACCTAGCTAGTAAAAGTGAGGAAGTGGGCCTAACAATTAACAAGTCGAAAACCAAGGTGATGACAAATAATATAGAAAAAAGCGGTATTTCTTGATAATGAGAGAATAGAACATACGAATACATACACCTACCTAGAGCAATTAATATCTTTCCAAAACCAGATGCCACAAGAAATAGACAGGCGAATAACAAATGCATGGAAGCGATACTGGGCACTTAAAGATATTTTAAAGAACAAAAAGTTCAAAATTAACATAAGGAGAAAGCTCTTCAACACCTGTCTACTACCCATACTAACATACGGCTGTCAATCTTGGGCCCTAACCAAAAAACTCCACAATAAATTAAGAACTGCTCAAAAAATCATGGAAAGGAGCATCCTCGGATACAAAAGAAGATAAGATGCGTGCATCTGACCTACGCAAGATCACCAAATTCGAGGATGTCAACATGAAATGCAAGCGGATGGAAAGGAGATGGACTGGCCACATGATGAGGCAGCCAACAGAGAGATGGGCAAAGACACTTACCGAATGGACGCCGCGTCATAACACGAAAAGGAAAAGAGGTAGACAACTCAAAACATGGGCTGATGACTTGTGTAGGCTGGAGTTTCTGGGCAAGAACAGCCAGAAATAGACAAGAATGGAAGAAGCTAGAGGAGGCCTATGTGTCAGCAGGACACACTGATGACTGATGTGCGAAATTAATAACATCTTATATGATAAGTTACAAATGTTAATCAGTAATAAAGGCTTTATTATTATTATTATTATTTTGTGTCATATTACATTGATAAACGTCCCCTATAAGATGTTATTTAATACATCTTCCACGTACAGACAGTGATCATCTACAGATTTTATTCTCTCAAGTGTGGATCGAACCCACTACCCATCATTTAGTCCCACACTTATGCACCACACACATCTTAAAAAAAAAAAGGTCAAGCAGGCGAAGTTTTTTGGGGGGGTCACTAATAAATAAGGAATACTTACTTAACTAAGGTCAAATTGAGTAAATCAACAACCACATTCTTCCCATCGAGCACTTGCATATATTTCACACCGGATTGTCCGTCTGTGTCCTCCAAAATGTGCCCTTGTAAATTCTGTATCTGGAATAACCCAAGGGAACCTGATGTTAAAATTTGAAAAATATTCGACACATTTTTATTGAACGGCGTAACACAACGCTGCGCGCTATCTCTCTGACAGGAGCACAAAAAAATATTACATTACGTACATATATAATTATTCATAACTGTGCAAATATACTGTTTAAATACCTGAGGCCTGCCAAGTAGGTTGTGGGTTCGATCCCACTCAAGGAAATAAAATGTTAATATTTACAATTGAAATATTTAAAATTATTCATTTCTTAGCTCTGGTAACAAGCTAAAATTCAGCAAAAAGTAGGGAACGGAACGGAGCGTCTTAACACTAGGTTCCCATGTTCCCTCTGCGTACCCTGCCATGTGCTGGATACATTGTGAGGCTGAGTTAGTGAGTAAATTACCTTCTCATGTTTATCGTAAGGTGTGACTTCTACTATTTCCAATTGACCTGCAATTTATGAAATACTGTTATGAATATTTTGTTTTAATAAGGATTGAGGCGTGTCGTGACGCAGCGGTACAAGCCTGTGTCTGTAACAGACAGGTGCAGGGTTCGATCCCCAGTCGAGGAAATGAAATATTTAATATTTTCAATTTAAATATTTAATGTTTCATTTCTTCGCTATGGTAATAAGGCAAAGCGCTGCATTGAGTTCCGTCACTCAACTGCAATGCCTCAAATTCGGCGGAAAGTGGGAACGGAAGTGGAACTGAGTGTGTTAACACTAGTTCCCGGGTTCCCTCTGGCCAACCTGCCTCGTGCGGGATACAGCGTGAACCTGATATAATAAAGAATTACTTAACAGATTTTGATTTAAATTAACAGTTATATATATTATGCATTAGACACAATTAATTTAAACATTTAGTATAACATATATAACATATATATAAGCAATAATTTGGGTTGCTAGTTCTTAACATTACAACAAAAGATATATTAAATTAAAATGTGTATATTGTTATCTATATACCTATATTTATATTATGTGTGGTAGTCCAAGATCATGAATAGATTAAAACTGTTTATTTCAAATGGGTATAATCGTGAAAATCAAAGATCTTATTAAAAAAAAAGGTATCTTCACACTGATTTTCAGTTAGCAGCTAAGCCAGAAGGACATAGTGTTAAGATATTCCATTCCCCAAGCGTTGGCCAATTTTGCAATACATTGCTAGTGGCAGAACTCAACCTTTCGTTCTAACTAAAGGGAAAACAATTATGAACAATAAATCATTAACAATTCATTAAAATATTAGTAAAAATATAATTTTATATGGATTAAAATTTCATATAAATCTATGCAAATATTATAATGCTATATTGTCAAATGTTAATCTAAGGGGCTGTCCATTAATCACGTGAGGTTCAAGAGATATCATGTGTAAGTGTAAGTAAGTAATTGATGAGTTGGTCTGATCACCATGTATCACCAAGGGGGGAGGGGGAGTTAAAAAATACTACCAAAAACATCATGTGAATAATGCCAAAAACATCATGTGATTAATGGACGGCCCCTAAGGAACTACTAATTATATTGAATACTACATTTATCTAGCACAACTTAATTATAAGGATGAAATATTAAATATTCTCAATTTAAATATTTAATGTTTTCAATGGCGGCATTGAGTTCCACCACTCCACACATAATGCCTCAATTTCGCAAAAAGTGGGTTTACACTAGGTTCCTAAAATCCCTCAGCCTACCTTGTCATGTGCAGGATACAGCGTGAAGCTGAAAGTGAGAGAGACTTAACTATATGCAAATTGATTGTTTTAATATAACCCCTCTGTACAATGAAACAAGTAAGGCAAACAACAAAGTAAATTAATTAATTTTTTTTTGTTTTCCATTATAAATAAATAATTTAATGGAAGAGACAAAGCATATCATTACTAGCATTCAGATCACCTGATTATAATTAATCACTAGTGCAATTCCAGAGAATAAATCATTGATTTACAACATTACATATCTTTCATATTTTAGAATGTAAATTAATTGCTAATTCTAGTTAACATATAAAAAGATTATATACCATCTTTATACTCTGCTGTCAACATACGGGTTGTAGATTCTCCTGAACTTGTACCTTGTTCTTCATCAGACATGATTTGTTGTCTAAAAAAATTATTTCTTATTTATTAGTTTGATTGTAAACAATATATTATGTGCTTAGTGAATTAGTATATATATAACGTCCAGATGTGAACATGTTTTTGGTTATAAAAGTATAAGGTTGGGTTTAATTATTTTAAAAGAAGCGTTTAAATGAGAATTTCAATATTAAAAGATTCCTTTACAAATATTATAGATGATACCTAACCTCAATTTATTTTATCAAGTATTGATATATGATAGAAGCATAAATAACTTGAAATTCTGGTTGTAAAAATCTGTTAATATAATTTTCTTATTAAATTGAAAAGTTAAAGTTAACATTTTTAAAACTCTCTTAGGTAAAATTAAAATGTCATAAAAATCGAAGATTTCTTGCAACACCATAGTTTTCGGTGTTTCTACTTATATATACAATTTTATGATGATTGCAACAATCACTTACTTGCTTTGATGGCAACAATCAATCGTATATAAAACAAAGTAACAACACTGAAAGTATAATGTTTGTAATATCACTGATAATATATATGTTTAAAATGAAACAACCACGTAATATATTTCTAGTTTCGCCATTTTAGTTTCATTCATTTTTCTTTACAACTTCACCTTATTTGTTAGGCAAAGATAATCATAACAACTTCCGAAGTTGCCATATAGAAATAAAATTAAAACAATGACAAATGTTTATTGATAAAATGATTTTAATAATTAATAAAACAACATTTATTAATATTTATTTTTTATTACAAGAAGTATAATTAATATTTAAATGTGATCTTGTTCTTTTGTAGCTCTTTATTAAAGTAAGATGAAATATCGATTTTGATATATCTATAATATATTAAATTAATTAGCTGTTTTATGTGAACATTAATTGTTTTATATATTCTGTTGCAAAACTGTCAATATTATTAAATGAGTCAATAAAATTCTTAATAAAATATTTATTTGAGATAAAATAAAAAAATAGTAAGTTCAATTGAAATAAATAATATATTTTTTTACAAAAATATAAGTATATTGGTAATAATATTTAACATTTTTATAATTTCATCGCCTTAAGCTTATAACATTATCGCTTCCAAAACCAATGACAAAGCCAATGTAGAGCCAAGATCTAAAAATTGAAACCAGCACGAGTGAGATACGCGACACTATCTCTTTTATACACACAGAAACCTCCATAAGCGACTGGCAAATACAAAAATAACCAAATAAACCTTAAAAACGCACATCAATTTAAAATGTAGAGTCAACAAAAAATACTATAAAATATGTAACATTTGTTAATCAATCAAATTTATCATTTCAGATGTTTACTGAACAGTTATTGTATATCAAATATCGAGCTCTACATCACGCTATCAGAGTTTGTTCACAGAATGAGTATATAAGGTTATATTTAAGTTATATGAGACGGAGGGTCCGTAGCTACTGAGTGTACCGGTGATGGCAGGGAGCCGGCCTACTTCCCTGCCAACAGATATGTTGAAGCGTTATAAAGCAATCATATGTGGTAAACAAAATGTCAAATATGTCAAGAAAATGATAAAGAGAGGCGTTAGTCTCATCCATACTTTAGTAGCTGATTTGACCTTCTTTTGCTATTTTTTTTGCGTCTTCACGCGGTATCCCGGCAGAGGGAACTTGGGAACTCAGTGGTAAAACACTCTGTGTCCCATTAAGACTTTTTCACTTTTCACTGAACTTGAGGCATTATGTGTTGAATAAATAAATGATATTAAATATTTATTTTTTCGAATGGGGAACGAACCCACAACCCATCGGTTACAGTCACACGTTTGTGCCGCTGCGCAACGACAGGACCTCAATTGTCTAATGCCTACAACTATACTATACTTAAACTACTTTGCAAAATAGAGACGGCACTATCTTTGAACTAAATATTTTTTTTATATATTAGCAAAGCGCGGCGTTGAGTTCCGCCACTCAACACGCAATGCCTCAAATTCGGCGGAAAGTGGGGAACGGAAGTGGAACGGAGTGTCTTACACTAGGTTCCCGGGTTCCCGATGCCTACCCTGCCATGTGCGAGATACAGCGTGAAGCTAAAAAAAAAAGTAAAGAAGATATATTTTCGTGTACTTCGACGGAGAGATTGGCCTGTTCGTGGTTCAGGGGCACAAGCGTGTGACTCGATTCCCACTCGAAAAAATATTTTTTTTTTCGCACTGGTAGCAAGGCAAAGCGCGGCGTTGAGTTCCGCTATTCAACATAATCACATAAAATGAAGAAAAAAGACGGAACAAATTCGTGTTAAAATTTGAATATAATATGATTCTTATATGAATTTTAAATATCTTATTACAACTTTGTGTAATCCTATAAGAATAAATCTTGGTCTTGTTGGAAATACATTTGTAATAGTATTTTTTAGCTTCACGTTATATACCAGCACATGGCAAAGTAGGCAGAGGGAACTTGGGAACCTAATGCTAAGATACTACGTATATTTCGCCATTTCTATACTTTCAGTCGAGTTGTGGCATTACTTACGTATTGAGTGGCGCAACAACACATTAATGTTTTTACGCTCACGTTTATTTTCATGGTTTCCTTTATATAGTAGTAGCAAAGACAAATTTTTGACCTAAAAAAAAAATCAAACATGACGGAGTTCAACACCGTGTTTTGTATGTAATCACGAAAAAAAAAAGGAAGTCAAAGCAGCTACTACGGTGACTTGTGAGAAGAATTCTCAAATTTTCCTTTACAGAAATTGTTTTGACTTTTTATAAGTATTATATCATTATTGATTATCCATACATGACGGCATGTGGCGACATATTCAGATGGTGGGGACTCAGACCGGCTCCCCACCACGGCCGGCATACCGAGTAGCATGGGACTCCCCACTTGGCTTCAGTTGATGTAGGTATTTATAGTTGAAGTGTAAAGGAACTTCTATAGCGTGATACAGGCCAATGTCTCTCATTGGCTAGCTGTATTCGACGTAGTATTGCGTAGTGCTCTACATATTGTATGGTAGAGTCGGTTTTCTTTTTAGTTTTTTTTTTACAAGATTTTTGTGTGTTTTCATTGTTGTTTTTGTTTATAAATAGATTTTTGTACAGCTCTATGTTCAATTTTCTTTTCGGTTTTGTCTTGAAAGAGTTGAAACTACAGTTTTATTGTCTTTATTTGTATTTTGATAACTAATTAATGGCAGTGGAATGGAAGTTTTTCTATTAATATAAACATTTTTTTTTACATTACAGTTAAATAATTCATTTAAGCAAGTGAGAATTGAACCCACAACCCATTAACGTTTAACAACTCTACAATTTTATTAGTCAAGGCATGTTCAATTCTAGTTGGAAAATCACTTGTAAGCGGTACGTACGATAGTCATCGTTAGTTCTTATGCCATAAGAGCTATTTTTAAATGTCGGCCTTGTTGCCTGCATTGATGCTATTGTGACGCACGTTGGATGTGTCTGAGAGGCATGGCATCTTCCATTTTAGACGATTTAAGGCAGAAAAACGCTGTTTTGTTCATAATCTTTTCAGCCATTACTTATTATGCTTATTATCTTTATGTTTTAGCATATAGACCGATAGAGTTCCATAAATTAAATAAACGACCAATTCTTTACAGCAACAACTAGCCAATATAATATCATATTTAGCTTTCCTTTTTGTACGGAGGGTAGAAACGATTTTTTAAAAAAATTACAGTAGCATGATTTGAAGCCATTCTTTTTGGGTACTGTTCAAGTGTTCTGACCAATAAGCTATATGTTCTTATCAAGCTAATTTGAAATTCGTATACGCTTGTTTAACGTTTTTTTTTTGTTATAAAACCGTTTTTAATTAATTTTAAATATGATGTTTGAAATGTGGAGTGCAATTTTATATAAGGTAAGGTCACCAAATAAAGCGTACCTTATTTTTATATTACCTAACTTTAACAGGTCTATAATAAAAATGCATTGGTAATTTGAAACACTTATATTTATTTATTAAACTTTGTGATAAAAGAAACATGGAATCCGGAATGTGTCGGTTACAGTCACACACTTGTGCCGCTGCGCCACGACAGGCCACGCAGACACTATATAAAGTATGAAAAACTAAATTGGGACTATGAAATGTAGCTTGTACGGATCGAGAACTGGGCTATTGAAGGAGACTATCAGACGTCCGCCTTTTCAACGTCTCAAATTGACTGTTTGACGGACTATATGCCACTTACCACTATATGCGCCCCCATAAAGGGACGTTATGTCTCGGGTGCAACATCGGCGTGGTCGGCTGAGGGTGTAGAGAGGTGTGCACCGGTTTCACCACCACGAGAAACTCGTGAGCGGATTACCCTGTTATTACGCAGATTGTGCACTTCCACCCTTTCAAGTAAATAGCTCTTGCGCTCCACTCTGCCGGCCAACAAAGGCAACAACCAGAGGTGGGGGATAGATTACAATTCCCCTCTGGAGGACTCAGGTCCATGGGATCGCCACTTCCCAACAGCTCGCCAAAAGCTGACCTGCGGATTCATTATTATTATGCTTTTGAAGAACCCGGTCCTTTGGAAGCCTTACGTGGGGACACAATTCATTGGCATTCCAACATCAGCCGTATGTATTATTCTTTTGACAAGTCCAGCTTCTTGTTCTGTAGTTAATATAGCTGATCTACCTACTACTCTCTAGATGGTTGCATAGGGTACTTCTTGGGATATTGTATCTGGCTGCAGCAGCCTATGTAGATAATACACCCCTTTCTAACATTTTAACAGCGTTTGCCATATGTAGTGAACTCTATTAGGCTTCTTTTTTTCCTTATGGTAGAAGCTAGTGATTTGTTTTCCATAATGTTATTAATAACAAGGGTATAGTAGTAAGAAATAGTAATATTTCATTGTGACACTTTTCAAACTAACACAAAACATTGTCTTAATAAGATCATCTAATCGTAAAAATATATACGGCCTATATATTTTTATCAGGGCATGTCACAACAAACAAACAATTATATGAAATACGCTGACATAACAGTCTTTTTACATATATCAGGGTATTGATAAATGCATAGTTAACCTATATACAAAATATAGCATGATATGAATAAAATTAAAATTACTTACTGCTAGAACTTTATAAAATGAAGACCTGCACTACGATTGCTTTTGTGCGTTAGTTACTTCTACAAAAATTGGCGATCATTTGAAATCATGTACTGGGAAATTTAAAAAAATAGGCCTTATAAGGACATAGGCTTTATCTGGGTCACCCACTATATACAGAAGGTACAATCAGTATATTAATTGTTTTAACGCAAATATAATATAAAAATAACAAATAAAACTTTGATATAAATATATGTTTTTATTAAATTATTAGCTTGCTGACCGTACGTGTAGTGTATATTGTTTAAAATATATATTATTATTGCATATATAGTTAAAAAAATGTAATTTTAAATTGTTCTTTGTTTATATAAAATTGAGAAAAGAAAGAGGCCGATGCTATCATGGTTAACGGGCACAAGAATACGACTGCAAGCACAATAGTTATAAGTTCGATTCCTATTTGAGGTGCTATTATAATTGGCAGTGGAGTGTCTTAGTGGAGGGTCTCGGGTTCCCTCTGCCTTTCCCGCTATATGCGGGAAACAGCGTGCATAAATATATATCAGATTCACGCTGTATCCCGCACATGTTAGGGTAAGCAGAGATCCCCTCTTTCTGCCGAATTTGAGGCATTGCGTGTTGAGTGGAGGAACTTAACGTCGCGCTTTGCCATATTACCAGAATGAAAAAATGAAAACATTAAATATTTAAATAGAAAATATAAATATTTAATTTCCTCGAGTGAGGATCGAACGCACAACCTGTCGTTTACAGTCACACGCTTGTGCCGCTGCGCCACGACAGGCTTTAAAAGTTTATTCACTGAAAATAAAAAAGAATCCAACGATATAAGAAATGTAGAGCAATATTTCTCCGCTTAAAGAAATGCAACCGTTATCTTCAACAATAAGGTGCATTTTCTAATGACGTTCTTTTGTTAGAGTGCATTCTAAGACGCTGTGAAGTAAGCGGAAACCTGCTTTCACCCCTCCACCTAAAGTTACGTAGAGTACTGTGCTGATAGACATTTTTTTATTATTATTTATGATATGTATATTGAACGTGGCAGGGTAGGCAGAGGAAACTTGGGAACATAGTGTTAAGACACTCCGTTCCACCTCCGTTCCCCACTTTCCGCGGAATTTAAGGCATGGCGTGTTGAGTGGCGGAACGAACGAACTCTAATGAGATTCTTATAAGATAATCGTAAAGGAATTATTAAGCAATAAACTAAGGAGACCGTTGGGGAGTAGTAGTGGCGCCTTGGATGGGTTGTGGGTTCGATCTCCGCTTGAGGAAATGAAATGTTACTGCTTTCATTTTTTCATTCTTGTAACGAGGCAACAGCGTGGCGTTAATTTCCGCCACTCAACATACAATGTCTCAAATTTTGCGAAAAGTAGGGAATTGAATGGAATGTCTTAATTTTAGGTTCCCAAGTTGCCACTGCATAACCAGCCTTGTAAAGCTAACATAACTTTAATAAAAAAAGAATCGTTTTATACATTAATAAACAATAATAATTTAAAAAATCCTAAGTATCATATAGAAACATTATATCTCAAAACTCTACAGACTAAAATTCAACCAAGACAAACTAAAAAGCTACACGATCGCGGCCTCTACATCTCAGTTACACTGTTACCCTGAAACGCGCTATCAAAATTTCTACCGCGGTAGCTATAAAAGCAATATATTCAATATATACAACAGGGAGTCCGTTGCCACGTGGTAAGGTGGTGTTCGCACCCACCACACCAAGTGCGGCGCACACAAACAATGTGTTACAAAATAAAGACAATCACCCACAAGATCAAAATTTCAACGTTTGCCATTCTGTCACTAGATTCAATCGCTAGGAGTACTTTGTACAGACGCCGAAGAATGACGAATGATTGGACACACTGAATTACAGACCCGACGTGGTAGATTTGACTCCTCTTTTGCGTTGATTTTTTAGTTTAAAATTGATTTTTATCTATTATTTATTGATTATACATGTTTTCGCGCTGTCCCGTATAGGGCTGGATAGGCAGAGGAAACTCGGGAACCTAGTGTTCCACTTCCGTTTCCTACTTTCCGTCGATTTTGAGGCAAATATTAAATATTTCATTTCCTCGAGCGTTGTCGAACCCCAACCCGTCCCGTTTATAGTCACACGCTTGTGCCGCTGCGCCATGATAGGCCTCATCTTATTATTTTCTTGTAATTTTTTATTTTAATGTTGATTTTTTTTTTATTAGAATGTTCATTTTCTAGTTATTTGATAATGAAAGATATAAAAAAAAATGAGACTATCATAGCTCAGTGGTGTAGCGTTTTATTGTAAAAGCAAAGGTTGTACGTTTGATTCTCACTCAAACAATTGATATTTGTTTATGCTTCATTCTGTATTATACATAGCAGAGAAGGCAGAGGGAAACTGGGAAACTAGTGTTAAGACACTTCTCCATTTTCATTAAGCGCAGATTGAGTGGCGTAACATAACACTGCGAATTGTCCCGTTACCAAAACAAGGAAAATGAAAATATTAGATATTTCATTCCCCTAAGTGAGAATTACTCTCCCATTGCTTGTGTCCTTTATTTCTTTCCCGCTCTGGAAGACGTTTAACACACAATGTCTCGAAATGTGTGAAAGTTTAGATCGCTGGAGGAAATGAAATATTTAATATTTTCAAATTAAATACTCAGCTTCACGCTGTGTCCCGCACGTGGTAGGGTAGGCAGAGGGAACTTGGGAACCTAGTGTTAAGACGCTTCGTTCCACTTCCATTCCCTACTTTTTTGTCGAATTTGAGGCATTGCGTGATGAGTAGAACATAGAATTGGAACTCAACGCCGCGTTTTGCCTTGTACTGATAAAATGAAAACATTAAATATTTACTACGCTTAGTTAAACATTAAATATTTACTTTAGTGTAGTAAATATTTAATGTTCAAGGCAAAAAAGGTGATATAACTTGGGAACCTAGTGTTAAGACACTCCGTTCCACTTCCATTCCCTACTTTTTGTCGAATTTGAGGCATTGCGTGATGAGTAGAACATAGAATTGGAACTCAACGCCGCGTTTTGCCTTGTACTGATAAAATGAAAACATTAAATATTTACTACGCTTAGTTAAAACATTAAATATTTACTTTAGTGTAGTAAAGATTTAATGTCCAAGGCAAAAAAGGTGATATAAGTAGTGTAAAAACACTACGCTTGCCTATGTATGCGCCTTGCCGAAAGTCTAAAAATCTCCGAAAATTTTGTAATCGATAAAATGTCCTGCAAAGATATAAATAGTTTAATATTATGATTTAAATATTTCCCTTTAATCATAAATATAAGTAATACATATTTAAAAAATATTTTTAAGTTCCGGCGTCGGGGACCGCCACCCAGAACGCCATGTCCGGAGCGGCGGGAAGTGGAGGACGGAGCTACAAATAGCTACGTGGAAAGTAAGAGGTGAGTTGGAAGAAAAGATGAATGAATTATTAGATGTGATGGAAGGCAGAGATCTGGATGTTATTTGTGTGACTGAGACCAAGGGAAAAGGCAACGACACGACCGATTTACCTGGCAACCGGATCGCTCTCTGGGCCGGCGTACCAGAGAGCGAGCGAGGGAGTCGAGGCGTAGGCGTGTTATTATCCTCTCTAATGGTTAGTGTAATGAAAAGATTTATGAAGGAAAAGCGAGTGTTAAGAGAGAGACGGGAAGATCTGGGTTGACCTTTTGTTGGTTGGAGGAAGGTCACGTAAAAAGTATGAGGACCCTCCGGATGCCATGTATGAAGAGGTTGATGACAGTGGACGAGGCGAAAGAGGTATGCCGAGACGGTAGCATTTGGCGCTCCGTCCTCTCTGCCTACCCTGCTAGGGATATAGCGTGAAGCTAAGTTTAAAAATTATATGAATATTTAAACGTAGTGGGATTTGAACCCGCGCCTCTTGAGATAGACGCATTCCAAGAGGCTGTTCGAATCCCGCTAAGTTGAATTTTCATACGTTTCCAAATTAGTATTTTTCTTTCCTAAGGGATTAATACTTTAGAAATAATGAAAATATTATATATTATTGTAATTCTATTAGTTTTATTTCAAACGGAATTTTATCATTTATACGCCATCTTGTAAAGACAGAGCAGACTATCTTCTACTATTATCTTCATTAATTTCTAAGTTTCGTTTCCAAAAAAATCCAATAAGAAGTTTATTCGTAATTATATATTTAATATTTCAAGCTTTAATGAGTATTTGGAAATACTAAATATATTATCAATATGTGTATTTTATTCTAAGATATTGATATATCAACTACACCCCTATATAGCAACCCCTCTGTAATTACACTGCGCAAGGTCGAAATACGTCAGTCAAAACCAAACGAGAACGAAGAAACACACGTATCATGATAAAAATATATATTAAAAATTAAATTATAATATATTTAAAGGTATGTCTGTACTTATAATTTATAAACAAAGTCATGAATTAGTTGGATAAATTAAAAAAGTTATTATATTTTTTATCTGTCTAATGTTTTTGTTGTGATTTGTCATTGACTTGTTATAGGTTAGGTTAGGTTATTTATATATTAATATTTTTTAAATTAAATTCGATGATAAATTTAAAAAAAAAATGTATTTAATTAGTATTTACATTGTTTTTGCGATACTATACAGATTTTTTTTTTATCTTCACGCTGTATCCCGCACATGGCATGTTGAGACGCTCCGTTCCGTTTCCCTTTTTCTAACGAAATTAAGGCATTATACGTTGAGTGGCGAATCACAACGCCGTGCTTTGCCGTGTTAGTATAGTAAAGATTTATTTCAGCTTCACGCTATATCCCGCAGCGTAGGGAGAGGGAACTTGGGTACCTCGTGTTAAGAGAGATTACGTTCCGTTCGTTCAAAGAAATGAAAATATTCATTATTTCATTTCCTGGAGTCGAACCCGCAAGCTGTCGCGTCTACATTCGCACGTTTGTGCCCCTGCGCCACGACAGGTTCCGACAGAAATTCAGAATTTAATTATTGTGAAACAGTTCAATAAATTACCTACCACGTAAAAGTATGTTTTAATTTCTTTGCTCTGTTAGTAAACGCCTCAGCGTTGAGTTCCGCCACTACACAATGTCTTAAATTGGGCGGAAAGAGGAAAACGGAACAGAGTGTCTTGCCTACCCTCCCACGTGCGAGACACAGCAAGGAAATATTATATTGTATCCAATCACTTAGGTGAAGCATATCGGACGACAAGTCGGCCAAACTAATGTTAAAAGATTTACTTATTTAGGCTGAAAGTTAAATACTGGCAATACATGAATAACAAAAGGGGCCTGTCGTGGCGCAGCAGCACAAGCGTGTGACTGTAGACGACAGGTCGTGGGTTCGATCCCCACTCGAAAAAATTAAATATTTAATATTCTCAAATTAAATATTTAATGTTTTCCATTCGAAGCGCAATGCCGACGGAATTCGGCACAAATTGAGCAAAGGAATCTTTTAATAAGAACCTTATTAGTCTTAGGAAGTCTTAATAGGAACCTTATTGGTTAAATTACCCTAGGTTCCCAAGTTGCTATACTTATGGGATACATCATGAATTTTTTTTTTAAATTTTGCACATATTAATTATTTACGAGTACTACATGATTCCTTTATACATTTAGTAAAAGTTATACAAGCCGTTCCAAAGACGTTAAATAAAGATATATAAAACAAGATTTCATTATTTATGTATGCTTATTTAACGTCTCGGAACACCGTTTATAATATGTTAATAATATCTATATACGTGATATATTCTGTCGAGGCCTGTCGTGGCGGTACAGGCTTGCGTGCAGGGCGTTGGATCTTGACTCGAGGAAATGAAATATTTCTAAATTAAATATGGTGGTTTTAGTTTCAGCGTGAAACTGAGAAAAAAATCTTATATATTAATTATATATATATATATATATATATATATATATATATATATATTATATATTTATATATATATATATATTATATATATATATATATATATATATATATATATATATATATATATATATATATATATATATATATATATATATATATATATATATATATATATATATATATATATATATATATATATATATATATATATATATATATATATATATATATAATATATATATATATATATATATATATATTATATATATATATATATATATATATATATATATATATATAATATATATATATATATATATATATATATATATATATATATATATATATATATATATATATATATATATATATATATATATATATATATATATATATATATATATATATATATATATATATATATATATATATATATATATATATATATATATATATATATATATATATATATATATATATATATATATATATATATATATGATTACAAAATAGTCAAAATAGTTACATGTTTTATAGGAAAATGGCGACAAGTGGTACTGGCGCTGTATTCTTTTTGGGCAGCAGAGCGCATTATCAAGTAAGTCACTACACCAAAGACTTAAGCAAATTCATTCTGAACGAATCCAGATCAGTACACAGGCGCGAGTCAATTAAGAAATGGTTGGCGGTAGTTTGATATAATAATTATGTCTACTCTAAATACTGACAAGCGTCAGCTTTTTCTAAAATGTTTATGTTTTACTGGGTTTAGGTTAGTTCACAGTTATCTCTTTTTTACTAACTAATTCCTCTCTTAAGTCTTCCATACAACGTGACATTGGCGAAGTGAAGCTGTGCTCAACTGGCACGCTCACAACACTATAAATGAAGAAATGAATAAATGAATGATAATGCTTATAGTTCAATACACGTGATCAATTCGGTTTAAATGTTTTGGAGAATGGAACGCCGAACGCTACAGTCTTGGCATACCTCTTTCGCCTCATCCACTGTCATCGACCTCTTCATACATGCCCTCCGCGGGGTCCTCATGCTTTTAACATGACCCTCCTCCAGTACCATAGATGCTGTGTTTTCGAAGATGAACTGAAGTCTCCCCCTCCTTCTCTTTACACTCAATTTTCCTTCATAAATCTCTTTTGCCATTCTTTCTTCACTCTTTCACTCGACGTGCCCAAACCACCTGAGCACATTCTTCTTCATTCTCACTGTGATATCCACGCCAGTACCCATCATTCTTTTTTTTTATGGATAAGACACGATGGTAAGTGATCACCGTCGCCCACGGCCTATGTAGCACCAGATGAGCTACAGGAACGTTACCGGCCTTTAAGGTAGATGGGCACCGGGGCCCGGCATTACCTAATGCGAAACGCAGTGGCCGAAACCACTACTTAACCCCAGTTTTAAATGCCGGGTGTGGTAAAAATCACCAGTCGAGTTTGCCCATGCGTGTTGTCATTGCTGACAACGTGACTCTCCCACACGTACTTTAGTCGACTCTTACGACACCATCAGTACCAGGGTGATCTTATTCTAAGCCGGAATCACACGGCGAAAAAATTCTGTGTATCTCTTCATTGGGTATGCGATCAGCTAAACTGACTCTGAATATCCTTTGAAGAGATCGCATCTCTACAGAATTCTTCTTCCGTAATATCCACGATTCGCTGTATGTCTGTATAGATAGAAGATAACGTAAGTACGATACGATAATTCCATAATACTATTGCCCTAATAATATTCTACAGGTATTAGAACAACCAAACAATTACGACGCAGAAAATGGCAACACATCGACAGAAACGATATACCAAAATCCATCTGTTGAGGAGTTATGGCCGGAAGAGCAAAGGAGCAACGAGGTAGATGCGAATTTTAATACCGATGCGAAATGGCGTCCAGCGGAATCAAACAATAGTGGTATTTTTTTGTTGTTATAAACAAATTAGTTTATTTTTTTAGCATAGACCGAAGGAACCTGGGAACCTAGTGTCGATACATTCCGTTATACTTTAAGTTACTTATAGAGTATTAAATAATAAATATTAACGCAGAAATTTTATTTCTTCCACGGATAAAGTGTTTTAAATAAGCATTTACTCTACAATCACACACAAAAATGATGTTTTTTTAACTTTACGCCGTATCCCGCACATGGCAGGGTAGGCAGAGGGAACTTGGGAACTTAGTGTTAAGACACTCTGTTCCGTTCGTTTCTACCTTCTTTCAAATTTAAGGCTTTGTTTGTTGAGAAATATATATTATATAAGATATGAAAATATTTAACTTCCCGGGGATCGAACCCACAGCCTGTATCATCTATAGTAGCGAACTCGTGCCCTTACACCACAACATGCCTCTGAATATTAATAAATATTGTTCAACAGACAATCAAAACGGCAATTTAGACGTGAAACACCGCGTGAAGCGACGATCGAGTGAAGCGCCGTTGTGCGATATGAAACCCGCCGTGTTGAATCACGTTGATAGTAAAAGGTGAGTTTTTTTTTTAATTTTGTGATGGAATTGACTCACTCACTCAGCTTCACGCTGTATCCCGCACAAGGCAGGGTTGGCAGAGGGAACTTGGGAACCTAAAGTTGAGACATTCCGTTCCGCTTCCGTTCCCCACTTTCCGCCGAGTTTTGAGGCATTGCGAGTTGGCAGAACTCAACGCCGCGTTTTGCCTTGCACCAGAGCAAAGAAATTAAATATTAAATATTTAAATTGAAAATATTAAATATTTCATTTCCTCGACCGGGGATCGAACCAAGAACCTGTCGGTTACAGTCACACGCTTGTGCCGCTGCGCCACGACAGGCCTCAAATTTTGAATTTGGTACTATTACCTACGTCCAGTTTAGGTTTGACAATGTTAGACATAAAGACATTTCCGTTTCTTAATTTCCGCTGAATTCTGGTGTGACTGTCAATGTGACAGGTTATGGGTTCGATCCCCACTCGGTGAAATTGAAATATTTAATATAAATTTTCAAATTAAATATAGATTTTCTCTTTTCTTCGCTCTGGTAATATAAACAAAAATAAATAAATTCTAGCTACATTAGTGTAAAGTTTCATCGAAATCCGTTTAGTAATTATTACGAAAAAGTGGAACAAACCATACACACCTTTTTATATATTACTTATTATAGAGGCCTGTAGTGGCGCATCGGCACAAGCGTGTGACTGTAACCGACAGGTTCTGGGTTCGATCCCCACTCGAGGAAATGAAATATTTAATATTTTCAATTTAAATATTTAATGTTTTCATTTCTTCGCTCTGGTAGAAGGCAAAACGCGGCTTTGAGTTCCGCCACTCAACACGTCATGCTTCAAATTCGGCGGAAAATGGAGAACGGAAGTGGAACGGAGTGTCTTAACACTAGGTTCCCAAGTTCCCTCTGCCTACTCTGCCTGCCATGTGCGGGATACAGCGTCAACCTGAGAGAAACTTAATATTGAAATACTTAAAGTTGAAAATTTCTATACAAATAATATTTTTTTCAGCGAAGAACAAAAACCGAAAAGCACGATAATGTCCTTTCTTTCGTCTCTAACGAGACGTAAAAGACGCTTGGATTCGAACGTGCAATACCTGAGACAGATAGAGTCAGTGCTCAACAACTGTACATTTAGGGAGTCGTGCAGGTGCTTGGATTGTCAGGTAAGATGTATTTATATATATATAAATATATATATATATATATATATATATATATATATATATATATATATATATATATATATATATATATATATATATATATATATATATATATATATATATATATATATATATATATATATATATATATTCACGCTGTATCCCATGCCGGGAAGGCAGAGGGAACTTGGGTTCCCCACTCTCCAATTCGACAAATTGCGTGTTGAGTAACAGGAATCAACAAGCTTTGTCTCATTACTAGAAAGAAGAATGGAAATATTTATTTTGTGTGGGCATCGAACCTACTAACTGTTCCTCAGAAGGCTTCTAATACTTCTATTAGCACTAACATATATAAATCTGATTTCTTAATTATGGAGGCAATTTAATTCGCATTCGAGAAAATTCAATATTATATATAGGCAAAGTGCGACAATGCGTGTTATCACTCAACATACAATGCCTCGAGAATTTGACAAAATGGATTTTCCCATGTTCATGAATAGATGGTTCCCGCATTCTCCCTGATTACCCTTATAAGTGCGGGATACAGTGTGTAGTTATAAGAAGAATATATTAAAAGAGAAACCTAAGTTAACTTAACTGTCATTCAGATTGTATTATTCTCACTCAGCTTCACGCTGTATCCCGCACAAGGCAGGGTAGGCAGAGGGAACCCGGGAACCTAGTGTTAAGATACTCCGTTCCCTACTTTCCGCCGAATTTTGAGGCATAACGTGTTGAGTGGCGAAACTCAACGCCGCATTTTGCCTTGTACCAGAGCGAAGAAATGAAAACATTAAATATTTAAATTGAAAATATTAAATATTTCATTTTTTCGACTCGGGATCGAACCCACAATCTGTCGGTTACAGTCACACGTTTTGTGCCGCTGCGCCACGACAGGCCTCAACTATTACTATAATACTGTTATATACTAAATTTAAAAAATGTTAAAAAAAAATTAATGAAGCATGATACTCAACCAACTAAGCCATTCGTTCTCACCGTAGGAGTTGGTCAGAGCGCGTGGACGGCTTCCAAAAGGCACGGGTTCAAATCTTGCTTTGTTTAAATTTTTATATGTTTTTTATATATAGTATTTTTCTTTCCTAAGTGCGGTATAACACTTTAAAAATACTAAAAATATTAACTTTTATACTACTTAGAAAATTCTGACACTAGGTTCCCAAGTTCCCGCCAACAGTGTAAAGTTTAACTAATGATTATAAAGGAAAAGCATTTTTTTTTTTAAATAAAAAATTAACTGTTTTAATTATTTATTTGTTGTATCACAACATAATGGAATCCCATTAATTGTGTTAAAGCTAAATTTAATTCATTTAAAAGCACCAAATTATTAATATTAATTGAGAATTAGGCTCCTTTCACACTCTCCACTCTTATTTATAAATATTTTTTAATCTGTAAGCCTTATTATTAATTGATTGTGTGAAAAGCTCTTAACGTTCAATGCCATTTATAATTAAAAAATTTGCAAACAAATATTTAACTCCCAATATATTTTAAGCTTTTTATACATTTATTTTACAACCATGATTATTATAAAATAACTATTCAACAAATTTGTCTATATCATATTCTAAATGTGAATCGATATGGTTTTCTTCCGTTTCCGTAACCTTTTTTCTATCGATCAATCGCTGACATTTTAGGCAAATTTGCCCTTTCCGGAGCCAACACCCTCTGTGATACATGGAATTGCACTTGTCACACATTATAGCTCCGCTATCAAATGGATATAACACCTCTTTGTTCTTACAAACTTCACAAATATAACCTTTTCCGGAACACAAATCACAATTAGTTATATGCGCTCGACAAATTTCAGTTATTTCAGTCAATTGCGTTTCTAAGCTACCATCGTTTATTGCTTGTAAATGTGCCATACTATATTTCTTATTTACATCACCCAGTTGGACAAATAATGGAGAAAGCAGGTTTGATCCCTCGGTACAAGCACATAGGTATCTTCTCATCCATTCCAGGTCCTTCCGCATCTTATGTACCCATTCCAATTCGGCTATAAAGTTGAATAGCCTTGAATTAACACTTTCAACGTCTATATATGGTCTAGTCCAAGATAATGTCAGCATTTGGTAGGCTAACCGAGATATGTACCGTTTCTCCCAGTCCCAGTTGTGTACAACTCGAGCTGGAATAGCTGCCAGGTCATTCCAATGGCAGGTTCCACAGAAGTACATTCCAGTATAATCACAAAGGCGAGGTTCATTCCAAGTGTCTTTGAAAGTTAATGCGGTACTGCACTCTGCACATTTATAATCTTGCGCAGCTAAACCCTTTTCTGGGCATATATTCATTTCAAAAGAACCCCGTTCTGTCATAACTACATGAGCGCACACCCTGCATATATCTTCTACACATTTATAATGACAGACGTAGTTACAATCTGAACAAATGTAAGAGCTTTGAACAATACTCCATATGACTCCGCTGCAATGGTCGCAATACTGTTTTCTATTACCTATATTGATTTGTTGTTCGAAATGGTGACCTTTTATGGCCACTTTTGATTTTATTTGGCCATCGTTCTCCTTTAGATCCTCTAATCTAAGGCGTAATTCAACTAAATATCGTACAAGCCATTTACGCTCGTCGGAACACTGGGGGCTGCTTAAAACTAGCTCCTTGCATTGATTGATCGCTTTTTCTATTTCTTCTCGGGTCGCTGAACTGTGAATTTTCAGTTTTTTATTCGCAATTGATTTTGGGATGTAGTTGGAGTCGAGGCTGTCATCAGCGGAGACACATCCTGAGGTGGAGGAGGACGATCTAGAAACAACGTCAGCACTTCTAGGGCTACAGCAGATTAAACTGTTCTTATACCTTGGAGAATCATTCGCGAGGGCCGCGGCCATGGCTTGAAACGCGTATTTCCTAATTAAAAAACTTGAAATCACAAAACCATTGCACCAAAAGTGATTTATTATTTTTTTCCCCACTTTTTCCCCAATTATTATAATCTTATCACTGAACGGCGTCTCTTTGGGTTTTTACGTCGTGTTTAGTTTCATGGTTTCCTTTGTTTTCGATATAACGAGCGATGAGTAATGTAATAATAACAAGACTGCTTTGACAGTTGTCTCGCCCATTTTTGACGTTTGTGTATTGATGATTTTTATAATGTTGGCAGTATGTAGTTACGATTCGTTTAACGATTTTTCCTTTAGAAGTCTTTTATATAAAAGAGATTTTTATTTTAAAAGTATACATTGTGTTTATTCAATTATTGTTAATTGTTTAAAGTGAAATAATTTTGCTGTTAAATAATTATTGTTTAATACTTATAATGGCTTTATTTAGTAGTATATAAAAAGAGAACGCCCGTGCCACAATATGATAGCGTCTGCCTATAAAGAGGGTTCTTGGTTCGATTCTCAATAGAGGAAATTAATTATTTTCATTTTCTAGCTCAGATAACAAGGCAAAACGGCGTTTAGTCATGCCACACAACAAGCAATACATACATTTGAAAAAGAATTAGTTAACAGATCGTAAAACTAAACCCCAGGTTCCCTTTGCTATATATAGATGAACCTAAAAAAGAATAAATATTTGACACTTATATAAATGTAAGGAATACCAACCTAACAATATATTTTTTTATTTGCTAATCAACACACGATGACTTAAAGTGATACATTCTAATTGCATAAAAGTAGGCTTTGACCTTAAAACTTACTGACCTCATATTTATTATTTCTTTATCTTCTAAACTGCAAGCAAATATGGGCTAATTAGCGCGTGCTTTAACAATAGTTATTATTAACCGGACTTCAATTACTATTTATATATATTAACCGGACTTCATTTATAATCGTTGAGTAAACAAACGAACATATTATTAGCGAAATTGGTTCTTGTACGTTAGCAATTCTTCGTATGTTTTTTTTAAGATAATGATAATGAATAGAAAATATTGTAATATAGATTATCTTTTTCTTAAAGTGTTTTTTTTTTGGGTAATTACAGATTAACCCTAAAAAAACAATACTGTTGTAAAGTAAAACCTACCTATAGACATGTTCCAGTAGAGTGCTGTTAACGTAGAGGTTGACTCATAAAAGACTTATGTAATATTCAAGATATGTATATTTTAAGGCTGATCATACATAGTCATAGAAATAATAGTTACGTCTGAACATTAGTAATTTAATATTTAAAAGCTTTACTTTTATTTATTTATTTATTTTTTTTGAATGATACTTGTAGGTATATGATATGAAACATAGTGTATTATATTTTATAGTAATAACTTTTTTGCTTTTTACTGTATCCTGCAGAATAGGGATGAGGAACCTGGGAACCTATTGTTAAGATACCTCCGTTCGCCAAATGATTGTCAAGTAGCTACAGACTCCACACCAAGTTTAACCTCGTTATTAGAGAAATACAATGATATTCACTCAGCTTCACGCTGTATCATACACGGCAGGGTAGACAGAGGGAACTTGGGAACCTAGTGTTAGGACACACCATCCCACTTTCCGCCGAAATTGAAGCATTACGTGTTGAGTTGAAATGCAACGATAACATTAAATATTTATTTTTTTCCAATTAAGAACTCGGAATCGAACGCACAACCTATCACGTTTGCAGTCGTACGTTTGTACCTCTGCGCCAATACAGTGACTAGCAGCGAGGTAATGCGTAGCATGTTTTACCACTCAAAACGCAATGCCTCCTCCATCAACGTAATGTAGAGAACTGGGCCTCTTAACAGGTTACCCTGCGATGTGGGGCAAATAGAAACGAATATAATTTTAATACTGATTTACTTAACTTTTTTAGTATAATATTTTTTGTATTTATATTACAGAGTCGTTATTTTGAATGTGGGGAGGAGAGTGATGATTACAGTTCCGACAATGATCTGTCACCGTACAGTGTTCAAGATGAAAGTCAAGCTGCAGCTGATGAATTGGATGATGATGTGAGAAGAGATATTATCTACTTTACGTATTTTTTTTTTTCAGCTTCACGCTGTATCCCGCACATGGCAGGGCAGGCAGAGGGAACTTAAGAGCCTAGTGTTAAGACACTCAGTTCCGTTTCTCAGTTGGCGGAACTCAATGTTGCGCTTTGTCTTGTAACCAGAGCGAAGAAATGAAACATTAAATATTGAAATTGAAAATATTAAATATTTCATTTCCTTGAGTGGAGATCGAAACCACAATTTGTCGTTTACAGTCTTACGCTTGTGCCTCTGCGCTACAGCACGCTATTTCTTTCAACATATTTTACACCAAAAAAAAAATATAATTTTCTCCCAAATACTTAACTTTAGCAGATGATTACGCAATCTACACTGCTTTCCACAGCCCAGGGTACATAGGTGATCGATTGCAAATGGCCATGGAACGCTTAGGCGACTGGCAAACTAAATGGCGCGTAGAGATCATCTCCGATAAAAGTTCTTTTGTTCGCTTCTTCACTTGCCCACGTCGACGCACTGCGTCGTCTGTTTCTTTGGCAAAACTATCTCAGCATCACATCTGACCAAATGCTTAGGTGTCACTTGCTTTACGGCTGGGTTGATTTTACTCATGGACCACGACCGCCATAAACCAGCTTTTGTCCTCAGTCGTCTTCATCCGTTAATCTGCTCTAAAAGCAAACTCTCATTGAGAAATAAGATCCATCTCTACAAGACATGCGTCAGGGTCTGATCTTTTATGCCAGTGTTGTGTTCGCTAAGAGCGTCGTCTTGACCTAAGGAAATTACCTACAAACTCTCCAATACCGATTCTAAGGCATAGCCACGGGTGTCGCTGTAGAGGCTAACAGAGCCAACAGCATACCACACATACGAAAATAGATAATTAGACAAAAAGTAGTTACTAGCGTGGATGTCACAGTGTGAATGATGAAGAACGTGGCCAGGCTGTGTGGGCACGTCGTGCGAATGAGTGAAGAGAGAATGGCATTAAAGATTTACGAAGGAAAATTGAGTGGTGAAAGAGGGAGAACTAAGTATCGATGATTGGAGTAGAAATATCGATCATCGATATCGATCATATAAAAAATTACCTCAACTTAAAATATTAAGTTCAACAAAATTGCAGGTCGTTAGTTAACATTATTGTTAATAAAATTTTTTTATATTAAATTTACAGGTATTTTTAGATTCACCAGTAGAAAACGACAACACGTCCACAGATCTCCTTCTAGAAGAAGAACAAGAAGAGCCAGCTCAAGAAGAAGACAATGAAGAAGAAGATAAGCAATTACAAATGGAGGTAGCCGCGAGCACCTCCGCCATGTTTAATATATTGTTGTATCATCCTTTTTCTTGTGTTTTACAATGAACCGTCCGATATAGATAGATTCACACTAAGCTGTAATTTTTCTTATTCACGCGCTCTGAACGAGATATCCTTCGGCGTTGAGTTCCGCTTCCAATACATTGGCTTTGGAGCTAAAAAAAAAAATTAAACACAAAAACACAAAAGATAACTAACACAAGACACACAAACACCTTGATTGTGTAAACAATTTAGATTATAATATAATAATAATAATAAAAAAAAGTGAAGAAAATATAAATTTTAATACTGAAATAAGTATTTTATATTGAGATTTAAAAAATTAAATTTATACATATATATATATATATATATATATATATATATATATATATATATATATATATATATATATATATATATATATATATATATATATATATATATATATATATATATATATATATATATATATATATATATATATATATATATATAATATTTATATGTATATATATATATATATATATATATATATATATATATATATATATATATATATATATATATATATATATATTATATATAAATTTATATATATGTCTGTCACTTTCACGCTTATTAGTAATGCTATTGCTGTCTCACTCGCACACTTGCACAATATCGATTGATCGCTATGCGCGTTTACATTTACTTATAGTATAATAAAATGCCGCGCTCAGAGATGTTAATTAGATTAATTGGCATTAAGTATTAAATTAATTACTTTAATTGGCATTTAATTAATATTTTTTTATTATTTATTAGTTAAATGTTATTTAATGTCTCTGAGTGTGGCTGTTAATATAGAAAAGTACAAAATAGATTAATAATATAATATGTTAGTGACCATTCATTTCTTTAATTATTGAATATATTTTTTTTCTTTCGAGTATGTGAAACAATCATATCACTGAATATTATTTCTAAATGTTATGGGACGCTTGCGATAATACAATAGTGTAAACTGCAACTAAAATGTTAAAGCCGTTGCTGACGTTAGTGTGAACAAACGCACAGACAAACAGATACATGAAAATTTTTAATATTATTATTTTTGGTTCTGTCAAGTTATCTTCCATGTATATACACGATATACTTAATCGTAATAGGCCTATAGTGGCGCAGCGGCACAAGCGTGTGACTGTAAACGATAGGTTGTGGGTTCGATCCCAACTTGAGGAAATGAAATATTTAATACTATAGCGACCTGCGCGCGGTTTCGCCCGTTCGTTTAGTAATTTCAATTATTTTCTTGTTCAAATAACATTGTGCGGCGTTAAGTTTCGCTACTCAACACGAAATGCTTCAAGTAAAGGGGAAATGAGTGAAATATTTGCTACTCAAGTTCCCTCCGACTTCCCAGCTATGTGCGGGTTACATCGTAATACTAACTAATCTTTTTTAAAGTAATATTTTAATGCCCGTTAAATGTTATTGTATGTTTCTGAGTGTGGCCGTGTAATATAGAAGAGTACAAAATAGATAGTTAATATTATATGGTAGTGTACACTATTTTTTTTAATTATTGAATACCATATATTTTTTTTCTTTTCATCGAGTATGTGATACGATCATATCACTGAAATTCTTTTTTTTTTTTTATAATAAATACTTACTATAACTATACATTATTGTCGTGGCGCAGCGGCACAAACGTGTGACTGTAACGGACAGGTTCTGGGTTCGATCCCCGGTCGAGGAAATGAAACATTTAATATTTTCAATTTAAATATTTCATTTCTTCGCTTTGGTAATAAGGCAAAACGCGGCGTTGAGTTCCGCCACTCAACACGCAATGCCTCAAATTCGGCGGAAAGTGGGGAACGGAAGTGGAAGGGAGTGTCTTAACACTAGGTTCCCGGGTTCCCTCTGCCTACCCTGCCTCGTGCGGGATACAGGGATTTGAACAATTAATTTGATCTTAAATCAGATTTTCTCTGATTTAAATAATTCAGAATCGTGTTATGGTTTTTTTTTGTAATGAGACATAACTGTCATTAATTTAAGATAAAATAGATTGTAAAATAAAAAAAATCCTATTTTCAATGGAATTTCACTTTACATATGTATAAAAGAGTAAAAAATGAATTGTTCCTATAAAGTATTTTTTATTTCCTGCTTTGTAATATTAAGTATTAGTAAACATAAGGAACGAATGTACCTGTTATATATATATATATATATATATATATATATATATATATATATATATATATATATATATATATATATATATATATATATATATATATATATATATATATATATATATATATATATATATATATATATATATATATATATATATATATATATATATATATATATGTGTAATGATAATGTTCCTTTATATACAAATTAAGTACAGCAAAAAAAAATCCAAATATTTTTTTATCAATATTTCTTAATTACTTTTTGTTTTCAGGCATACTTACTATGTGTTTAATTTATAGGAAATTTAAAAAATAATAAACTGTTTAAGGATAATTTGTTTTTTTTTTTTTATTTAGAGTACCGTGCCCAAAAGGTTAAAGTGGGACCCTTTGAAGACTCGTCAGTTTGTCCGTCTGTCATTCGCCAGCCTGTATCTCAAGAACCGTGATAGTTAGACAGTTTTCACAGATAATATATTTCTGCTATAGCTAAAAAAAGAATGAATAAAGATTGAGGCCTGTCGTGGCGCTGCGGCACAAGAGTGTGACTGTAACCGACAGGTTCTGGGTTCGATCCCCAGTCGAGGAAATGAAATATTTAATATTTTCAATTTAAAATATTTAATGTTTCATTTCTTCGCTCTGGTAACAAGGCAAAGCGCGGCGTTGAGTTCCGCCCCTCAACACGCAATGCCTCAAATAGTAAAGAGTGTCATAACACTAGGTTCCACTTCCGTTCCCTCTGCCTACCCTGCCTAGTGCGGGATACAGCGTGAAGCTGAGAATAAAGATTAAATAAACAATCAAGCAAACTTGATTCTTTATCGTCTTTATACACAAATACTAAGCCGTGTTTAGGAAACGTATAAAAATTTAAACGCAGTTATATGTTAAATAAATATATTTCTCTCTTAACTGTTGATTAAATCTTTAAAATATTTAGTAAAAAATGTACGAAACCCTTCCTGTTCAATTCCGACTCACACTTGGTTGGTTTTTTTTTTCTTTTATTATATTGATTGGTGAATAATACTGAGTAAAGTATTTTAGTTGAAATATAGCACATATAGAATAATAAATGAAAAAAAAATGAAATCATTTAACGAGGTAAGTCGCTTGTTTAGGCGGTGCCTCTAACTAGAAGGAGCCTCGTGAAAAACAAAGATTCCAAAACGTAATTTATTAGCTTTTTATTAGCTTTACACTGCATTCCATATAAGGCCTGTCGTGGCGCAGCGGCAGAAGCGTATGACTATAAACGACAGGTTGTGGGTTCGATCCCCAGTCGAGGAAATGAAATATTTAATATTTTCAATTTAAATATTCAATGTTTTCATTTCTTCGCTCTGTTGACAAGGCAAACCGCGTTGTTAATTTCCGCCACTCAACACGCCATGCCTCAAATTCAGCCTAAAGTAGGCAACAGAAGTCTTAACACTAGGTTCCCAAGTTCCCTCTGCCTACCCTGCTTTGAGTGAATGAGTGTATTCTATAAATGGTATGTAGCGGGAACTTGGGAACCTACTGTTACGTTTCTCCTTTTTCATTAGACCCTTTCATTCTCTACTTTCCTACTAATTTGAAACAACAGTGTGTTGGGTGGCTAAACTTAACGCACTTTGACTTATTACCAAAGCGAACAAATGAAAATATTCAATTTCTTCACATGAATATCAAACCCACACCCAGTCGCGTTAAGTTTTTAAAGACAGGTAAGCGTTAAAACCAAGCTAGGTTTTCTAAAAAGTAGCTTTCTAGATTAAAAAAAAATGCTTAAAAAAAAAAGCTAAAAGTTAGCTTATGTATGCTTGAAGGAAATTTTTCTAATAACACTACAAAGACAAATAAAAACAATAAATAGAAATTAAATTTCAATTTTATTTGCGAGATTACATCATATTTTATTTTTTTCACAAAATCATATTTTTAGAAAAGAAACAATCATTCATTATTTATTTTATTTTTTCTGTTAAATATTAACAAAATGAATTCTTCATACAGTTCTGACAAACAAAATTACCTTCTTAAATATACAAAATCTACTTTAATCATTAATTTTTATTTTTTTTAATTATCATTTGCTAAGGGCGGAGGGAGTAAACAAAAATCTTAACGATTCCGTAGATTCGAACCTGCACTCATATTTCGAATATACAGAGTGAAAATATTAAAAAAAAATGGCTTCAATAAATAAGTTATGGCAACAGATGGGGCTGTATAATGTGTATATTACAAACAAATATTATACAGAGTGGTACAAAAAGAAAAGTATATATATATATATATATATATATATATATATATATATATATATATATATATATATATATACTACTATACACACATATATATATATACACACACATATATATATCTTCCAAAGCATATATCACCTCCGCCGACCAAAGCCACGCTCTAGAATTAATCTAATTTAATTATTATGTACATTTATTTATACTATTAATATTAATAACACTTTTGTTGGCATTATATATATATATATATATATATATATATATATATATATATATATATATATATATATATATATATATATATATATATATATATATATATATATATATATATATATATATATATATATATATATATATATATATATATATATATATATATATATATATATATATATATATATATATATATATATATATATATATATATATATATATATATATATATATATATATATATATATATATATATATATATATATATATATATATATATATATATATATATATTATATATATATATATATATATATATATATATATATATATATATATATATATATATATATATATGCCACTAGTGAAATGCACAATTAATGGCGTAACCCAACGCCGCGTCAATACAAGCAATATGAACAAAAATATGATGCCAACAATAGAAAAATCTTACTTCGACCATTTTTAAGGCAATTATCTAGATATTCATTATAAAATGATCTATTAGAACTATTAACTGATAAGTGTTTAAAAACTGTCACATATTGTGAATATTTGTGAGGGAAGTGAGTTAACCTTAGGTTCCCTTTGCCTCCCCTGTTACGCGGGATACAGAAGTGAAGCTAAAAAAAATAATTAATTATACATAAATAATACGAAAACAATATACTTATAATTTTTACTCAACACATGAGAAAAAAAATACTTATATAGAAAACATAAAAATCTCTCCGTCGGACTGTCTTAACACTAGGTTCCCGGGTTCCCTCTGCCTACCCAGCCTCGTGCGGGATACAGCGTAAAGCTAAAAAAAAACGTATTAAAAAAACGTAGCGGTATTTGAAGACGCGCCTCACGAAAAGATACATACATTATAAGAACGTACGGCTCAGTGGTCGGAGCACTTGGACAGTTTCCAAGAGACGCGGGTTCGAATCCCGCTTCGTTCAAATTTCCATACGCCTTCTAAATGAGTGGTAAATCATTTGTTTCATTAACATTTTCACAATATTATGACATTTTTTATTACTAATTCTCTATTCTAATATTTAAATGTAACAGTAGTTTGGTTTTTTTTTTAAAAAAATCAAAGGTTAAACAATATGTGTAAGATGTATGTTTCCGCGAGCATTTCTAAATAAAATGAGACATATAGTGGGGAACCTAACACTAGGTTCCCAAGTTCCCACTGCCTACCCTGCTTGCTATTTTAACCAACATAATACAAGGTATAAAGAATTGTATAAAAGCCTAAAAAATTACAATAAACTTATACCAGTCGTGGCGCAGTGGTACAAGCGTGCGACTGTAACGGCGACAGACTGTGGGTTCATTCCCCACTGCAGTGAATAAAATATTTAATATTTTTATTCCATCGCTAATACCACAAATTCAACAGTGTCTTAACACTAGGTTCCCAAGTTCCCCCTGCCTACTGCGCTCAAAACTAATCTCAATTAAACGCTAAATGACATTTCCGAGTACAATTAACAACCAAACTACTGTTATTAAACAAATTATCGATTCTAAAATTGAGTTTGCAAATTATATTGTGCATATTTTATCTACTACAGGTACAAACAACATATCAGTCTGGATTGTCTATGAAAATGTATGAAGAATCACCAGAAACGAACCCGCTACACTAATATGATCATCATTCATAATCCACACAATATTTAAATTGTGTATACTAAAAATATAAATATTTCAAGCATTTTACATACAAATTTTAAATTTACTAAAATAACCTTTTTATAGACAGAGTAGCAATAATAACTAAGTACATAAAATATATAATCAATATGAAAAAAATAAAGTATTTAGTGACCATTCACTCTGTTTTCTAATTAATTTGCTTTAACAAAGAAAAAATAAAAAGAATAAGGCGGCCAACGGGCCAGGTCAGGCCAGGAGAACACAATTTCCTCACAATTGGAATAAGCCTACCTGAAATTTATACATATAATAAAATCGGTGTCTGTACATGAAAGAAATATAGGAAAAAAAAATTATTGCCAACATTACCAACAAAATTATACTAAATAAAACAAAAAATGAATAACAGAGTGATAATGCACAAAATTTTTTATATCTAAATTTGACCATTTTAATATAATTTAAAAACCAAAAAGAACAAACAAACATACACATATAAAAATATATATATAAAACTACTTTAATTACATATATCATATTTAAAAAAAAATATTCATGAAAATTGAACAAGTGACCCACTAATCTCAACATACTCTGTACTACGAAAAGTATTATTGAATACATAGGAATTAATCAAATAATGCTAATAATATTTACAAATTAAATTATTTATGCACCTTTTCTTAATTAATGTTTTAGCAAACGGGTTGCCAGTACAAAAAAATATCCAGTTCTTTTTTTATTAACTAAACTTTTAACATATTTTCTAAGGGCAATTATTTTATTTTAAAATAAAAAAAAATTACATATTTATTATATTTATAGAACCAAATTATTATGTCTGTGATATAAAATATTATGTGTTATTATTTTCAATATTGCCATCATAAATTAATTAATATTGGTACTGACAACCCTTTTTTAACTCCATACCACCATTTAACTATAGTAACTTATTAAATATTAACATTAAAAAAATCTATTTTTATATTAATAAGTATCTAAATATCAACAATATCTGTATATAAAATGTTTTAAAAGAAAAAAAAAAGATTGTAATTTCAAATAATGTTAAAAACAATCAGCGTAGATTTGACAGCCACTTGTCATTAAGATATACAAATTCTTTCAATATTCCCACTTTTATAGTACATCGCGCGGCGTTAAGCTCCGCGATTCAAGACACAATAGATATTCAAAACACACCATATACAGACATAGTCGAAAGATACAAAATTCTCATTATCATGGATTACCCACCGCCTGCAGTAAGATCAGTCTATACATAGAAATTTTAAGTCACAATTACATGAAACTTGGCAAGTTCCAACAAGTTTCATTTGAAAAAAATCGAACCTGCACCTAGCGAAGCCATTTACTAAGGCCTGATTGATTTTTTGTGTCAGTCATAATTATAACTCATTTTGTACGAGTCTTTATATATATATATATAGTCCTTTTTATTTTTTTATATATATAAATATATATATATATATATATATATATATATATATATATATATATATATATATATATATATATATATATATATATATATATAGTCCTTTTTATTTTTTTATTTCATAGATGTTACATCCTCATTTTTTTTATTTGGCTGTTCTTTGGCCAAGTTTGACAGATGTCAATTGATTTTTTAAGTCACATTGAAACTGTCACAACTTTGTTCTAAATTCAAATACAACAAAAAATTGGTATGAACACAATAATTCTATTAATTACGACAATTCTATTTAATCTATGTCATGTATCTATAATAAATTGAGCAAAAAGTATTTTAAACAAAAACAATATATATCATCCATAATTTAGGTTTTTATTTTTAAATTGCAAACTAAAATATTGTTATAAAATGTCATTATATTATAATAATTTATATTATGCTTATATATTTTTTTTATCTGTACGTTGGAAAGGCACTCAAAAATGTTGTTATATCCCTTAGCATATAAATTAAAAAAAAAAAAAAATTATGCTCTTATTTTGAATGAAAAAAGTATCTCAAACCAACAAATATTTCAAAAATTAATCAACAGGAATCAAACTAATACCTCTCAGAAACCATCCAAGTACTCAAGCCAAAAACATTCTTACTTTGAAAATTGTTATAAATAATTGGAAAACCTAGATGATTGTTCTAAGAGATGCAGATTCGATTCCTGCCAAGTTAAAATTTATTGTTGTCACAGTTTTCCATTAATTGATGACATTAGTTTTTTTTTATTTAAGTAATTAACTATTTAAAACGCATATAATATGCATATTTTTTATTTTTTATTCTTTACATGAGCAAAATAAAAAAAAAAAGAAGTTATTTTCAACTATTACAAACTACTAATTTTCATTTACACAATAATGTTATTATACATTTTGGGAAGACGAAAATAATATGTCAAAAAATTATTATTCCAGAGTATTATTATGAACATTTTGTAATGTTGGTACCATTGCCTTGTTCAAAGCCAATCCGGCCAACCAACGTAATCTCATATTCAATATTTAATCTGTGAAATATTTCATTCGACAGTTCTAACATCTATTTATTAAAATTAGAACATTACATAATTTATACATTTGTGCTATATCAGTAGAAAAATCCAAAGTATTCCAGAGTCCATACATTTCCAATAATATTTTTTTTCCAGAACAACAAATTTACTTTCCAAAGAACCCCAAAACTCCATAAACTAATGCACTCTCATCCATGTTGTCAAAAAATTCATCACTGATCACTATCACGTTTCCCATCACTAACACTAACTATTATAATCTTTATCACATCTGTCATCATGATCCCAATATTTCTGGTTACGCGGAACTTCCGCAACGTGCCTCCTGGGGGGAGTTTTGGATTCCTCCCCACTATTCCTCCTGTTCGCCCTCCCTTGATTTGATTGCCTCGACTCCCTTGAGCTTCTTGAGGCAGATCTGACCTCACGCTCCTTCTCCTCTTCATTCAAGCTATCCTTCGAACGAGTCCAACTTTTTTTATTTTTATTTGCATCTTCTTTAACCTCACTCTTGTCTTTTCTCCAGTTTTCCACCGGTTTCCTTGTGCTCGAGGTCTTTTGGACCTCATTGTTCACTCTTTCCGGCATATTTGGCCTTGGATCTGTATACTGAGGAATGAACTCCGGCGCATTATAGTTTGGGGTTTGATAACTTTGTATATACGCACCATCACCTTGTTGCAAATAATTTACATATGGTTCTTGATAATTAAAATTTGGCGGTGGATAATTAGGAGGCATAACTGTAGGATTGAAGACCTCACTCTCCTCTTTCTTCTCTTCTTGCCTCCAAGAATTCAAATCATACCTCTTATTTAAATTACTCTTTATAGTCCAAGTGTCAAAACTCTCCTGCGTCAACTGCTCCTGCCTCAAAAGCCCAGCTCCAGCCCCCAATATGGGCCTCAACTTAGGCTTGGCGTCCTCATCTTGATTTAAATTAATTTGAGACAGATTCTGCCCCACATCCGTATCATCCTTTTTCTTCCACGAGCCATAAGAGACCTCACTGAAGCTATCATCAGATGTTAAATCTAGATGAGCCGCGTAGAACTGTTGCAAGGTGTTTGGCAGCGGCAGAAACTTGTTCAAGCAGAGATCCGCAGAAAGCAATAGCCATATAATGCTGACAGGTGGCGGCGTTAAGAGACGCAGTCTGATTGATATTGACAGATCGTCTAGTTCTTGAGCTAACACTGATAGTAGCTCCCGGCCATTTTGCATTAGCTGTAAAGAAAAAAATATCTTAAATTATTAACTATGACTCTCCGTTACCTACATTCCACAGAATTCAAGGCATTTCGTGTTAAGTGGCGGAGTTTAACGACGCTCGAGTGGGGAACTACTTGCCTAGTTTAATCAACCCCTATGCCCTAAATGTCAGGCCTCAAATTACCCAACATTACCTTCAAACAAGATTGACAAAAACCAAAATAAAAACCCCACTCTCCAAACACATAACGCGGCGTTAAATTCCGCACCTATATGTATATATAAATGTGCCCACCTGCGTCGCTAGACTCCTGTGAGCTCGGAGGTCGTCGCTGGCCAGCAGCGCCCTCATGTACTGCAGCAGCGGGTTAGCTAAGATATGCACTTTATTGCCGTTGCACAGACGGGCCTCTGGAATATGCAAAAAAAAATTTTTTATCACGAGGCATAAGGGAACTTGGAGTGACATGACACTAAATTCCTCCTTTACATATTCCCCTGTTTCATTCTCCAATAAATTTAAACCACAAGAAAAAGAAAAAAAAAACCCAAATAAAATCCAATTAGCTTTTTTTTTATGGATAAGACGGCAAACGAGCGTACGGGTCACCTGATGATAAGTGATCACCGTCGCCCACGGCCCCGTGTAACTCCAGAAGAGCTACAGGAGCGTTGCCGTCCTTAAAGGTGGAAGGGCACCGGGGCCCGGCATTACCTAATGCGAAACGCAGTGGCCGAAGCCACTACTTAACGCCGGTATTAAATGCCGGGGGTGGTAACAATCCGGTCGAGTCTGCCCATGCGTGTTGCCATTACTGGCAACGTGACTCTACCACACGCACTTTAGTCGCCTCTTACGACACCATCAGTACCAGGGTGATCCTATTCTAAGCCGGAATTGCACGGCAAAATACTTATATAATTATTAATAGATGATAACTTTGAAAATAAAATTATAAACCAATTTCCATAAAACATTTCTGAAAACCAACACCTATGAAAAAAGACATTTAAAAAAAAGCCACACTCAAATATATTCCTGTCTGTAGTGGCGCAGCGGCACCAGCATGCGATTGTAAATGCGATAGGCGGGTTCGATTGCCAATTGTGGAAATAAATATTTAACATTCTCATTTCTTCACTCTGGTAACAAAGCAAAGCGTGGTGTTGAGTTACGCCGCTCAGCTTGCAATGTCTCGAATCCAGCGGAAAGTAGTGAAGAAGGGATCAAAGGGTCCTAACCCAAGTTCCCTCTTCCTAACCTGCCAAAATAGACAAAGAGGTCAAACACACAACCCCTCTGTTTTGCTTGGCTGGTTAAAAACAACTTAAATATATATCAATTGCTATAGTATTTTTTTTTCTTTTTTTTTCAGCTTCACGCTGTATCCCGCATTAGGCAGGGTAGGCAGAGGGAACGGAAGTGAAACCTAGTGTTATGACACTCCGTTCCACTTCCGTCCCCCACTTTCCGCCGAATTTGAGGCATTGCGTGTTGAGTGGCGGAACTCAACGCCGCGCTTTGCCTTATTACCAGAGCGAAGAAATGAAACATTAAATATTTAAATTGAAAATATTAAATATTTCTTTTCCTCGACTGGGGATCGAACCCAGAACCTGTCGGTTACAGTCACACTCTTGTGCCGCTGCGCCACGACAGGCCTCATATAGTATTTATTTATATTAATTACCTGCAAAATAGTCACCCATCAGATTAGCTGCGTTTATCAAATATATTGGATTGGAACGCTCCAGGACGTCTAATTCTGAAAAAAAAAAAAAAACAACCATTAATATCAAAATTCAGCGGAAACTGGAGAACGGAGTGTCTTAACACTAGGTTCCCAAGTTCCCTCTGCCTAACCCGCCACGTGCGGGATACAGCGTGAAGCTGAGTGTTATTTTTCAATATGTTTTCAAGTGTTAACGTACACTTAGGGACGTAGGTAGGTTTCCAAGAGGCGCGGGTTCAAATCCATGCTATATTAAAATTTATGTACCTTTTTAAAATTAGTAACTAAATATCTCACTAGTAAAAGTCCCCTGCATAACAACATTCAACAGCGCTGCCCTCAACAGCTGTTGCCTCTGTTGTCGCGTGAAGGAGGCACCCACGGCGGCCATCTTGCGCGACGTAACCGAACTCTGCAACGCCGCCGCTCGGAAACTGGCGAACGCCTGGCTGTGGGACGCAAGTACATATTTGTACATCATTAAATAAGTACATCATTAAAATTGAGGCCGGTAGTGTGAAATATTTTATATATTTTATTTCCTCGTTCTGGTAACGAGGCAAACGGCGGCGTTGAGTTCCGCCACTTAACACACAAAGCCTCACGAATTTGGTAGAAAGTAGGAAACGGAGGCATCTCAATTGAAATGATTTAGACATTACTGTTACACGTGCGAGTTACGATATATAAGAATTTCCTTATAGCTTGATAAGAACGTTTGACTCAGTGCTCAAAACGTTTGAACGGTTTTCAAGAGGTGCGGGTTCAAATCTTCCGCCTTAGGTAAATATTTATAGCTTCCGTTCCCCACTTTCCTCAAATCCTCAAGCCACCGCCGAATGCTTCTTTTATTGCGTGTTGAGTGGCGTAACTCAACGCCGCGTTTTATCTAGAAGAAATAAAACATTAATTATTTTAATTGAAAATAATTAATATTTCATTTCCTCGAGCGGGGATCGAACCCACAACCTGTCGTCGACACAGCCTTCAAACACTTACTGTAATCTCGCTTCATCCGGACACATGTTTGTGACTGTGGTCTCGAAATGTCTCAGTTTTCTGTTAAACTGTATGCCGTCCTCGCCCGGAGAGAATTGTTCCAACTGAAAAAATATTGAAAAAAAAAACAAAAAATGTTAGCTTGTTGAATGAATCCCGCATATAGGGAAGGTAGGCGGAGGGAACCTGGGAACCTAGTGTAAAGACAGTCCGTTCTCTTTGAGTAAGACCTTTCCGTTCCTCATTTGCGCGATTTGCCTCGTTACTAAAACGAGTATAATTATACTGTTTTTTTTTATTAATAATAGTATAAATATTTAATATTTATAAATTAATATATTAAATATTTTTACTTTTTTCAAAGAGTTATCCACACTTAAAAATTTTAACGTAGCAAGATTTGAACCCGCGGCTATTGGAAACCGTCCAAGCGCTCTGACCAACTAAGCCATACGTTCATATCAAGCTACGTCGAAATAATTTTATGCGTTTCATAAAAACAACATAAATAAGTTGTAACAAGCGTATAAGAATTTCGACGTAGCTTGATGAGAACGTATGGCTTAGTTGGTCAGAGCGGTTGGACGGCTTCCAAGAGGCGCAGGTTCAAATCCTGCTGCATTTAATTGTTTATACCTTTTTAAATTTAGTAAAATATTAAATATTTTATTTTCTCGAGTGGGGACCGAACCCACAACCTGTCATTTCCACAATCGCATGCTTGTGCCACTGTACCAGTACAGACCTCATGTGGACCGTCCAGTTAACTTGTGAAATACCATATTAATTTGTATTATTTTGATTAATCAATTAAAAGCGGAATCAAAAATGAGTCATCCAAAAAACTTTCTACACCGTTCCCCACTTCTCCATGAAAAATTGGTTGAATTGATTCTCCATCAAAATTCCAATCAGGTTAACTACCTGAGGCTCAAAACTGTAAACGCGAAAGTTCTCGTTTCAATTCCATTTCGGGGGTAATGAAATATATATTTTCATTATATCCTACTGACAACAAGACAAACCACGGCGTTGGGTTCCACACATCAACACGCTATACCTCAAAATATTTCCTAGATTCCCTCTGCCTTCCTAACTATTAGAGCGGGATACAGCGTGAAACTAAAAAAAAAAAAAACAACTAAACACGCACCAAAACCAACAACGGTGCAAATTGCTCATCAACATGGAGAAGTTCCGCAAGCGAGTCGTCCTCCTTCTTATCATCTTTGACAGGCTCCTCCTCGTCATTCTCCACTCTCGTCTCTGGAATGAAGCGTTTGACTGTTTACGATGGATTAATTTATTCTATACTTATAAGCATGTGACTGAAAAACGCGAGGGGCGTTGGGTTCGATCCCTGCTTGAGGAAATTAAATATTTCATATTTTCAATTTGAATATAAATATTCAAAATGAAAATATGAAATATTTAATTAAAAATTTAAAAAAAATATTAAAATATTGTCATTTCTTCGCTCCGGCGAAGCGAAGCGGGGAACGGTAGTGAAACGGAGTGTCTTAACACTAGGTTCTCAAGTTCCCTCTGTCTACCGTGATACGATGTGAGGCTGAGTAGTATTCGCTCTGGTAACAAGGCAAAGCGTGGTGTTGATGTCCGCAACATAACACGCAATGCCTTAAATTCGGCGTAAAGTAGGAAACGAAACGGAGTGTCTTAACACTAGGTTCCCAACGTTCCTCTGCCAACCTTGCCATGTGCGGGATACAGTGTGAAGCTGAATGAGTGAGTTTATATGTATGATGATAGTACAGTACGGTAGACGAGATGTGGCCGTTGTGAAGTGAGCTTATATTTGATTTCAGGTGTTTCTGGCTTCACGCTGAATCCCGCACACAGCGGGATAGACAGACTTGAAAAGTGTTAAGACATTCAGTTCCGATTATAGCATTCCCATTCTCCCGTTTCCGCCGAACTCTTGAGAGATTGCGCGTTGAGTGGTGAAATTTAAGGTCAAAGGATTCTTCTTAGAACACATTATTTTGTTCCTGAG
The DNA here is from genome assembly GCA_019049475.1 of Eueides isabella. Classification (NCBI taxonomy): domain Eukaryota; kingdom Metazoa; phylum Arthropoda; class Insecta; order Lepidoptera; family Nymphalidae; genus Eueides; species Eueides isabella. The sequence goes on from CM032410.1 coordinate 7,553,043, forward strand.
TGAACGGCGCGTAACAAGTTCTAATCTACAGGCAATTTGAGGGCCACGACTCATCGAACGTACTGTAAACTGATTTTTAATAAAGGTGGAATTTTGTCGTAACACGCAATCTCGTAACAGTGTTTCGAAAAATAGGGGGTCCGTCAGTAAATGAGTGTCTCAACACTGGGTTCCCCGCTTACCCTGCATAGCGGGAAAAACGTGAAAACACTTAGAAAAAAAAAAACAAGTGCAAGAGTATACGTAGAAATTTACACGCTTTTTTTAAGTGCTTACAAGTATAACTGCATCTGCAAGCGTAAAGATGCGAGTGCAATAGCATGTATGTTAGCGTAATAAATACATCAACCAGATAATATATTGAAAAATCAATCGTTTTTTCATAAAGCCAAAATCAGAGGACAGACCCTAAACACGTCTAGCCTCGCCTGTGGCTACAATAATGATGTAATACTAAAAAGATATAAGTTTGTCTGTTTATACTACTTAATTTATATTTATAATAAATCTGTAACTAATCACTGTCTGTACATGGTAGATATATTTAAAATAATCGTATAAGGGACGTTTGTTTATGTGATAAGGGCCTAAAATAGTTATGTGTTTGTCTGTTACTTTGTATTATTACAAATTTATATTAAAAAAAAGCGCTAAAATAAATAAACTAAATGATTAGGGAAGGTTGCTATAATCTAATGAGAATTGCATTTAAATCTTGCTGCGTTGTGTTCCGCCACTCAACACGCAATGCCTCAAATTCGGCGGAAAGTGGAGAACGGAAGTGTCTTAACACTAGGTTCCCGGGTTCCCTCTGACTCGTGCGGGATACAGCGTGAACCTGAGGTAACCACAACTCATCAACTGTACTGTACACTACACTATAATAATGTTATATAAAAAAGAAAAACACTAAAGAAAACTATTTATTATCTATATTACACTTTACTTTCTACGTCTCCACTAACCTGTAGCCCTGGGGCTCAACTCCGCCAAAGTTCTAGCGGCGTTTAACTCCTCATAGTCATCACCTGGACGAGTCTCCCGAGCTGGTGGTGGTAGATGGTGACGCCCAGTGTACCCGCGACCGCGCCCGGAGGACATTTTGTACTAGAATTGTTTAAATGAAAAAAAATATATATTATATTATTAAATATTTCAGTATGTTTTTAAATATTTCAGTATGTTATATGACAAATATTACATTATGATCTAGCGCACATGGCAGAGTAGACAGAGGGAACTTGGGAACCTAGTGTTAAGTTACTCCGTTCCGTTACTTACTTTCCGTCGAATTTTAGGCATTGCGTGTTGAGTGGCGGAACCCTGCTCTACTACCCTAAGAGACATCTCAGCTTCATGCTGTATCCCGCACACGACAGGGTAGGCAGAGACAACTTATGTTAAGACACCCCCTTCCCCACTTTCCACCGAATTTGAGGCATTGCGTGTTGAGCGGCGGAACTCAACGCCGCTCAATCAGAAAGGAAAGGATCGAACCCAAAACCTATCGTTTACAGTCACATGCTTGTGCCGCTGAGCCACGAAAGCTCTCATACACCAAAAAGCTTCACTATTATGCATACAGCAGGGTAGTTCAGAATATATATCATCATACAAAAGCAGAACTCAATACTGCATTTCATCTTGTTGAAATATTCTCTTGAAATGAGAATTGAACTGAATACCACCGTCTCCTTTCTTTGTTCCCTGTTCTGGCAAAACAGAATAGTATTGAATTCAGCCACTGAATAAGAAGGCAAGAAGTGAAAAATATGTTGCGACACTTATTATCTCTCTCTCTCTCTCTCTCTGTTGATACTGTTGTGCAAGGCAAATCATGATTCAACACAACTTAATATTACAAAGAACAGCTAATAGGCACAAGTGTACTGTAAAGGCACTAGGTAGCAAGCTCGATCAAAACTTAAGGATAATAATTCATACAAGGCAAGTTGATTTCTCGCTTAAAACACAATGTTTCAAATATGGCAAAAAAATGGGGAAAACAATAAGGTGGTATCTTAACACTAGATTCCCTAGCAACCTATGCCAACCCTGACACATGCAGGATACAGTGTGAAGCTATGAAAAACAAAAAGAACTAAGTCAATTAAACAAAGGACTATAATTATTATCATTTTCAAACAAATCTTCAAAACAAACTAACAACTTACTTACAAAAAAATTACAAAAGCGATAATTGTATAGAAATAATGGAGAAGCTTGTCGTGGCACAAGGTCTTGAGGGTGTAACCACAATAAGTTATGTGTCCACAGTTCAGAAAATTAAATATTTAATATTTTTACTTGTTTACTAAGCTAACACGGCAATACAAGTAGTTAAGTGTTCCACTGCCTTCAAAATTTGACAGAAAGCAAAAAAACAATGTTGTACTGGAAATGGAGTGTCTTAACACTAGATTCTCTAATTCTCTCTGCCAATCCTACCATGTGCGGAATATACCACAAAGTGTTAAGTTATTTAAAAGAACAAAGAAATTTATTCTTTGTTATTTTAATATCTGAATAAATTATCATATTAGATTATTGTTTTATCAACAAATCAACATAAAAAAATAATGTTGTAATTGAATAGAAATCATTGTACAGCACTAAACGGCAAGTTGTGGGAAAATGAAAGTTTGGTATCCATTCAAGGAAATAAATTATTTTTATAACTTTTTACTCATAATAGGGGTTTACATTAGAGTTTTGCCACTCAACACACAATATCTCAAATTAATGGGGAACAGAATTTCTTAACAATAGGTTCCCTGGCTATCCTACTCTATGCTGGTTAGAGTGTGAAGATACTAAAAGTATATACTAAGAACTAGGAAATGACTGAACTACACTACACATATTAAACAATGAAATATTGTAGTAACATTTAGATAACATATAAAAAAAACAAATACTTAATGTTATTGTTAATTACTTGTTTGTTGTTGGACTGAGCTCATATTGATTAGGTTGGAAGAAACATAGAAAGGAAAAAAATATTAAAACATTCAATTTATTACTATTTTTAATAATATTACTGAGAATTTTCATATTATTAATATAGGGGAATACTTATTTTCTCAGTATGTGTTATTAGACTAATGTCTTTGTGGTTAAGATGGTTTAAAATTCAACATAGAAACCAACAGTTAATTGTAAGTGATAATTAAAAAAAACTTGTATATTTAACAGAAATGTATAAATTTTAACTGTAAATTATCTAAAAGTATAAGTACAGCTGTCTTGCTATAATCTTACAATCAAAAATATTTGTTTAAGATAACAGCAGCTGACATTTCTTAGTACATTTTACTATATTTTTACGAAAATCATGTGTAACACTTCTGTTAGACACATTGTATGTCGACTGTTTACATCGTAATTTAAGTCCAATTATCATATTTACCTGTCGTGACGATACAATAAAGCAATATTTACTTACTTACCTTTATAAAATAACCCTGATTTTAACACCATAAAACTGACACTATATGTCAACGCTTTTTTATCAATGAAAAACAAAGTTATTTACGACGAACGACGCATTTAAAAATGACAGAGGCATAAATGAAAATTTAAAGGAATCCAGTTCATGTTTAATTTATATTGTCTCCAAAAAATTGTGGCACGTTTGAGATATTTAAAATTACTTCACTCACCACCGGTGGTTTGATGACGAATTTTGAAAAATAAGGTTTCTTTATTGATTACCACGCCATTGTAAATTTAAACTTATATGTGAAATAAAATACTTATTCTATAATAAATGAATTAAATTGATGTTACTCACCAGTAATTTATATTTAAAAACAGTTTTTGTTAGTTATTTATTTCCTGGTTGTTTCACGTAGCGTAGCGGTTGTCATGCATTTCATTTCCATATTGGCGACGCTAGTGATTGGAAACTGTTGCCACAGATAAATAATTACGAAACGAGATATATAAAAAAAAAATTTGAAAAGTTTTTATATTTTTTATGTTATTTCATAAATTAATGAGATTATCTTCAATAGCATTTTGATAGAGTATATTGTACTGCGCTTGTTAGAATTGTGTTACTAGATTTACTAAAAAAATATACATCAATTATTTATAATATGCCTCAAATTCGGCGGAAAGTAAGGAACGGAAGTGGAACGAAGTGTCTTAAAACTAGGTTCCTGGGTTCCCTCTGTCTACCCTGCCTCGTGCGGGATACAGCGTAAAGCTGAAAAAAAAAATATATCCAAATTAACATATCAAGCAACTTTAATCTTATTTATATAAAGCCTATTTCAAAAATAAAATACTTTAATTAATATAATACTGTAAGGCATAATTTTACTAAATCATAAAAATAACTAATATAAAAAAAATAAAAGTAAAACCTTTTAACGACATACGTTTTATTATTAAAAACGATATTCTATTTAAAAAAATTTTATAAGCTAAATATTAATATATTTAATTTAGAAATTTATTACAAATTATTAATTAAAATAGAAAATATTATTATAGAATATTTCGATCGACGTAACAGAAATTGACATTTCCGTTTTTTATACGACTAAGTGTGGAGGGGAGAGTGTTTCGGTCGTACAGTGGAAGTATCATTTTCGCAGATTTTTCAAATATAATGTTATTTGTTAAACGTATTTATCGTATAATTTATTTCATTTGACGATTCCTAGTACTTATTTATTAATTTATATTAATCAATGATCAATTTTAATTGGATATATCGGGTTTGAAGTCCATCACATCTTAATTTATCGGCACTGCGCTTGTTAGAATTGTTTTTATTATTGATATTTTCTATTTTGGATTCACAAACGAAAATGGTTGCCTAAAAATTCCATGATAATTACGAAAATTGCGCTTTAACTTAATATAAAACTAATTAAGTGTATGACTATCGATATAGTGAGAATTTTAATTAATAAATTTTGTATACAACGCATTGTATTATCCTATATATCCAATAAAAGATAGCAAGATGTCAGACGGTCACGTAGAAGTGATTCAGCAGAGAAAAGAGAGTGTAGCAGCGGCTAATGTACCCAGTGATAGTCCAGTGACAGACCCCGGCCAGGTCCGTGGTGGAAACCCTGATGGTTCAGCCGGGAAGTTCGAGGGGCAACGAGGAAAATCTGGTGCGTTGAAGAAATCAGCTAGATACAGAAGTAGATCCCTTTCAGCGTCATCTGCCGATTCCTACAGCTCCACTTCATATACTGGTAAGCTTTTATTTTTTATTGTGTGTTAGGTACTGTTAGTTTGTTTACAGGCACCAGCAAGTTAATTAATTTTTAAATAAAAAACATTTTAATTTATGTCAAATCAAAAATATTTATATTTTTAATATGAATCTTAAAATAAATATTATAAATGATCATATAAAAAAAATGAGGTTTGTTTAAAAAAAAAAAACGATAAAATTCATACTTTGTTAAAATAAGAAAATGTTATATTATATAATGCAATGAATATTATATAATTTTAAACATATGAAAGTTAAAACTTTCTCAGTGGATTTTTTAATACTTAATAAATATCAACATTTTTAAACATATTCTGTATTTATGAAACAAAACAATCCCTGTTACAGTTTTTCTATTAAAATTACATTAAAATCGAAATAAATATAACAAATTTTTATAATTGTAACATGAGTATGTGTAAAATTCCAGATTTATTGATATAAAAATAAAAAAAATTTATATTTTATATAATATATTTTCTTTTATCTCTGAGTGCATAACTATATTATTGTTCTTATATTAGTACTAACAATTAAAGTCTATTACAATGTTCAAGTAAATATAAAGTATAAAATTGTATGGAATTGATTTCTTTAAATCAGCACAATAGCAGTCTATGCGATAATTTAATTAAATAATTGTTATGTTTTCGCACTTTTCTCAGCAAAAATGTCTTCCGAGCTAGAGAACTGTCATAGGTAGATGTTCATTCATTGTAATTTTTTACATTCAAAATTGCAAACTAAAAAAAGATAACATTTTGCATTTTCATTTATTTAGAGGCAACTTTGTAAATGCTTATTCATATTATTTTCACTTCCTCCCTCCTGCTACGTTCATTTTGTTCCAGTATTTAATAAGGACTTGTGTAGTTAATGAAAGTAAAAATAAAAACATAGCCAAATGTCAATTACACTCACCAGTGAAGGATTTTGTACTAATATTTATAAAGATTGCAAAAATATGAAATAGCAATATATGTTTATTCTTTTTTTAGTATTTTTTTGATAGAAGCCACAGAAATATATATTCAGATAATTTTGTTTTTTTTTTTTCGGCTTCACGCTATATCCCGCACGAGGTAAGGTAGGCAGAGGGAACCCAAAGATAAAATTTTGACGGTCTTAATATTAAGGTTCGTGAAAAACAGACTGATGACTATGTACAGTCACAAAGACAGTGAGGTATCAAGCCCTAAAAATATTTTACCTTATGTGGGAATTGCCGTCAGTCCCAGAAACATTACATTTTTATATAGCGTATCTATCATAAACATTGTAACTATGATAAAGGGCCCCTAAGTTAAATATATTTTATTTATATTTGCTGCTAAGTAAAAGAGGCCTGATGTGGCGCAGCATCAAATGCATGTGAATGTGATCAACAGATTGTGGGTTCAATCCCCAATTGAGGAAATGAAATATTAAATATTTTCAATTTAAATATTTAATGTTTTCATTTCTTTGCTCTGGTTTAAAGCAAAACGCGGTGTTGAGTTCTGCGGCGAAAAGTGGGGAACGGAAGTGCAACAGAGTGTCTTAACACTAGGTTCCTGGGTTCCCTCTGCCTACCCTGCATTGTGCGGGATAAAGCGTGAAGATATACAATTTAAATATTTAATGTTTTCTTATCTTTGCTCTGGTATACGGCAAAACGCGGTGTTGAGTTCTGCCACTCAACACGCAATGCCTCAAACTCGGCGAAAAGTGGGGAACGGAAGTGCAACAGAGTGTCTTAACACTAGGTTCCTGGGTTCCCTCTGCCTACCCTGCATTGTGCGGGATAAAGCGTGAAGATATACAATTTAAATATTTAATGTTTTCATTTCTTTGCTCTGGTTTAAAGCAAAACGCGGTGTTGAGTTCCGCCACTCAACACGCAATGCCTCAAACTCGTCGGAAAGTCGGGAACGGAAGTGCAACAGAGTGTCTTAACAGTAGGTTCCCAAGTTCCCTCTTCCTACTCCACCATGTGCTGGATACAGCGTGAAGCCGTGAAGATGCCAAAGTAAATTTGATAATTGTGAAAGAAAGCATCTTGACACTATGTTCCATTTCCTACAGGATATGACGTAAAGCTATAAAAAAAGGAATTCTTTCTTACAGATTCACCTAAGCCCTGTTATGGCGCAGTAGCACAAGCGTGCGACTGTAAACGCGATAGTTTGTGGGTTCGATTCCCTCTTGAGGAAATTATATATTGAATAATTCCCTTTCTTTGCGCTGGTAACAATGCAAAGCGCGGCGTTGAGTTCTGTTACTTAAAATATAGTGCTTTAAATTCGGCGCATAAGGGAAAAAGAAGTGACGCAGGGGGGGTAAGCAGGAGGTTCCCAAGTTCCCTCTGTCTACCCTACCATGTGCGATATACAGCGTGATGCTAAAAAAATCATCTTATTTATTAAACATCTTAATAAGGCAATAAACAAATTCCCTAACGCCATTTTATTATGTCATTCTCTACTCGGAGCCATATTTTTCTTGAATATATTAACATATTTATTTAAATAATATTCTTATTATGTTGAAGAGTATTCATATTGTCTATGGCAGAAATGTTTTAGTAATGAAAAAAAAAAAAAAACAAATCAGCTATGGTTATAAGATTTCCTTTTATCTTTATTGCGTAGCTAATTTATTATTTTTCTTATACTAATGATGTTGTTTTATATTTTAAATGTGTTTATACGTATTTATACGCTTAAAACGAACGAACTAACAAGAGGAGACGAGATCGCGGCGTTAAGTTCCGCGTCTCAATACGCAATGCTTACAGAATTAATCATCAAGAGGGGAAGGAATGTGTACTATTGAGAACCGAGTATCTTAAAACTAGGTTATAGTCCGGTATACAGTGTAAAGTAATGTTTCCCTGGACCCTTTTACTGATAAAAGAAAATTAATATATCATAGAGGAAAATTAATATATCATAGAGTTTCATCCCCGCTCGAATAATTGAAATATTTAGTATTTTCAAAATTGTTTTAATTTTTTCGCTCTGGTAACAAGGCAAAGCGCGGCGTTGAGTTTCGCCGCTCAACACGTAATTCCTCGCATTTGGCGGAATGTTTCTATTTCGCGGAACTAGGTTCTCAAACTCCCTCTGCCTGCCTTTTCATGTGCGGGATACAGCGGGAAGCCGTTTTTTTTTTATAATAATAATCTTTTTTTTTATTTATGTATCTAATGCTTAATCGTAAGACCATATGGTAATCGAACCTGACACCTGACATTGTTATACTTATTTACTACTTAGCGGTTGTGGTTAATTTAACGTTATCTTGTTTCCAGACAATTTTGAGACATATTTTTTTTTATACAAGTGTCGAAACTTAACGCTGCGCTTTGTGATAGCAGATTGAAAAAGTTAAAATAATTGAAATTTAATGAAATCGCACAGTGTTAGACTGTAAACGATAGCAGGTTGATATACTAGTATGTAGATGCTTATTAAAATGTAGCTTGAAATTCAGACATTATCGAAAAAAACAGGTTTTGTGGCAACATTACACATCAGATGGGTAATTACATCACATATCAGAAGATCATATAAAAAAAAATAAGAGTACAGTACAATCGATAGGCCAAGGCCGCCAGAGACCGAGAGAACATGTGTATCTACAAATATTTTCCAGAGTGAATCTGTACTTTATCTTTTGACTGATCTGTATTATATGTAGAGGTCTTTTTTTTTTAAATTTATTTTTTTAGTAAAATTTCTGGGGTGGGCACAAGACTATGCGATTTAAGTCCTCCTACGCCAATTTTCGTCCAAAAGTTAAGTTTTTGGAAATTTTGCGCGTTGAACACTAAGGAGGAAAATAAGAAAAACGTGAGGCAAGGGCGTGCGTATGTAAACGTGGCAGTTTGTGGGTTTTGTTCCCACTAGAGATAATGAAATATTTGATATTTTTTTTTAACTAATCACGAGCGTGCAGTATCGAAATCTATGATTTAACACGCAATTGCTCCAGAATTCAGGGGAAAATGGGTAAAAAAATATCTTACAGAGTATGTCTTTCTTGCCGTGTGATCCCGGCTTAGAATAGGATCACCCCGGTACTGATGGTGTCGTAAGAGGCGACTAAAGTACGAGTGGTAGAGTCACGTTGCCAGCAATGGCAACACGCATGGGCAGACTCGACCGGATTGTTACCACCCCCGGCATTTAAGACCGGCGTTAAGTAGTGGCTTTGGCCACTGTGTTTCGCATTAGGTAATGCCGGGCCCCGGTGCCCATCCACCTTAAAAGACGGCAACGCTTCTGTAGCTCCTCTGGAGTTACACGGGGCCGTGGGCGACGGTGATCACTTACCATCAGGTGACCCGTAAGCTCGTTTGCCGTCTCTTCCATAAAAAAAAAATAAAAAAAATGTCAACACTAGGATCCCAATTCCCCTCAGCGTACCCTGCCATATGCGGGATACAGTGAGATGCTAAAAAGTATACTGTAAAATTAAATATGGCCTAATATTGGCCACGACTTGGCAATTCTCAAATTTAATATTATCAATTGTCGCTTGCCTAGAATTTATGACTTTTGCCACATTAATTGCCTACTGATCGGAAGATAGCAATGGGCTATCATATGGGATTCTGTAGGAATTTCAGGAAATCCTTTTCTACTTCTTATTTGCTAAGGAACCTTACATGCCTAATCTCAGCTTTGTCCGATCAGTAGGCAATGTGTCCATGAAACAATCATGGAAGAGTTTGTTTTTTATGTTAGCTATATGCTGTGGGAACTGGTGTTAAGACACTCCGTTTTATTAATACACTTCCGTTCTCTACTTTCCAACGGATTCTGGAAGAATTTTATATACATATTTGTTTTGCTTTACGTTGTACCACACGTATGGAGGGTTGGCAAAGGCAACCTAGTGTTAAGATAGTTATGATCTAAGGCATTTCACATTGTATGGCGGAACTAAACGCTGTATTTTATATGGAATATTTGGAAATTCAATCTAAGAATGTTGCTTGTATAGTCGGATTCTTAACCACATAACTACAACGATACACTACAATAATGCGAAGTTTAATAGAAAAAATATTTATAGCTAAAAGAAAATAAACAGGTCAGCTAGTGCAAAGTAACTTTTGTTTGAAGCCTGCATTATTTATTGACTCGTGTAGAACTTTGAACGATTGTAAACATCAACAAAGGTGGAAAAAAGCTATTGCATTTACTGTTGTAAAGTTAAATTATTTATATTTTCTGATAGTAATAGTTGCCCACATTTTTTTTATGTACATTTTAGTACATATAACGATTTTAGTATATACAATGGAAAATTCCGTTTCCGTGAAAATATTTTTTTTCCTATCGGCACATGTGCAAAGTTCAAGTTCGGCATATGTGCAAAGTTCGGATCCCACCCATGATATTTCAAAAGCTCCACTTACTAATTTAGACCTTTTCGCGGACGATACTGTTATTTATGCATCTGCTCTATTCAGTTCTGTTAGCTGATCATCTACAGGTGGCCGCCCGGCTCACAAAATGTCTAATTGAAGTTAACCCTAAAAAGAGTACGTCAGTATTCCTTCCCAATCGCCGCTGAAGATGACATACCTTATATTCGACTGTAAGGCAAAATCATTCCTAAGGCACAAAGTGCCAAATACTCAAGTGTCATCCTATACCAACAGCTTAATTTCTTAGAGCATATAAGCTATTGTACGTCAGAAAGCGACATACGTACTCTGTCGTCTCTACCCGCTGGTCTTTGCCAACTCTAAAATGTCCCTCAAAAAGTAAAATCCACTTGTGCACTACGTGTGTCACGGCAATTTTCACCTATGCCAGTGTTGTGTTCGCGCAAATAGCCTTCACCGTTTTCAATTAATGCAGAAGAAATTCTTGCGCATTGCCACGGGAGCTTCCTGGTAAGCGCTACGATATGGATCTACACCAAGATGTCTGTCTCGTTTCCGTCAAAGACCATCCATCCACAGGAAACTGTCTAGTAGCTACTTTGAAAAAGTCTCGACCCAATCGAACTCTCTGGTGATTAAAGCCTGTGATTATCCGCTCCCCATAACCGGTATACCCCATAAGGTCTACCGTACTCCACGCAATGTTCTTTTCGATAAAGCTGACAAATGGGGCTGGCTAATGGGGTCACCATTACAGTTGCAAATATCGCTATACACGTAGGTACGGCCACACACAAGGTACACATACCGTCCCCGCCAGTGGAGACGAGGTCCCAGCTATACTGTAGCACAAGCGCGCCTAGGCGCGGGAGGGCGAGGGCCGAGCGAAGCAAAGCCTCCCACTACAAACGAATACGCAAGCCAAGGTCTCATCTTCACGCTGCAGCCCGCACATGGCAGGGTAGGCAGAGGGAACTTAAGAACCTAGTGTTAAGACACTCAGTTCCCCACTTTTCGCCGAAATTGAGGCGTTGCGTATTGAGTGGCGGCACTTAACGCCGCTTGAATAAACGCCTCCTTTTTTTAATATGTCTCTTATGTACAAACAGTAGTTAATAACAAATTTATTACAAGTATAGATCGTAAGTGACTACTTTATTTTAAATAAATATTTGTTTTTTTAAATACTATGTCAAAAGATTTTGATACGAGATCAACTTGTCATAATTTTTTTATCGGACTACTTGACAAGTGCTAGGTCACACCATACACAAGTGTCCAATTGAGTAAATAAACTACAGTTTTTTATATTTTTCCTTTATAAATACAGTGTAAACTCTTTATAACCTTATCCTTTATAACGATAAACTCCCTATAAAAAAGAAGTGAACACAGCTTGGTTGGTTTGCGTTAAAACCCACGTAGTGATTGTTCACTCCGTATAACGATAATTTTGTAGAACGACACAAAATGCTCAGTCCCTTTAGTTTCGTTATAAAGAGTAAGAGTTTCGTTAACTGTATATGCTTATCTATATTAAAGTTCACGCTGCATCCCGCAAATATCGAAGTCAACCAAATTATCAAAGTTAAATAATTAAACTAATTTATTTCCTGGATTAGAAATCGAAAAAGTAAATAAAAACAAACATACATATATAGTCGAATGGGAACCTTAGTTTTTTTTTGTTTTAGCGTCCCTCTGTATCACATAGATGGGTAGGCAGAGGGAACATGGGAACCTAGTGTTGAGATACTCCGTTCCATTCCCCATTTTCCTATTCTTTGAAGTCGGTTAAGTAGTATTAAAGAGAGCATTTTTTTCCAGAGTTATTGTTACAAAGTAATTCTAGTATGCTACAATAATTTCGTACAAAGACTACTTACTGTTCTAGATTAGAACTTAACGTTTGTAGTTTTGTCATTCTCTTTGTCCTATATAGATATTTGTTATAAAAGGTCGTGTATTAATTTTTTTTTTCTAAAGTGGCTTTCATGGTTAGTAAGAAATGATATTTTTTTATATTTTACGTAGTGATAAGGCACTACGTTTTTCGATTTCTATCCTGAGGCCTGTCTTGGTGCAAGGGCACAATCGTGTGACTAAAAACGAAAGGCTTTGGGTTCGATACCCACTGGCAATGAGGCAAATTATATATATTTAATATTTACATTTTCTCGCTATCGCAACAAGAAAATCGCCGAATTTAATTCCACAGTTTCAACTCAATCGGAACTATCAGAATTCGGCGGGAAGTGGGGGACGAAAGCGTCTTAATGGGAAAGGAGAGTCTCTACAATAGGTTCCCAGGTTCCCTCTGCCTACTCTGCCACGTGCGGAACGTACAAACGCTTAACAAATTAAGTAACTCAAATATCGCCAACGATATCACATACTCGTACATATGTACCTACATAAATGTCAAACTTACAGCCTCCTTTTTTGAATTCGGTTAAGAAATAAACAATTTAAGCTCTCATTGCTTAATTAATATATTTCGGACTATGAGGTAGAGATATTTGATACTGTCGTACCTAACAATGTTTTGGGCTAAGTCGCCCGTTCTACTGCAGTAAATTAATAATTACCAAAATTCCAAGTTATATATGGGCGCTTGTATGAAATTAATATGTATAATATAGCTATAAATTATAAAACACCGTAGGTATCATATATACATACATACATGTAAGTCATTGTGGCGCAACGGCACAGTGTCAGCCTAAATGCGGCTGTGAGTTCGATTCCCACTTGGGATAATTAATTGTTTTTATCTTTTCGATCTATTAACTTAAAATAGCCGCTTACAAAAGCATTTCCCAGTGTCACAAAAAAAAGAAGTTTGACTGCAGGCACGACATACTGTGGGTTCAATCCTCGAGGCATATTTGATTTTGCAAATGAAATACATAATATTTTCATTTCTTTGTTCTTTAAGGTCATCCACTCAACACGCAATGCCTCAAATTCGGTGGGAAGTGGTTAACGGAACAGTGTCTCAACACTAGGTTCCCAAGTTCCCTCTGCCTACCATGTGCGGGATAAAGCGTGAAGCGAAGTGTAAATATTTTGAGGCTAGTCGTCGAGAACCGCACAAGGGTGCGACTGCAAAAACAACGGCTTGTGTTTTTGATACCTAATTGAGGAAAATGAAATATTTAACATTTTAATTGCGCGACGTTTTCAGTAATCAGCGGCAAGTAGGGAACGGAAGCGTTTTAAAAATAGATTTGCATGTTCCGTTTGTTCACTCTGCTGTGTGTGAGATACAGAGTGAAATAAAGAAAATATTAATATTAACTTTATGTAAAAGAATAATTTTATACAGTATCACGCTTTTTCACGCATAACAGAAGAGGGTTAAGAGAGAGGCTAGAGAAAGGATAAAAGAAAAATCTTTCCCACGAGTGGGGATCGAAACCATATATAACTATACTGTTTTCATCTGAAAGGGCCTCAATAAACTATATACGAGTATATTCCTCGCCTGGCCTGTCGTGGCGCAGCGGCACAAGCGTGTGACTGTAACCGACAGGTTCTGGGTTCGATCCCCGGTCGAGAAAATGAAATATTTAATATTTTCAATTTAAATATTTAATGTTTCATTTCTTCGCTCTGGTAATAAGGCAAAGCGCGGCGTTGAGTTCCGCCACTCAACACGCAATGCCTCAAATTCGGCGGAAAGTGGGGAACGGAAGTGGAACGGAGTGTCTTTACACTAGGTTCCCGGGTTCCCTCTGCCTACCCTGCCTCGTGCGGGATACAGCGTGAAGCTTAATGTTAAGACACTCCGTTGCCTGATTCCGCACAAGGTTCGTGTCATTACATGTAGAGTTATGTAAATAATTAATACCTTAAGTTGGAGTCGAAGCACGTTTAATCAAAAACTCTGCTGTTGTGTCACCGGCCTCTTCAATCTATACTTACAATATATCTGTAACCCATGAAGATATATTAAATAAAATCCTATAGAGGGCGTCTATTAATATTATACTATCGAAAATAGTGATTTTTGTCTCTTTTTGTATGTGCGTTTGTACGCGCCAAGCTCAGAAATGTGGTATTCTTATTATATTTTGACAACGTTCTCTTAACTTTATAAAAAAGAAAAATAAATAAAAAGTTACGTCAATTTAAAATATTAAGTTCGACAAACTTTTCATTAATTTAGCTGAAATTTTAGTTTTCAATATAGAAATATTGTCTTAGATGTAATCTCCATTAGAAGGACTGTCGTGGCGCAGCGGCACAAGCGTGTAACTGTAACCGACAGGTTCTGGGTTCGATTGAAATATTTACTTAGCTTTACGCTGTATCCCGCACATGACAGGGTAGGCAGAGGGAACTTGGGAACCTAGAGTTAAGATACTCCACTTTCCGCCAAATTTTGAGGCATAGCGTGTTGAGTGGCGGAACTCAACGCCGCGTTTTGCCTTGTACCAGAGCGAGGAAATGAAAACATTGAATATTTAAATTGAAAATATTAAATATTTCATTTCCTCAAATGGGGATCGAACCCACAACCCATCGATTACACTCACACGTGTTGTGCCGCTACGCCACGACAGGCCTCAATTGAAATATTTAATGTTTCTTTATTTCTTCGCTTTAGTACAAGGCGAAACGCGGCGTTGAGTTTTGCGCCACTTAACACGCCTCGAATTCGGCAGAAAGTAGAGAACGGAAGTGGAACAGAGTGTCTTAACAATAGGTTCCTAAGTTCCCTCCGGCTGCCTGTGCGGGATACAGCGTGAAGCTGAGTATTAAATGTAATAATGTCATTAGAACAAGAAAGTAGTTGAAATTACTAAAGAAAATATATATATAATAGAGTAATATCTTATAAACTTCATATCGAACTGAGAACCCTCGTTGGCACCACGCCAGCCAGCCGCCGCTAAATTAAAGTAATTAATTAAAGAACCTAAGTTGTAAGAGACTGATGTAGCAAAGTAATGACAAGACTCTGTTGAACCAACAAGGTCGAGGTTCCGTAGATTATAAATGGATATATTGTTAAATCAAGGTTAGTAATCATATTATATATGTATTTATTAGGCTTTAATGATTGTTTTTGTTTGAATTTATTCGTTAATATTTTTACTATGTTTTAAAGTGTTATTCCACACTTAGGACAAAAAATACTAAACTTTATTATAAAAAGCGTATAAAAATTTTGAACGAAGCAGGATTTCAACCCGCGCCTCTGGAATACCGTTCCAGCGCTCTGACCAACTAAGCCATTCGTTCTCACCGAGCTCTGTCGAAATTCTTATACTTATGCTTGTTGCAACTTATTTATGTTGTTAGTAAAAATAAGTAGTAAAAATATATACATAGTAAAATACAGGTAAGTACATGTTGTTAGTAAAAATAAGTAGTAAAAATATATACATAGTAAAAATATTAAAATAAAATAGTATTCTCTCTTGCCAAACGATAATTCTTACGAGTTGTCTTTGGGTAGCGGAAGTTTGTAAAAATCGTCCCTACAGAGATGCTAACAACAAAAATAAGTTGTAACAAGCGTATAAGAATTTCGACGGAGCTCGGTGAGAACGAATGGCTTAGATGGTCAGAGCGCTGGAACGGTATTCCAGAGGCGCGGGTTCAAATCCTGCTTCGTTCAAAATTTTTATACGCTTTTTAAATTTAAGTTTAGTAATATTCGTTAATGTTCATGCACATTGCATGATAGATAGAGGGAACCTGGGAACCTAATGCTGATATACTTCGTTCTCATTTAGGCACTTCCGTTCCACACTTTCCGTTACCAGTAATACATTCTCGTTCCCCATTTTATTGCGTGTTGACTGGTGGAACTTAACGCCAGTTATTTTTATTCTAGGGAAAGAAGATGAAAACTTCCGTTCCCCCAATGGGAATCGAACCTACATCCGTTTTGTGCGATCCCTTGTGTTAAGCAAAGTACAATGAAATGAAATTGAGAAATAAATGAGATTGAGAATTTAACTGATAATGTGTAAAACGTTTCTTTAAAAACGTTTCTGCTGTACCAAGATGGCGTCTTTTTAATTGAGCATAAATATTAATTAGCGTTATTGACTAATTAGAAAAAGTTGATTTAATTTTTGTAAGACCAGTTTTACAAGATCCAGAGATGAAGTAGCGTAAAATCCTCTTTTTTTACCTTGACGCTGTGTTTTGCATAACGGGGGTAATCAGAGGGAACTTGGGAACCTAGTGTTGACACATTCCGTTTCCGTTAAAACACTACTGTTTGTCACTTTCCGTTGAACTCAAATTCAGCATTCGGCGTAGCGTACTACACTATCCACATAATGAAAATATTAAAATTTAATTTAATGGAGTGGGGATCGAACTCACATACTGTTGCTTTTACAGCCGCACGCTTGTGCCACTACGCCACAAGGCAAGGCCACATGATTCTTCAGTTTTCATTTAATATGAACTCGGGTAGAAAATACTATAACAGAAACTTATTTATGATGAAAAATGGTACACTTAGTATAGCCATCGTTGTTTTTGTAGATATTACTTTCTTATTTTATCAGCTTCACGCTGCTTCCCGCACATGGTAGGCTAGGCAGAGGGAACTTGGGAACCTAGTGTTAAGACACTCCGTTCCACGTTTAGTAGATATACACGTACAATACATACATACATGCAAATTGATAGGCTGTAACGAATTCCATTTACATACAAACGTGTCTAAAGCTACTGAATGATGGAAGCTGACGTGCCCCTGAAATTTTATATAGGTTGCTGAGAATAGGATGATTGGCGCGCCTGTTAGTTGAATGGTTAATGACTTTAATATTTGGCTATAGATCGTCGGTTTGCTGCCCGATTGAAGTAAATATGACTTGTATTTACTGTGTTTTGTGGTTTAATTCGCCAACCTCGGGAAGGAGTTGGTCGAATAGAAAATCCTTTTTATGCTAGATATAAAATCATAAGGGAATGCGCGCGGCTTCGCCATGTTGAAATATATACGTTTAAGTTAAATAATAAAAAATAGGATATATGTCGTGGCGTAGCGGCACAATCGTGTGATTGTAAACGATAGGTTGTGGTTTCAATCCCCACTCGCGGAACTTAAATATTTCATATTTTCAATTTAAATATTTAATGTTTTTATTTCTGCGCTCTGGTACAAGGTAAAACGCGGCGTTGAGTTCCGCCACTCAACACGCAATGCCTCAAAGTCGGTGAAAAGTGGAGAATGGAAAGGAACGGAGTGTCTTAACACTTAGTTCCCAAGTTCCCTCTGCCTACCCTGATATGTGCGGGATCTTGTTAATACAATTAGTAATAAATATTAAGTATTGAAGCCAGCGGCTGTTAAGACCGTAAAGTTTTGATATTCGATTCCGCTACTTGCCAAGTGAGTCGTTAATGTTTATTGTTTTGTATAATATTATGATGTCGACGCAAAGATAGGGGTTATGAGTTTAGCTGTCTGTGTGTCTGTGGCAACGTAGCTCCTGTACTAATGAACTGATTTTAGTGCAGTTAGACGCCTGTTGGGGTGCAGCGGCACAAGCGTGTGACTGTAAACGATGGGTTCGATCCCCAATCGAGGAAATGAAATATTTGATATTTTCATATTAAATATTTATTTAATGTTTTTATTACTTCGCTTTGGTAACAAGGCAAAGCATGGCGTCGAGTTCCGTCACTCAACATAATAGCCTCAATTCAAACGGACGTGGAACGGGGTATCTTAACATCTAGGTTCCCGAGTTCCCTCTGCCTGCCCTGCTATGTGCGAGACACTGCGCGAAGCTGAGTTGAGTTGGGTTGATTGAGGCCGTGGCGATGATGCAAACGTTTGCGACTGTACGCGTGACAGGTTGTGTTTACGATTCCTACGCGAGATAATTTAATATTAAATATTTTAATTTCTTCGCTTTAGTAACAAGACAGAGCGCGACGTTGAGTTCCGCCACTTAAAATGCAATTTATTTGGTGTAAAGTAGGGAACAGAAGTGTGTTAGTGGGAACGGAGTGTCTTAACACTAGGTTCTATTTCCCTCAGCCAAGTCTACCATGTGCAGTATAAATATAAAACCCAAGCGCTTTTTGCCTTTATTGCCTTTCGGTCAAGTTTCATGTAAAGATCTATTTGCTGATATAAAATTTAATGCCAAGGGTAAGCGTTCAAGGGCAGCTTACAATTTATTATTGTTCTTTTTTATTATGTAAAGTGATGTTCATATAAATTGTATGAGGTAGAGTTTGATTTTAATGATAGTTTTGTTAAGAACTTTTATATCTTTTAAAATATTTTAGCCAAGTTAAATGGTTTTTTTAGCCAAGTTAAATTGACTTATAAAAATTTGATTTATTCAAAAAGAATAATGTTATGTTCGTCTTATATTGAAACGGAGTGCGTTTCACGATGTATCCCGCACATAGTAAGATAAAGGCTAGCTAGTGTTAAGAGTAAGACACTCTGTTCCCATTAAAACACTTCCATTTCCCACTTTCTGCCGATTATAAGGCATTGTGAGTTATGTGGCGGAACTTAACACTGCGCTTTATCACGTTACCACAACGAAAAAATTTAAATTGTGAATATTTCGTTTATCAAGTAAAATATTGAATATTTCATTTTTCAAGCCGGGATCGAACCCACATCTGGTCTAGCTTACGATCGCACGCTTGTGTCCATAAAAGAACAATACATACGAGCACACACAGCGTGCTTGTACGCACAGACAAACGACAAAATTTTTAAAAAGTCACTATTTCTGCCCTTTAGATTACTTAAAGTTCCCTTTAAGATGTTTTTATATATCTTCCATGTAAAGACAGTTATCAGTTACACATTTGTATAAGTAAATAGATAGTTAAAAACAATGATAAGTATTAAAGTTAAATTTAAAAAACGAATAAAAATTTTGAACGAAGCAGGATTTGAACCCGAACGGAACGGAATTGGAACGGGTTTCCAGAGGCGAATTTAACTTTTGTATTTTCTGTCCACTTACCACTTTAAAACATAGAAAAAATGATAAGTATTTTATCGTATAATTTGATACAATAAAGGTAAAAGAGACTATCGTGGCGCAATGGTGGCAAGCGTGTAGACGCGGCATTTAGTTCCGGCACTTACAAGCCTTGCCTCAAATTCAGCGGAAAGTGGGGTACGAAACGGAGTTTTCTTATACTAGGTTCCCAAGTTCCCTCTGCCCACCCTGCCATGTGCAAAATAATCACAGAAAATAATGGTAAATATGTATTTGTCTATTGAAACGTCCATTTAAAAAGTTGGCACTAAAACAACGCGGTGAAATATTCAGTGTATTATAGCTCAGAGTTTACTGTTTCTACAACAATTTAGTTTGTTGCGACCGCTTGCTATATAAATAAAACAACGTTCTGTTTGTGTATCCAGGGTAGGCAGGGGGAACCTGGGAGCCTAGTGTTAATATATTCCGTTCCAATTGTGACTTCCGTTCTCCACTTTTTGTCGAATTCGAGGCATTGTATGGTGAGTGGCGGAATTGAACGCCGCGCTATGCATTTTCATTTTTATTTTTTCGAGTGGGGATCGAACCCGCACACTGTCTCAAGTTTGTGCCACTGCGGCCTTCAAAGTAAAACTATGTTGATCGTTAAAATAATTTAAAGTAGTGAACAATCGTCTGCCAATAATGGTTTTTATGTCTTAAGGTCAGATAAATATTATTGAAGTTTAACGTAACTGGGTACTTTCGAGGTTAATATATGACAGAGTTAAACACCGCGCTTATATAAAACGAGGAAATGAAAATAATTCCAATATAATTATTTAATTTTGAGAGGAGACCGAACACACAACCACCGCATTTAAAATCAGACGCTGTACCACTGCGCTATGATGGTCTCTAGTTTTGTTTGTTCCTTATTAGTTTCACGCTGTATCTCTAATTATCGAGACATTGTCTGTGGATAAGCGGAACTCAACGCTGCGATGTGTCTTACCATTGCGAGAAAATAAAAATAAACGGATTAAAACCCGCATCCCTCATCCTTTACTATCACATGCTATGCAACTGCGCCACAAAGGCGTCAATGTTACTTAGTAAATAAAAAATAACACGCCATAATCATGTGAACATTAATTGAAATTATTTACGAAATGTCAGTTACAGTCAGTTCAATGTTACGTGAAGATAAAAAGAACAGGTATGTAATTATATTTAGTTATAATAAAATTTAAGGCCTGTGTTGACACAGGGGCACAAGCGTGTAAACGGACTGTGGGTTCGATCCCCACTCGAGGAAATGAAATACTTAATATTTTAATTTTTAGTAATTAATGTTTTCATTTCTTCGCAAACACAAGGTAAAACGCGGCGTTGAGTTCCGCCACTTAACACGCAATGCCTCAAATTCTGCTCAGAGTGGGGAACGGAACGGAGTGAATTAACACTAGGTTCCCAAGTACCCTCTGTCTACCCTGCCATGTGCGTGATACAGCGTGAAGCTGAGTAAAAATAAATAGAAAAATATATCTTTCTCTGTGAAACTAAATTCTGCAAGACTTCGGTCACACCACGAGTGCAGTCCGCGAGTGCAACACGTACTTAGACTCTACCACGTACATACATATTTACTTATGTCGTTTAAACATTTTCAACTTTTATTTGCCAAGGCCGATTAGTTACCGTAATTTATCTAAATTGCCGCGGCCATTTTGTGCTAATTAAAAAGTGAGGCTATTTTTTTTTGCATTCGTAAACATTTTATTGATTTTTTTTTGTGAGTATTTCTTTATAATAAATTACTTTTTTTTATTTATGAGTTTATAATAATATAATTAATTTCTTTAATAAAAAAAATAATTACAGTTATGGCAGAATAACATAGATCACTTGCTTCAGTCATAACTTCTTATCTGAATATTCTGTTTTTTTAGCTTCACGCTGTATTCGCACGAAGCAGGGTAGGCAGAGGGGACCCGGGAACATATTGTTAAGAGTGTCCGTTCCACTTCCGTTCCCCACTTTTCGCCGAATTTGAGGCAATGCGTGTTGAGTGACACAACTCAACGCCGCGCTTTGCCTTATTACCAGAGCGAAGAAATGAAACATTAAATATTTAAATTGAAAATATTAAATATTTCATTTTCTCGATTGGGGATCGAACCCAGAACCTGTCGTTTACAGTCACACGCTTGTGCCGCTGCGCCACGACATGCCTCATTATTTTCTTATAAATAAAATACAAATAATAATAATAATATAATAATTCGCTAACGTCACAAGGCGTTATTAATAAATAATAAAGACCTTTCAACCTATAAAAGGGTAGTGTTAATAAATCAGTCGCGATCTAGATGACCTAGGTTTATTTTTTTATATATTTATACGACAGAACACAGATGTGCATCAGCTCCCATTGTTACATTGCTAGTCTCTCTCGCGATACCGACGTATGCAGTGCTCGCTTGTTAAGCACTTTTAAAAAAATATTTATACATTCTATTTATATTCTGTTCTTGTTTATTTTATCTGTGCTTGTTATATTTTTCGTTTTTTTTTTTTGGAAATGTCAGTTGGTGAATATAATTGTGATTTTTTTTCTAAATGACAGTTGGATTGTCATTTGTGATTTATTTATAATGTTTTTTTTTGTTATCGTGTGTTTATTAATCCGATAAAAAAAAACACAGTAAAAAATAGTGTTGGAAATAAATTTAAAAGTAATATCAATTGTATTAAATTATTTTTTTAAGAAATAATATTTTTCGCGGCTTTTATATATTATATATTCTTTAATGCGGCTTTTTAAATCTCTAGTGATGTGACTGCGGCTGTTTTGTTATTGATTTATAGCCGGTTCTTAAGTGCATGCTATTTGGCTGTGGACATAGTTTGGCCTTTGCCCGAAATTTCGTTTGAAAAGTGAAAGTGATTATATAAATACGTTCATTTTAATTGCAAATTAGTACATTTGGACAAATATGTAATAATTGAGATAAGAAATATTTTTTTTATGTAAATTTAGATTTTTTTTTAGTATAGTCAGAGAGTACCTGGTAACCTAGTGATAAAACACTCCCTTTTCCATTAAAACACTAACGTTTCTCACTTTCTGCCTCAACTTCTGTAGGCATTGCGCTTTGAGTAGCGGAACTCAACCGCGCTCACATTCTTACCAGAGCGAGAAAATTAAAATATTGAATATTTCATTTCTTGAAGCGCAAACCTGGCGTATTTATATGTATTTTCACTTTCTTGTTCAGCATCACGCTGTATCCTGCACATGGCAGGGTAGACAGAGGGAACTTGGGAACCAATTGTTCCACTTCCGTTCGCCACTATCCGTCAAATTTGAGAAATTACGTGTTGAGTGCAGAAGTCAACACTGTGCTTTGCCATATTAACTGACCGAAGCAATGAAAACATTAAATATGAATATTGAAAAATAACATTTTCATTTCCTCAAGTGGGAATCGAGTAGTAAATTAACTCTCAGAAACATTCTGATTCTTAGTTTTCTAACTAGAGTTAGTACACAACATTTCTAACCAAATGATTTATATTATGCTCAATAATATATATACCTACACACACATACACATATATATATATATATATATATATATATATATATATATATATATATATATATATATATATATATATATATATATATATATATATATATATATAAATTTGTTTTATGTACGTACGTAGTTGTTCATACCGTTAAAACATTTGTATCCGGATGTGAAACACGTTTATTGGTTAAAAAGAAATTTAAAATGTTTATTGCGTTTCTATCTTTTACACGTAGGTATTGCTATTAAATATAGTAAAAAGGGTATTATAGCGCAGTTGGACGTATACTTGACTGTGGTTGTGGGTTCGATACTACTACTACATTGATTCTTGTTATGTCCTAGCACTGGGTAAGTACGTGCCTACCCCTTATATGCGATATACAGCGTGAAGTCTTTTTATTTTTTTATCTTCCTTCCTTTTTTCCCTTCACTGTTAAGACATAATGATTAAGTGTATCAAAATAGAGCAGAAAACAGAGTGTCTTGACACTAACTTCCTTTCACTAGGTACCTATAGGTAAGTGGGAGGTGCGTTAAGTTGAAATAATATAATTGATGTAAGTACATTGTTTTTTCTGCAATATCTGAATTGCCCTGATAAGATGTTATCAGTACACTAGAATATATCTATTTACATATATAAATATACAAATCACTTGTTACTGAGTTGACATTTGGCAGGTATTTCTAATAATACCCATGAGAAAAGGATGAAATACTCGCTTTAAGCTTCCCGCTGTATTCCGCACATGGCAGAGTAGGCAGAGGTAACTTAGGAACCTCGTGTTAAGACACTCCGTTCCACTTCCGTTCCCCACTTTCCGCCGAATTTGAGGTATTGCGTGTTGAGTGGCGAAACTCAACGCCGCTTTTTGCCTTATACCAAAGCGAAAAAATGAAAACATTAAACATTTAAATTGAAAATATTAAATAGGAAATAAAATATTTCCTCGAGTGGGGATTGAACCCACAACCTGTCGGTTTAAAGTCACATGCTTGTGCCTCTGAGCCACGACAGGCCTAGTGATGAAATAGGAAAAGGATGAAATAAGCAATATATTTGCAATTTTATTCTTTATAATAAAAAAGTATATATTTCTAATAATATACAGTGTGTACCGCTCTTTTTAAGGGGTTCTATATCTTAATAAAAATTCTACCCCTTATAAGATTATTTTGCTTGCCGTCCCTTAGTCTGTCGAGATTATTTATCGAAATCGCGTGAAGGAAATGTTTTTTTTTTTCATTTTTTTCTTTTGGTAACAAGACAAAGTACGGAGTTGAGTTACGTTGCTTAATACGCAATGCATCGAATTCAGTGGAAAGTGAGGGACGTGCCATTAGACTAGATTCCCAAGTTTCCTCTGCAGGCAGCAAAAATCTAAATATATCTTTTTAAATTTTACTTACTAATTTCAGAAACTGCTTAACTGACTTAAAACCAGTTTGTTTTATCTCAATACGTTTATAAATGTAAAAAGGTTATATCAATTTAAAGTTGTTCGACAAAAATATAAAATATTTTTTTTGTATGGAATTGAAAATTTAATTTTCGATTTAACTTTACGCTGTATACTGCAAAAAAAGGAACTCAGTGTTAAAACACTCCATTCTCCATTAACATTTAGTTGCTAATTATCCGCAGATTTTTTTTAGCTGGCCCTACTTTAAATATTTCATTTACCCAAGTAGGAATCGTACTCACGATCTTGGCGTTTCTAGTCACACGCATGACGTACGGGACGTCAAGATGACCTCCAATAGTTTTCAATTTTATTTATATTATCTGTAAAATTATTGAATTGAATGATATTAAAAAAAAAACATTTTTTTTTTTAATTATTTATTTTTAAGTTATCTTAGCATAGAGCTTTTAATCTTTAAACTGTTAAACCGATTTTCATAAAACAAGCTAAAAACGACCGCTATGTAAACGGATTTCATTAGAAAAACCGCACTAAAATCAATGAATTAATTTTCTATTCTATGCCACAGACAAAAAATTGGGTTATAGGACTTATGAAAAACGATAGAAAAGAAAAAGCCTATAATAGTGAAGGGAGATTGTAAATTTATTGATATCTCCCATTTACTAACACTTTCTCCAAATTGACTTCATAATCTCAGGCATATCATAAAAAATGCGATTTATTTTATTATTCGGTATTTTAATAAAATTATTTATAAAATAACTTCCTCAAAGCTTTTCTGTAATTAAAATTATAATAGACAAGCTTGTTCTTTGAGGTCTGTTGTAACGCAAAGGCACAAGCGACTGTGAACGCGACGGGTTAAGGGTTCCATTCTCACTCGAGGTAATGAAATATTTAAAATTTTCATTCCTTCGCTCTAGTAACAAGGTAAAGTGCGACGTTGAATTCCGCCACTCAACATATAATTAATCAAATTCGGCGATAAGTGGACAGCAAGGTGTCTTATCTATCTTGCAATGTGCGGGATACAGCGTGAAGCGGAAAAAATAGAAGAAAATCAATGTTAGTTTCAATAACTCAGCTTCACGCTGTATTCCGCACGAGGCAGGGTAGGCAGAGGGAACTTGGGAACCTAGTGTTAAGACACTCCGTTCCACTTCTGTTCCCCACTTTCCGCCGAATTTGAGGCATTGCGTGTTGAGTGGCGAAACTGAACGCCGCGTTTTGCCTTGTACTTGTAGTTTCAATAACAGTCTAAATAATTCGTAATCTGTGACCGGTAACAAGCGAATTTCAATTAAATACCAGATATAAATTGCATTCTCAAGCAAGAGAATACCACAAATTTATAGATATCATAGGATGACTTAAATTGATCATAAAATTAGACGGCACATTGTTATAATATTGTGAGTTTAATATCCACATAGGTTATTTCTTTTCGGTAACAAAACCTAGGCGCGGTTGAGTTACGCAACTTGACCGCGTATTAATTCGAAAATTAAGGAAAA
Organism: Eueides isabella; assembly: GCA_019049475.1. NCBI lineage: Eukaryota > Metazoa > Arthropoda > Insecta > Lepidoptera > Nymphalidae > Eueides > Eueides isabella. The sequence continues at coordinate 7,579,150 of CM032410.1, forward strand.
CAGGGAAAGTGAGAGAAGTGTTTGAAACTTAGATATCTATTTTTCTAAATGCGGGATACAGCGTGAAGCTCACAATAGCAGGATAGACAGAGAATCCAATGTTAAGGACACTCTGTTCATCGCTTTTCGATTAAATGGGGACGTAGTGTTCTGGCAAAGTTAGTAGAGGTAAGTCACTTATCCACTTTCATGGAGAAGTGCGTGATGAATGGCGAAACTCAATATTTCACGTATGCTTGAATTTTAAATTTAGTGTCATAATAATCATTAATAAATGCTCTAAAAAATATTTGCCTCAATCGGTATATGAACCTGTTATTATATATACGATCAAGTAAAGCTCATTTATATACATATATAAGTGTATAATAACTCTGAACGTTGCCATTGAAACTTGAAACACATTGTTTACTTTCATTGTTCGTAGAATTAAACTTTTGTGGGATCTCATCAAGTCATTAATTTTTCGTAGAACATAATATTATACTGAGGCCAGTTCTGGTGTTGGGTCACAAGCATGTGACACGACAGACTGTGGGTTCCATCCCCACTTGAGGCAATTAAATATTTCATAATTTCATTTATAAGCTCTAGTAATAAGGAAAAAACACAGCGTTTAGTTCCACCACTTAACATTCAATATCTCAAATTAGGTAGAAAGTGGGGAACGGAACAGATTGTCTTAGCACTTTGCCTTGTGATACAGAGTGAAGTTGAAAAAAAAATTATCTATATAATACTACTTGTCGTTTGCAACGTTTTCCTTAACTTTAGGTAGAAAGGAGAATCCCGTTTCTTCCTTTTTCAAAATGGAAATAGAACCGGCAACTCTCGTGTTTCAATACAGACGGACGGAAATACGACCTTATATTTCTAGTAAATCTTGCAACGCAGGTGTTGATAATGTTCTAATAATAAAACTCCATGAAATGCGTTCTTCCGTGAACAATTTCAGAACCAATTGATTTTTACGCATGCCTTTTATATTGGCCTTCGATTTACCATAGATTTTATAAGGAATAATTTTAAATACCAATTGTATTTAAAATTATTTCTTACTATATATATATATATATATATATATATATATACATATATATATATATATACATATATATATACATATATATATATATATATATATATATATATATATATATATATATATATACATATATATATATATATATACATATATATATATATACATATATATACATATATATATATATATATATATATATATATATATATATATATATATATATATATATATATATATATATATATAATGAAAATTTGAAGCTGAGTGATTAATGGTGACCTATTTGACCGTATGCAAAACAATTTTGGAAATAAAAATATATATTAGTTAAATATATACACAATAATGAAACATACTCCCACTACTGTATCCCGCATGGCAGGGTAGTCAAAGGAAACTTGGGAACTTAGTGTTAAAACACTCCGTTCCATTACTGTTTTCCACATTCCACGGAATTAGAGGCATTGCGTGTTTAGTGGCGGAATTCATCACCGCGTTTTGACTTGTACCAGAGCGAAGACAACATTAAATATTTAAATTGAAAATATTCAATTATTTTATTTCCTCGATTGGGATTGAAACCACAACGTGTCGGTTACAGTCACACGCTTGTGCCGCTGCGCCACGACAGTCCACATATAATCTAACGTACATTCTATATATTATTAAATCGGCGTTAAGCTCCGCTACTCAACACGCACTGTCCATTTAACCTTGATGGGGAATTGAGGTTATTTATAATAGGTTTCCTCTTTTACATTTTTTCACAAATTATGGAATAATGGTAATAAATCGTTAACATATTAAATACGATAATTTAAAAATAATTTAATGGCGGTCTCGCGTGCAAACAAACATATATCCAAGCCATTATAGAAAATTACCTTTTTAAAACGTATAAAAATTTAACTTACCAGGGTTTTAACCTGCGTCTCTTAGAATCCATTTCTTTTAATTATTTTTAGAATCACGCTGTATCCCGCACACGGCAAGGTAGGCAGAGGGAACTTGGGAACCTAGTGTTCCGTTTCCGTTCCCAAAAAAATATTGTTATTTAAAGTATGAGGAATAGTAAAAATATGTATGTAAATTCTGGAGAGAAACCAGTAGGTATTACAGTTACAACCGCCGATTAACCGGACTAATTATTGCATGGTTTTCGGTTGTATACGAATATCCGGATAATCGGAATGAAATAATTAAAAAAAAAATACTGGTCTTAAATGAACATTTATTAGAGTATGCAGGGAGATCCTAGGGGTAAAATCTTTATTCACCACATACTACCAAATAGTTGACAACAAAATATTTAATACATTGCGTGCTGAGTGACGGAACTCAACTTACTCACCATATCCCCAAATGGGACTCGAACCAAGGACTTTTGCGTTTTTGTTAGATTTTTTTTTTCACGCTGTATCCCGCTCATAGGGTACGCTGGTGTAGGAGAGAACTTAGGAAACTAATGTTACGACATTCCGTCTCCCACTTTCCGATGAAATTGAGGAATTACGTATTAAGTGACGGAACTCAACGCTGCGCTTTGCCTTGTTACCAGACCCAAGAAATTAACATATCTAATATTTAATTTGAAAATATTAAATATTTATTTAGAGGCCTGTCGTGGCGCAGCGGCACTAGCGTGTGACTGTAACCGACAGGTTCTGGGTTCGATCCCCACTCGAAGAAATGAAATATTCAATATTTTCAATTTTAAATATTTAATGCTTTCATTTCTTCGCTCTGGTACAAAGCAAAACGCGGCGTTGAGTTCCGCCACTCAACACGACATGCCTTAAACTTGGGGAACGGAAGTGGAACGGAGTGTCTAAACACTAGGTTCCCGGATTCCCTCTGCCTACCCTGCCTCGTGCGGTATATAGCGTGGAAGCTTTAATATTTATTTCCTCAAGTGGGGATCGAACCCACAACATGTTGCGTTTACAGTTCCGAGACGGGCCTCGACTCAGAATGATTTATGATTAAATCATTCTGTTTTTTTTTTCATTTGGTACTCTATACTCTATTCTAGTATAGTACGTTAGATCACTTTATTAAAGCTAGAGCTAAACGAGCTTCAGCTGGCTAGTCAACCGTGATTGCCTATTGAGACCTAGATGCTAACATATATACGTTTCTTCTTACCTGTATGTAATCTAAAAGGCAAATATAATGTTTTCGTTTCCTCGCTCTGGTATCGGGGCAAAGCGCGGCGTTGGGTTCCGCTACTCAACATGCAATGCCTCCAAAATGTCTTATTAGGTTACCTTTGTCTACCCTTTTATATGCGAGATGCAGCGTGAAGCTGTAATTTAAGAATCAACGACTTGACTAAGTATGTAGATATACCTATAATATTTTATTTTGTACCAACATCATATTAAATAAAAAAATTGGTAATAAATCGCTCTGTTTTCTGAAAGTATTTGTTTGTTTCATTACTTCATTCATTTTCTTTGTTTTTAAAATGTTAGTTACCGCTTAGTAAAGAAAAACACTGATAAGTGTATACGTGTAACGATTTCACACGGGATTTGAGCCCATGCCACTTGGAATTCTCTTAAGCACTCTGACTGCTAATCTACGTGTAAGGCTTAGTGGCACAGTAGGTATGTTTATAATTATCTACATAGCTTGGTTAGATAAAAAAATTATGAATTGTGACCATACAGTTATGTATGGGATAAAAGATTTTTTTTTTATTGAGGTCTGTCGTGGCGCAGCGGCACATGCGTGTAACTGTAGCCGACAGGTTCTGGGTTCGATCCCCACTCGAGGAAATGAAATATTTAATATTTTCAATTTTAAATATTTAATATTTCATTTCTTCGCTCTGGTACAAGGCAAAACGCGGCGTTGAGTTCCGCCACTCAACACGCATGCCTCAAATTCGGCGGAAAGTGGGTAACGGAAGTGGAACGGAGTGTCTTAACAGTAGGTTCCCAAGTTTTCTCTGCCTACCCTACCATGTGCGGGATACAGCGTGAAGCTGAGAGAGAGAGTACTTTTTTATATTCAATATTCGAGTATCCAAATATATCAAAAACACACATACACACGGATATTAGAAATAAAGCTACATACGTACATCACTAACAGGCTGTACGTATGAAATCGGAAATAAATGTCACTCGGGAACAAGATCCAGCGCAAATACCTGCCTATCCTCCTATAGTCGTATTTATATATATACGACCCTTTCACATAAACATGGAGGCATTTGTTGAATGGTATCCAAATGTCCCCAGTACGTAAACAACGTGGAGCTCCTTAAAATTTTCGATTTAATATCTACTTAAGCAATTCAGCAAAAGCTTTCTTCTTCTTCTTATCAATTCTTGAAAAGTTACAGTGTTTAGCCACGTTGGCTGAATTATCCGTTGCCTTGGTCAAACTGTCGTACACACATGAGATTGGATATTTCAGGCAGAAGAACAAGTATGTTATGGTTTTTAGGCTATCGCTACAGCTGCAAGTTGTTTGAGCCTCCGTAACGTGTCCTAATATTACAAGTGTTCCTTATATCGGTCAATCTGTTTAGGTTATCGACTGAGCGACTTCCAGGTTGGCCACTGTAAGTTGAGATCGAAGGTTGAGCTCTCTTTGAGAGAAACGCTGAACTGTAATTTTGGCGAATTTTTAGGCGAGGACGAGGCTCCACGTATTATGAAAATAGGCACCTCACTCATGCAAGCCCGCACATTTGTGTAATGGGGCCCCACCATCAGACGATTAGCTGCCGCAAGGTGGCATCCATTTGCTTTGCTCCAAATGTAAGTTATACTCGTTCTTACATCCAATGCCGCTGTAAACCTATAATTCCAGGTCAACCAACAGCTTTCTGTCTATCCGAAAAAAAAAAAGATATTTCATTGAAAGTCAAAGTAAATACACTACAAAAAAAAAAACAACCTTTGCAACTGAGTTAAAGTACTACTTTATTTCGAAAGTATTGAATAAGCTATTTTCATGTTAAACTAGACTTCTGTGGCTGTTGAGTATTTAAAACAATGTCATCCAATAGTTTCTGAGCTTGGTGTGTTCAACTCAAAGCCACAATTTACGAGAACAAAGAAATTAAAATATTAAATGTTTTAGAGTGGGAATCGAATTTGCAACATGTCGTACACATGCACGCTTGTGTCAACTAATCTCAAAGTCCTAAACACTAAAACTTTCGCCTGTATAACTAACGACTAACATAACATGACCATTTTTTTCGGCTAAAAATAGGACATTATATGTGGTGGGCTGTAAAATCGAATGAATACAAAATATTTTGTATTCATTCGATTTTATAGTTGGGGTTAGTAAAATATGTTGAATGCTTTTTTTTTAGTTGCGGTTAGTAAAATATTTTGTGTGCATTCGTTTTTTAGTTGCGGCTAGTAAAATATTTTGTATGGTTTGGTTTTTTAGCTGCGGTTAGTAAATTATTTTGCATTCTTTTGTGTTTTAGCTGCGGCTAGTAAAATATTTTGTATGCTTTCGTTTTTTTAGCTGCGGCTGGTAAAATATTTTGTATGCTTTCGTTTTTAGTTGCGGTTAGTAAAATATTTTGTATTATGTTTTTTAGTTGCAGCTAGTAAATTATTTTGTATTCTTTCGTTTTTTAGATGCGGATGGTAAAATATTTTGTAAGCTTTCGTTTTTTTAGCTGCGGCTTGAAAAATATTGCGACTGATTTTGTTTCTTTACACCAAACTGTCTGTCAAGCCGGGACACGCAATCGAAAAACGGGAAAACCTCCGTTAAATCGGGACGTTTGGTCACTTTAGTGATACGTTATATCCATTAAATTTTAACAGACTATTAATACCTCTATTTAAACTTCCATAATGTTGCCAGAATGCAATTTGGCGTCCACTCAATAGCTTTTCTGTAAAGTTTTAGTGTATAACAGGATTCTATGTTAAATAACTGTTTGTCTATCTATAGTTAGTCTATAACCCACAACCTTTAACTTACTGCCTACAATAGGCAGTAAGTTAAAGGTTATGGGTTCGATTCTCGCTAGGTTTAAAAAATAAATTTGTATAAATATGTATGGAAATAGAAACTATTTTTGGATTTCTTTAATAAATAGAAATATGATTATAAAATATATAATTAATAGTAAAGTTTATGTTGTGCATAGTAGTGTAGGTTAAGACACTTCGTTCTCCATTTTCTGTCCAGTTTTTGAGACATTATATAGTATAGTGTGACGTGTGTGTTGTCTTGTTAACAAAGCGAGAAAATGAAAAGAGGGCATTCCTCCGAGTGGGAATCGAACGCACAACCACAGCGTTTACAGTTTTACGCTGTGCCGCAAGAAAAATATTATAGGTATATATGAAGAATTACATTTGACACCTCTCCATTAGATGAACGAGTCAAAAATCAATAGAAATATTTATTTTCATTGCGCGTAGGTTGGTTAAAGTCGGATGCAACCTCACATGTAATATAATATTTATATAAATGTTCAAATTACTTGTTATTGGTTATTTTTTCTTAACACAAACGACAGATTTCTCTTAACGAGATGTGGGAGATACGAGCTTGCGATTGCAAAAGGTTTTGGGGTCGATGCCCATTTGAGGATATGATAAATTTTAATATTTTGATTTCTTTGCTCTTGTAATGAGGTAATCCACGGCGTTGAGTTCCGTCACTCGCTACACAATGCCGAAAGACAAAAACGAAATGTCTCAACACTAGTTTCCCAGGTCGCTTTGTCTACACTTTTATGCGCTGGATACAGCGTAGACCTGAAAAAAATAAAAAAATAACTGCGTTGTCGTTGTTAGTATAGTACAATGCGCGAAGTTAACATCCGCCAGATCTTGCCTCCGCGCATTGTCAAACCATTGTAAAACTGCGAAAATAGAAATGGAGTGTTTTAACACAAGGTATTCTGATTCCTCCTGATAACCCTGCTATGTACAGGACACAGAGTCTCGCTAAGAAGCTAAAATAAAATCATGTTCTACATACACATGCTCTGGTGCATAGCAATGCGCAGCGTTAAGTTCCGCCACTCAACACACAATGCCTCAAATGCGGCGTAAAGTGAAGACGAAACGGAATGTCTCAACTCAATGTTTGCAGGTTCCCTTTTTCTAAAATTAATGAATACAATCGGAAAAAAAATGTTACATTTTTAAGAATTATTTATTTCTGTGTCCGTTTGTAACGATTTGGGTACGAAACCCTAACTCAATTAAAACGAGCAAAACATATTATTGAAAGATTTCATCAAAATAGTCTATTAGGTAATATGGCTATATACCACGATTGGTTGTAAGTTCAATCTCTACTCAAAGAAATGAAATGTTTCATATTTTTAAATGAAATATTTGAAATTTTTAAATAAATTCTATTCTGCATCACGCACATGACAGTAACCTGCCAACCCTGCAATGTGCGGGATACAGCGTGAAACTGAAAAGAAAAGAAAATCTATTAGGTTCATGAAATCCAACCAATCCCCCTGATATATCGACACGGTATACGCCAATGCGTATGCTTTTACCCGTGTAAATCTTTTCAGTCTTTCAATAGGTAGGGCCGGGTTAAAGGGCCGGATTTAAACGGACGAATATGAAATGACCGTTTTAATTTTCTAATAAAAAGATTAACGTTAAAATATTGTTCTTTTTGTAGTTGTTTTGCGATTTCAATACATAATATGTATCTCGCACAAACAGAGTAGGAGAGATAGTTTGGGAACCTTTACTCATTAATACACTTCCGTTTGAGACATTTGGTGGTTAATGGCGCAACTAAACGCAGCGCTTTGCCTCGATACCAGAGCGAAGATATAAATATATTAAATACTTGCTACTTCAATGACACAATTTTTATTTATTTATCTTATTTATTTGTTCTTTTGTTGTTCTTGTAACATTTACGCTTTTAAGACAATATCTATACATTGAAACATCAAATTTCAGCTAAATGAATAGAATTTTTTATAGCAATTTGGTCGAACTAAATATTTGAAATTGACGTAACTTTTTATGTAACCCTATGTAAATAAAATAAACAATAAATGTTAAACAAAGTTACCAGATTGTAATAGTGAAAATTGTATTTAAATCCAGTTAGCTGTTTCTGAGATAGGCGCGTACAAACGCACAGACAAACAGACAATATTTAAAAATAAAAACTCTGTTTTTGGCCCTATTACATCATCATACGTCCTCGATAATATTTTCTTTATTTATTAAACTCTACCATGTACAGACCACTGTCAAGCCACTGTAAGATACAAATTTATTACAAGTCTAGACTTTGTACCGAACAGAATCAAACTGACAACCATCTCGTTTAAACACACGCTTATGCCACTGCGTCTCGACGGCCTCTCTCTTTTAGATTTTATCTATGATCTTGCTTAATTATATATATATATATATATATATATAGATATATATTATATATATATATATATATATATATATATATATAAATATATATATATATATATATATATATATATATATATATATATATATATATATACATATATATATATATATATATATATATATATATATATATATATACATATATATTTCTGAGATATTACCTTGTGATGGCCTAGTTTCCATATATCAAATATATTCTATACTTTGATAAATGATAGCAGCTACAGAACATTTCATTATCATTCGATCAACCGTATTGAGGTCAGAGCCGTACAAGCTGGCTAATATATCTATAGTTATACTATAGAATTAACATGTAGCTCTTGTTACAAATTATTACATGAAATTCTAGATTTATTAACTGGATGTGGGTTCGATGATATTTTAATAATAATTTTAATATATAGTTAATTGTACACCACTAATTTTTTTTTCTTCTCTGCTTAGTGGTGTACAATTAACTATATATTAAGTAATTAATATATAGTTAATTGTACACCACTAAGCAGAGAAGAGAAGACACAAAAGACAAAAAGATAAAATGTACAACAGGCTACCTTATCGCTACAAGGGATCGCTGTTAGGTAGGTAGGTTGAGGTTTAGCTTCACGCTGTATCCCGCACGAGGCAGGGTAGGCAGAGGCAACCCGGGTACCTAGTGTTAAGACACTCCGTTCCACTTCCGTTCCCCACTTTCCGCCGAATTTCAGGCATAGCGTGTTAAATGGCGGAACTCAACGCCGCGCTTTGCCTTATTACCAGAGCGAAGAAAAAAAAACTAAAATGTGAGCTAAATTTTAAATTCATTAACTTTTTAACTTTGATTTAAATAAAGCATACACTAAATGCTAACGGAAAGGTGAAAACTACATTCAAATATGATTAGCTAATATTTTTATTAAATATTACCATTTTGGACTCTATGACTTTAATAAACGTCCCATATAAGATTTTTTTTTTAATATATCTCAACAAGTATGCAGAAAGTAGGGAACGGAGTGTCTTATCACTAAGTTCCTTTTGCTTACTTTGTTTCGTGTGAAATATTGTAAAGTAGTTCTTGATTTTTTTCTAGAAATAATGATAGTATCATCGCTTCGCTTAGCTCGCTGTAATAATAATAATATAAAAAAAAAAAACAATTTGAAATATATCGTTATTTTGTTTTTTTCTGCTTCACGCTATTTCCTGCATAGGCGCAGGGAACTTGGGAACCTAGTGTTAAGATATATTGTTCTGTTTTGAACTTTCCGCCAAATTTGGTTATATTTTTTTTTATTATAGCAATTAATTCCTATTCATGATTATTTCGAGTTTCTTTTCTCCTACTTTGCAAGGGTTAAGTATTAGTCACACTCGCCTACGAAAAGGTTCCGTAGACTTACGGTCTATACTATTTTCCTTCATAAAATTATTATTATTGTTATATTTTCTAAAAATTAAAATATTAAGGCATTTACTATTTTTTTTTTTCTTTTTTTTTTCAGCTTCACGCTGTATCCCGCACTAGGCAGGGTAGGCAGAGGGAACGGAAGTGAAACCTAGTGTTATGACACTCCGTTCCACTTCCGTTCCCCACTTTCCGCCGAATTTGAGGCATTGCGTGTTTAGTGGCGGAACTCAACGCCGCGCTTTGCCTTATTACCAGAGCGAAGAAATGAAACATTAAATATTTAAATTGAAAATATTAAATATTTCATTTCCTCGACTGGGGATCGAACCCAGAACCTGTCGGTTACAGTCACACTCTTGTGCCGCTGCGCCACGACAGGCCTCAAAAATCAAATTTACTAAATTAGGTCTTTTAAATGGTGGTTTAAAAAAAGGGAATCTTCTGCCCTTTTGCTCTTTTCTCGAAGAGTACTTACTGGGGTATCTCTCTCGTATGGCATAGACGTTAGAGCGCTTGGACAGTTCTCAATAGGCGCGGGTTCGAATACCGCTATTTTCAAACTGTTATACGTTATCTAAATAAGTATAAGTTACGATTGTTGGTCTTGGTATTCATCTACAGGAGCCTTAAAATGATTTGTAGTCATTTTCTATACCATAAAGAAATAAATACCTGTAAGGCGTCCTGTCCCTGTCGTGTCGTCCTGTCCCTGTCGTAACCTATGGGTTGTGGGTTCGATTCCCACTCGAGGAAATGAAATATTTATTGTTTTCAATTTAAATATTTAATGTTTTCATTTCTTCGCTCTGTTACAAAGCAAAATGTGGCGTTTAATTACGCCAAAGTGGGGAACATATGTGGAACGGAGTGTCTTAACACTAGGTTCCCGGGTTCTCTCTGCCTACCCTGCCTCGTGCTTGATACAGTGTGAAGCTGTGTGTGTGTGTGTGTTAGTTAAGTAAGTTGCCTAAAGGAATGAAGTAAATCAAAATTATCGATGCATTTTGTTGCCAGAATAACACTTTCTGTATGTAATGAATGATGTTAGAAATAACAAGCTTTCTATATTTAGATATTAGGAAATCCAGCGCGTGATTTACTGCAAATGCGCAGTTCCTTTCTTCATAGATTACATTTGCCCGTTCTTTTCTACCGTATTATGTACTCTCTCTCACTATCTCTCACTCAGCTTCACGCTGTATCCCGCACATCGCAGAAGAAAAAAAATATTAAAAAAAATGTATTTATAGAATATTATAGTTGTAGATTAAAAAAAAAGAGTAACGCTAGCTTTGCATTATGAAACTGTCATTTCTCATTCAGACACTCACATATAAAAAAATTAAGTCACTATTTTGGGCCATATTACATTAATAAACGCCCCCTATAAGACATTATTTAATATATCTCCCACGTACAGACAGCGATCAGTTACAGATTTATTATAAGTACAGATATAATTGGCCTGTCGTGGCGGCATAAGCGTGTGACTGTAATCGATAGGTTGTGGGTTCGATGCCCAGTCGAGGAAATGAATTATTTAATATTTTCAATTTAAATATTTAATGTTATCATTTCTTCGCTCTGGTACAAGTCAAAACGTGGCGTTGAGTTTCGCCACTCAACACGGAATGCCTCAAATTCAGCGTAAAATGAGGAACGGAGTGTCTTAACACTAGGTTCCCAAGTTCCCTCTGCCTACCCTGCCATGTGCGGGATACAGCGTGAAGCTTAGTGAGTGAATCAATAGAAATATACTTTTAATGACTTTTTAGTCCAATACCGTCATATTCACATAGACACTTTATTCCAGTAGACATTGATATAGAAGTAGGTATTGTAGATAATCTCACATATACCCATACTTTGAATGTTCACGTGCTAATGTGGAACGTGATTCTTTATGGAGGTGCTTTATATATGTACGTTTTAGCGTATATTTATCATCATTTAAATTATATATAAACAAACAGAAAATTAAATATGTACAATTTTTCATAAAACGTATGAAAACGTTAATAGTCTGAGATTTGAACCCGCACCTTTTCCCAGCGACCTGACCTACTAATCTATACGTTGTTATTTCGCTACATCTAAAGTCACATAAGCTTGTTACAACTTATTTTTTTTAGTATCTTTGTATGGAGAGTATTCCAAATTATAAGCGACATCATTTATAAAGTAAAAACGTAAATACAAAAAATAAAATAAAAAAATATCATAAATAAATAAAAAAACAAATAAATACATATTTCAAAATTTTATATATCTTATCTGACGAACTCAATTCAATCGTTGCCTTTTATAATACTAAACAAATTAAAAAGTGAAAATGTCAATGTCAAAATACTTTTTTTAAGTAAAAAACGTAACGTGCATCAAAACGCGATCTAAATGCCTTCCACGGGAATATTGAAACAGCCGACCATCATGGAGGAGACCAGCGCATCGTTGAAGAAACGTCACTCCGTTATATCTGGAAGGAGTGATTTTTGTAAGTTTATAATGTAAGATAAATATTTCGAATTCTACTCGGGAGAATTTATTTTATTTATTATTTCAATTTCTTAGCACTGGTAACAACAGAAACGTTGAATACTTAACAACCAAGGTTTTGGAAAATAGATGTAGAGAAAACATACCGTCCTAAACCAAGGTTCCTTTTATCTTCTGTCGCAGGGAAGACGGAAGACATCCCTGCGAAATTAATAAAATTAGAATTTGATTGAGCCTCTTAACACGCAATGCCTCTAATTAGGCGGAAAATGGGTAAAAGTGGGAACGGAGTGTCTTAACACTAGGTTCCCAAGTTTCCTCTGCGTACCCTGTCATGCGGGATACAGCGTGAAGCTGAGTATGAGAGCGCTGAAAGAGAACGATTGTATTGTACTCAAATCACATTTGGTAGAAGATTGTAGAAGAATATTTTCAATATATTTTGTGTGACCCTGTGTGACCATTTTGACATACTACCTTATTCAATTTTTGTGTGTAATAATAATAATAGAGTGCATTTAGACTTCCAAGCATATTTATCTTATATATGTTGGTCCACAAATCCTCCGATGCTAAACTTCATATCGATATAATCATATTTGATTTAAATGAGTCGTAGTTCAACATAAAGAACAGTTCCAGTTTCATCAAAATCTGATCAGTAGTTCTTACCCATACAATCTCGAAAAAACGTAGGTGTTATATTCGGTTTCCGGTTTTTTAAAATAATTTTTATATTAGTATAGCGATTGGCTTAAACAAAATTTGTTTACCATGTAAAAGTTAGTACCTGTAAAATGAACCAAAGATTATTTAACTAGTTATGGAACATCCATGATGATCAAAAGCTGCATTGTATTCTGTACTAGAAGTACACAGAGAGAGAAGTATGGAGTTAATTTTGTTAAACAAATGTTGATTATTGTATGTTTTAGGTAATTTCGATATAGTGTAAATAGTTGAACATGAAAATTATCTGTGACCAAATCAATCCTATGCCTCGATACCAACATTTTGCGATGAATACAATTAAAATGTTATCAAACTAATTTTAAATACTAATTCCTTTCAGGGTCATCCTCCGACGAAGACGAAGGTGTACAGCCCCACGAGAAGGCAATAGCAGCTGGACAACCAAACCCACCGTACTGTGTTCGTAACGTCGACCAGCACGCCTTCGGGAGACGAGAGATAGAGATCGCTGAACAGGAGATGCCAGGAATTATGGCTTTAAGAGCTCGCGCCAAGGATGATAAGCCTTTGAAGGATGCCAAGGTAGTTTTGGTGACTCTCTCTCTCTATTCAGCATATAGTAGGAAAGGTAGAGGGGAGCTATAATTAAGATATGTTGTTACTTTATTTTACTCTCAATTTTTGGGACGTTTTTAGTGATGGAACTCGACGCAGCGCTTTGAATTGTTGTCAATGTGAGATAGTGAACATATTAAATAATTATAATAAACTTGAAACTGATCCCAGTATCAAAGCAGAGATTTTTTTGAATTGTGTCTGTTAGTCTGTGTGTTCGTTTATATGTTTGTCTGTTGCTAACCAGATTAGAAGTCTTGTCCGCCACGAAAGCTCTCATATCAATCACTCAGCTTTCTGCTTTATCCCGCCCGTGTCTAAATAAGCAGGGGGTTACTTAAGAACTTTCTGTTAACACACACTATTCTGTTCCCCACTTTTCACTGAATTTGAGACACGAACACGCAATCTGCGTGTTAAGTGACGAAACTCAACGCCGCACTTTGCCTAGTTCCAGATGGTTGCATTACCTTCTTTCTATTTCTTGAACTATTTAATTTTAATTTAATTGAAAAGTATTAAATATTTCATTTCCTCGTGTGGAGATCGAACCCAGAACCTTTCACGTTTACAGTCACACACTGTGCCCCTGCGCCACGACAGACATCAAAAGTTCTCATATAAAGGGCAGATGTTGTAAAAATCAGCTTTCTCTTTAAAAAGCTTGAATTTCTTTTTTTAGAAAAATAGCCACGAATCGATCAGATTATTATTTGGGTTGCGTGAGTTAGAGCCACGTTCTCCATGACTGATGGTTTTACCTTTGATATTCTTGGAAATAAATTTTTGGTGCTATTGTTGATAAAAGTAAAAATAATATTTTCTTTTCTGTACATCGGATTTTGTTTTTATTTATGTATATAAGAATTTTCATATATTTTTAATCTTTATACTTTTTCATAGATAGAAGGGAGAGAAAGAATTAAGTGTCTATCGTAAAGACATTTCGGTTTGATTCGTGCTTTCGTCGAATTTGAGGCATTGCTTGTTTAGTGGTGGATATTAACGCCGCGATTCATCTCGTTACCAGAGCGAGTAAAATGAAACTCGCTTGTCATTTAGGTAAAAGTTTTATCAACACTATATCATTCACTATATAATTTTTTCTCAGATCGTGGGCTGCACACACATAAATGCACAAACGGCTGTGCTGATAGAGACTTTAGCGGCCCTCGGTGCTACTGTGCGCTGGGCTGCCTGTAACATTTATAGTACACAGAATGAGGTTGCTGCTGCTTTGGCACACGCTGGTATGTTGAATTTTGGAGGGTAGATTGAAAAAACTATTTTAATATGATATTTTATTATTTATATATATTTATTTTTAGGTAAAAATGTATTCTGCAAATGAAATATTGGGCAGGGGAATTTGGGAACCTTTGTTCCCATTTGAACACTCGTTCTCCGCTTTTAAGTGAATTTGAGGCATTCCGTGTTGACTGGCGAAGCTCAACGCCGCTTTTACATGAAATAAGGAGAAAATATTTATTTTTCTTAAATGACAATGTAACCGAAAACCACCTTGATAGGCCCTTAATAATTTAACTCATAAATAAATTTAAAGTTTTTCATACTAAACTATTAAATATTCAAAAAAATAAAAATCATTCTCTCTAATTACCTGTCGAACATCCATTATTCTCCAGGTTACGCAATGTTCGCGTGGCGTGGAGAAAGCGAAGAAGCTTTCTGGTGGTGCATAGACCAATGCTGCACTCCCACTGGGACCTGGCAACCAAATATGATATTAGACGATGGCGGCGACGCCACGCATTTAATGCTGAAGAAACATCCGAACACGTTTAAGCAGATTAAAGGTAAAAATGTTACTGCTTCGCTCACTCACCCTTACGCTGTTTCCCGCAGGGTAGACAGAGGGAACTTGGGAACCTAGTGTCGAGACACTCCGTTCTTACTCGAGGTATTTGATTTCAGTTGATTATGATTGATTTTAGTTAAGTGACGATTGAATTGAGTTCATTTAGATTGAATTAAAGATTGATTTGAGTTGATTTTGATTGATTTGAGTTCATTGATGAATAATTTGAGTAAATTTTTCATTTAAATAATAAGGTGTAATATACAATTACAATTTAGTTACAATTTTGTTTTTAAAAATAAACTAATCTCAGTTTACCTACACGCATACAACGTGATTTAAAATCACGCTGTCCAAGTCAAGTAAAACTTGTATAAAAGTTGAAAAACTTAAGTTTGCGCGCCAGTGCACTTAGTTTTGTATGAAAAGAACAACAAATATAAGTTTGTATATTTTGAACGTATCTATGAATTGTCAATTTAAGGATGTTTTTCGTTCATGTGTATTGTACACATTCCCACTTTGTCCCACGGGAAGTAACCTATACGTATTCATATAAAATTCTGAAAAAATGATAAATGATGCTCGTTTGTTATCATTGTGTTGACTCCATTGTTGAATAAAGCTTCTAGCTTGACGTTTTGTGAGGTCCAGATAGGTACCTTCATTCAAGGTACATTTCAGATTCGATCTCGAAAAGAGCAACTGTTGAGTTTGTTGTCAAAAGTACTTGCTTAATTTGAATTTGAATTTGAATTTGAATTTGAATTTGAATTTGAATTTGAATTTGAATTTGAATTTGAATTTGAATTTGAATTGAATTTGAATTTGAATTTGAATTTGAATTTGAATTGAATTTGAATTTGAATTTGAATTTGAATTTGAATTTGAATTTGAATTTGAATTTGAATTTGAATTTGAATTTGAATTTGAATTTGAATTTGAATTTGAATTTGAATTTGAATTTGAATTTGAATTTGAATTTGAATTTGAATTTGAATTTGAATTGAATTTGAATTTGAATTTGAATTTGAATTTGAATTTGAATTTGAATTTGAATTTGAATTTGAATTTGAATTTGAATTTGAATTTGAATTTGAATTTGAATTTGAATTTGAATTTGAATTTGAATTTGAATTTGAATTTGAATTTGAATTTGAATTTGAATTTGAATTTGAATTTGAATTTGAATTTGAATTTGAATTTGAATGAAATTACTCGACGAACGGACAGATGGATAACAAAGTGATCTTACAAAGGTTCCGTTTTACCTCTAGAAGTACGAAACAATAAAAACAAAAAAAAACGTCTTTTTTTGTGCTCAGCTTCGCGCTGTATCCTGAACATAGCAGGGTAGGAGGGAACTTGGGAACCTAGGAGGAACACTCCATTTCACATTCGTGGCGGAACTCAACGCCGCGATTTTTTCCCATGTAGCAAAGCGAAGAAATGAAAACATTAAATATTTAAATTAAAAATATTAAATATATCATTTCCTCGACTGGAGATCGAACCCACAACCTGTCATTACAGTCACACGCTTGTGCCGCTGCGCCACGACGGGTTTTTTTTTGTTTAGTTTTAATATAACATTATATATACACAGGTATAGTAGAAGAAAGCGAAACTGGCGTACATCGTCTATATCAACTGAGTAAGGCCGGCAAGCTGTGTGTGCCGGCGATGAACGTCAACGACTCAGTCACTAAAACGAAGTTCGATAATTTTTACTCTTGTAGGTAAGTGGGTTCGGATTTTGATGTGTTTTGTCCTTTTTTTTTAATATTCGATTTTTTTTTGCGTACGGGTCACCTGATGGTAAGTGATCACCGTCGCCCTCGGCCCCGAGCAACTCCAGAGGAGCTACAGGAGCGTTGTCGCCTTTTAAGGTGGATGGGCACCGGGGCCCAGCATTACCTAATGCGAAACGCAGTGGCCGAAGCCACTACTTAACGCCGGTATTAAATGCCGGGGGTGGTAACAATCCGGTCGAGTCTGCCCATGCGTGTTGCCATTACTGGCAACGTGACTCTACCACACGAACTTTAGTCGCCTCTTACGACACCATCAGTACCAGGGTGATCCTATTCTAAGCCGGAATCACACGGACATCGATTTAAATAGAGGCCTGTCGTGGCGCAGCGGCACAAGCGTGTGACTGTAAACGACTGGTTGTGGGTTCGATCCCCACAATGTTAATATGTATTTAATGTTTTCATTGTTTCGTTCTGGTAACAAAGCAAGACGCGGCGTTGAGTTCCACCATTCAACAAGCTATGCGTCACATTCAGCGTTGTGTGGACAAAGAAACGGAGTGTCTTAACACTAGGTTCCCAAGCTCACTCTGTCTACCCTGCAATGTGCGGGATACAGCGTGAAGCTTAATGTTTTTTTTTTTTTTCAGGGAAAGTATAATAGATGCGTTGAAACGCAGTACTGATCTCATGTTCGGCGGTAAGCAGTTAGTAGTGTGCGGTTACGGCGAGGTCGGCAAAGGCTGTTGTCAAGCGTTGAAGGCCTTGGGATGTGTTGTATGTTGGTTTTGTTTTAATATTATGTAGAAACTCGATTGACCGGACTGATTTGTTTTTAGGTAGTCCGGATAATCGAAAATCCGGATATCCGGTTTTTTTTTGTTTCACGCCGTATGGCCCCGCACTTGGCAGGGTAGGCAGAGGGAACTTCGAAATCGCTTATTACGATATCCTGTTTAGTTCCCTATTTTCTGACCAATTTGAGGTATTGAGTGTTGAGTGGCGGAACTCAACGCTGCGCTTTGTTTTGTAAATCAGAGCGACAACCTGTCGAATTTACAGTCACACGCATGTACCATGCAGCTCAATAGATGCATCTTGCTTGAAAATCCGATTAATCGCGCATCCGTGTAACTGAGGTCCGGATAATCGAGTTTCTACTATACTTCTTTTTATTAATATTGTAATTACTGATGAGGCCTGTCGTGGCGCGGCGGTACAAGCGTGTGACTGTAACCAACAGGTTCTGGGATCGATCCCCAGTCGAGGAAATGAAATATTTAATATTTTTATAGCTTCACGCTGTAGCCCGCAGTAGGCAGGGCAGGCAGAGGGAACGGAAGTGGAACCTAGTGTTATGACACTCCGTTCCACTTCCTTTCCCCACTTTCCGCCACTCAACACGCAATGCCTCAAATTCGGCGGAAAATGGGGAACGGAAGTGGAACGGAGTGCCTTTACACTAGGTTCTCGGGTTCCCTCCGCCTACCCTGCCTTGCGGGATACAGCGTGAAGCTAAAAAAAAAAAATACTGATACAAGTGTTTGTTTGATCATTAATTTACTATTTATTTCTCTAATAATTTGACCACACGGGCTGAGGAGGAGTTAGTTGATTGTAATTTTATTTTGTTTAAAGAGTTATTACACACTTAGAAAGACAAATACATATTTTAAAAACGTATAAAAATTAACGTAGCAGGCGTAAATAAACAACATAAATAAGTGCTAACAACATAATTACGTTGTAACAAGCGTATAAGAATTACGACGTAGCTCGATGAGAACGTATGGCTTAGTGGTTAGAGCGCTTAGACGGTTTCCTAGAACCGCGGGTTCAAATCCTGCTACGTTCAAATTTATGTAAAAAACGCTTTTTTTTAAATTTTCACTTGTACAGGATACAGCGTGAAGGTAAAAAATACCATTTGTATATTTTCAGGTATACGTAACGGAGATCGACCCGATATGCGCGTTACAGGCCGCCATGGATGGTTTCAGGGTTGTCAAATTAAATGAGGTAAATATTTTTAATGTCATGGGTTAATGTGTCATGTGTTAATGTGTCAGGGTTAATATGGTATATGTTAATGTGTCAGGGTTAGTATGGTATATGTAAATGTGTCAGGGTTAGTCTGGTATATGTTAATGTGTCATGTGTTAATGTGTGAATGTGTCATATACAATGTCTAATTGGTACTTTTCATTATGTCATGTATAACGAACAGTTATTTCGACTGCTATTAGTACTTCCTTTTATATTATTTTTCACCATCGACGCAAAAAGGGATGTGTTATAAGTTTAAGCTGTCCGTCTGTATGTAGCACCGTAATTCCTGAATTAGCGCTTTCCCAAAACGAACAAGGGATGTTTTGAGTCGAGGCTTTTTTCATATGAAATTCTGTATTTTTCTTCAAAGGTAATCCGCCAAGTCGACTTGGTCATTACAGCGACCGGCAACAAAGGTGTTGTAACGCGGGAACACATGGAGAGAATGAAAAACGGCTGCGTCGTATGCAACATGGGCCACAGCAACACTGAAATTGACGTGCACTCGCTTCGAACCCCCGACCTGTTGTGGGAGAGGGTTAGGAATCAGGTAACTGAGCTTATAGGTAGCTTTTTTTTTAACTTCACGCTGTAACCCGCACGTGGTAGTGTTGGCAGGAGGGCCGGCCTAGTGTTAAGATACTTTGTTCATCATTGATTGACGTATTCGGTGTTGAGTTGCGGAACTCAACGCCGCGATTCTTGTGGTGACCGAATAAAAGAAATTAACATTTCTAATGTTTTATTTTCTAAAGTGGCAATTGAACCTACGACCTGTCGGCTTACAGTCGCACGTCACGCTGCGCCACGAATATTTATTTATATTACCTACAAAATCTTTACATGTATATCTTTTTGTCTGTTTGTCATTGTGTTTTGTTTGTCTAATCTCCGGAACAGCTGAACCGATTTTTATTAAATCAATACTGAAAGATAGATAAAATTGTCGAGCACTACATAAGCTACATTCTATCCTGATAATTCCACGGAATCAGGAATTACACAGGAAAAAATAGCTCTAAGGCTTTTCCTTTCTTTATATAAAAGATGTATTTCATAATTATAAATAATTAAAAAAAAAAAAAAGAAAATCTTTTAGGTTTACTAGAATACTTACTAGATAATAATATTAAAAACACAAGATCGTACAAATGAGGCCTGTCGTAGTGCAACGGCACCGGCAAACGGTAGGTAGTTAGTTCGATGCCCACTTAACGAATTGTTCATCTGCTAACCGTTTACTAGTTTTTGAGTAAAAGTGGAACATCAATCTTGACATACTTACACACTTTTAATGTTAGTAATATGAAAGATGGGGATGAAAATTTAGATTGATTATGTCTCTCGTTTAGTACTATAGCTATATATACCTATAATACTGAACGAAGATTACTAAAAAAAAATAATTTTAACTTAATATATATAAATAAATTATTTAAAAATTATTTAAAATGTCAATTTGACAGAAGATGTCAAATAATTGACAGGCCGATTTAAATGATTAACAAACTAAATGAAAGTCACTGACGAAGTTAATTGTGCTCTACGGACACGCCTACAAGCCATAAAATAAAGAACTAAGAAATAAACGAAAATGTTTTTTTATAACCCTTTGGATCTACTATAATGTTATAAAATACCTTTTAATATGAATAATTATTTCTAAACTTTTTATAATATATAAAAATATTATAATTAAAATAAAATATACATAGGTATTTATTGCCAGCTATAAATATTTAAATATATAAGTTATATTTATATTCTATTATATTTATATTGTAAGCTGGACACTCCGGCAGTTGTAAGTGACAACGTAGTAAATGTTTTTTTTTTTATTTTACATAAAACTCTATGGCGTACATTATAGCATGTCCTTCTTATACGCAGCCATTTTTAATGTATAAATATTATTTAATTGTATATTTATTTCAACCATCTTTCTAGTAGCTAAATTTCCATTTGTCAAAATGTTAAAATTAGATTTTAATTACAAGAAAATAAAAAATAGAGCAAAAAAAATAAATAAATATATGTTTGCATGTAAGCTTTTAAATGTGTACTTTAAAAACATATATATTTACCTAGGCCAGCAGTTGTGCCGTAGTTCAATTCCCACTCGAGGAAATGAAATATTGAACATGTTCATTTCCTAGCTCTGGTGACGAGGCAAAGCGCAGCGTTTAGTTCCACCAATCATCACACAATACCTTCAGGTTTCGGTGAAGTGTGAAATGGAAGTTTCTGTTTCATCTTAATTGTTAGCGTTAGACATATTGAATGTATAATTAATATATGTATGTTAAAGATGATTTATTTCTCAATATTCTATCAACAACATTATAAGAATTAGTTTTTGTGATCTTCAAAACCAAATACCTTTTTTTTTTGTTTTTTTCAGCTTCACGCTGTATCCCGCACTAGGCAGGGTAGGCAGAGGGAACGGAAGTGGAACCTAGTGTTATGACACTCCGTTCCACTTCCTTTCCCCACTTTCCGCCGCATTTGAGGCATTGCGTGTTGAGGGGCGGAACTCAACGCCGCGCTTTTGCCTTATTACCAAAGCTTTTTTTAATTATATTAAAATTACAAGCCATGAACTAAGGTTGTATTGAAACAAACACTAAGTCTCGAGAAAAGTCTGCTAAAATACGATAGTGAAATTTGCATTTTGTCGTTTACCATCAATTCGTTTTTTTTTTAATATTATATATATGTATATTAAATTATATATGTATGTCTCCATTCACGTTAGCCATAAGCGGAACATCCACTTTATACTATAATATTAAATGTTCAAACGCAACAATATATATATTTGCATGCATAAAAACAAAAATAAAGCATTTTTTTTTTCAAAAAATACAAATCGTTACCCAATTTGAAAAGGTCGATCACATAATATGGGGTAACGGCAAGCGTATAGTGCTCCTCGCCGAGGGCCGCCTCGCCAACCTCTGCTGCTCGTCGCTGCCGTCGTTCGTGGTGTCCGTGACGGCCGCCACGCAGGCGCTCGCGCTCATCGAGCTCTACAACGCGCCGCAACATCGGTACAAGGTGTGTGTGTGTGTGTGTGTGTGTGAGAAAGAGAAGAGAGTGAGTATGACCTAGAGCGTCTGAATGCGGACGAAGTGTCTGAACACTAGGTTCCTACGTTTCCTCCGTCTGCCCTGCGCTGTGAAGCTAAAATCCTTGTTTTTTATATATATATATATATATATATATATATATATATATATATATATATATATATATATATATATATATATATATATATATATAGTGAAAAGTAAAGTATTTTTTTAACACATCTGCCTTAATTAAATTGCTGATTGACAATTGCTGAGATGTATGGTGTAGTTGAAAATTTATAGTACACTATGTTTTAATAATCTCCTACACAAAAAGAGAGGGTATTATCTTCGGAATGAACGAAAGATTTGAGTGCATTATTTTTAGTTGAAAGCAAAAATGAGATCAGATTAGTTGTTTCAGAGAGCATTTTTCCAAGATGAAAAAAATATATTTTGTATATTTTTTTTACTATTTTTAAAGTGTTATTCCTTATACACACTTAGGAAAGAAAATTACTAATTTTAAAAACATATAACAATTTAAACGACGCAGGATTTCGCTCTCTAAATTTAGTATTAATGGTATATTGGTTTGATCTTTTTTAATTTAATTTTTTCAGGCTGACGTGTACCTTCTACCAAAGAAAATGGACGAATACGTAGCGAGCTTACATTTGCCCACTTTCGACGCACATTTGACTGAGCTGACCGACGAGCAGGCCAAATACCTAGGTCTTAACAAAGTTGGCCCGTTCAAACCTAACTATTATAGATACTAGCCTAGAATCCAGGCCCGGCCGGCTGCTTTTTAGTAAAAAATAAATTTAGATATATTATTTGTATTTATAAATATTAAACATTTTTTTTTTTCAGTGAAAAATTTTGTCAGTTATCGTGTTATGGACGCTTGTAGTTGTAAATTGTTAGGTGTTATTTTTTATGTATGTATGTATGTATGTATGTATATGTTGTTTTACTTTAAAGTATTTTTTTATGACCAACAAGAAAGAAAGGTTGCAACTATTGTGATTGGTTATTTTTTAAACGCATTGAAGTAAGCTTTTCTAAACTTTTACGTATTATTCACGTGGGGAAAATAAGTATGAATGAAGCTGATTTAGCTTCACGCTGTATCTCGCACGTGGCGGAGTAGGCCAGAGGGAACTTGGGAACCTAGTGTTAAGACACTCCGCCCCATCCCACATGTATAAAAATAGTCCAAATTTAAATCTGCGTGTTTCTTTTGCTGACTTCGGGGCGGAAATGACACGTTAATAGTACTGATTAAAATATTTCTCTACTTTTTGGTGAAAAATTGCGTTAGTTATATTATGATTGTTTGTAGTTGGACATTGTTATATTTATTTTCTTTTTCAACCTCCCGACGCAAAAAGAGGGTATTGTAAGTTGACATGTCTGTCTGTTTGTATGTCGCATCGTAGCTCCTGAAATAATAAAACATTTTGATAGTTCTTTAGCTATATTTTTAAAAATCGGTAAAGCCGTTTAAAATCTACAAGTACTTAAGTAAGTGCGAGGCAGGACTTGTAGTCTGAGGTTTTTGTAAAATTGTGAATTTGGTCCTTATGTACTTTAAAATAAATTGTATTTAGACATCGTTTTATGTTATTATTTATAAGTTATAAGAAAAAAATATGATTTTATTTAATTTTATTTATGATATCAAGAAATAACCAGATATATTAGAAATCTTCACAAGTTTCTTTTTGTTATTTTTTATATTGTAATAGTTTAATAATATATTTAATAAAAATACCAATTACTGTTTTTAAGTCTGTAATAATTATCTGTTTTCTTTTTTTGTATTTTTTTTTAAATAAACATATATATTCTTAGCAAAATATTTTGGTGATTACCAAGTTATTTTGTTTCTTCAGTCACAAGTGAAGTTGCATTTCAAGAATGTATTTTTTTAGAGAAATTTTATGGAATTATATTTTTCTGCTACACAATATAATAATATTAAGAAAATGCTATATATTATTTACTTTATTTATCGTTTTTTTGTTTTTAATTTAATTTATTATTAACTTGATTATGTTACATATATATATTTGAAATTTAATTTAAAATAAATATAATAAAGTATTTTTTAGTAATTATTGTTCAGTAATGATTTTATGTAACTGTATAAAATAACAGAAAAGGTCGCAGTTATTTTTTCATTTATAAAAAAGTATTTTTAGTAGTTATTTTTCAGGTATTATTTTTTTAGTAAGAACAGAATGTTATTATTTATATATAAAAAAATATTGATTTGTTCCGTACAAATGCTATTTAATATATAGTATAAACGATATAAAATAACAGAAAAGCTCGCAGTTTTTTTTTATTTTATAACAAAATATTTTTAGTAATTGTTTAATGAAATTATAAATTTGAGTCGTAGATATTTTTTTTGTAACTTTTCATTGTAATTAAGTAATATAGTGATGTGCTGTATCGAATATTTATATAGATTGTATGTTATATTTTGTTTTTTTTTTTGTTGTATCACAGATATTCCAATATTTTTGTTGTTAAATAGACATTTTGTTTTTTTTTTTTATTTTAATTTATAATAGTGTGATTGAAAGATTATTTTTTATTAAATATTTAAGTTATTTTACTACTGGTCTTTTATTTTTATGTTTACATCTGTGGATTGAATAAAATAATAAAAAAAAGTTTGAAAAAAAAAAGTTTTTTTATTAATGCGTTATTATTAAATATTACTTTTCTATGTACAAAGACAGATAAATGCTTAAATCATACTCAGAATGCAGTGTTGTGTTCCGCACTTAACATACAAAGTCTCAAGTATTTAAAAAAATGAGAAACGGAAGTGTTTTAATTAGAAAAGACGTTTTTAAAAATGGTAAAACTTTGAATATAAAAAGAAAATTGTCTATTTATTTCTGAACAATTTATAGATGTTTTTTTTAAATTACAGATTAAAATAGGCTTTTATAATAATCTGTGCTCAGATTTTTTCTAATATATACATAAAACTAGAAAAGTAATTAAATCAAAATGCCAAATCAGACGTAATTGGTCGTTAAATAAGATCGTTGTCACATTTATATAAAGGAATCTGTGAATATGTCTTTTATTTTCCGTAAAGTATGATATACTTCTTAATTTAAGATGGTTCTGAGTTCGATCTCGGGCAAGGGAATTCAGGTTATTTTAAGAAAAAAATATTGTATTTACTTACACTACTCACAACGATTAGGGGGAAACGGAGAACAGAGTGTCTCGACACTAGTCACACTCCAACTAGATGTACAATAACCCAGTATGCTGCTACCCAGCTTTATGCTGTACCCCCACATATAATATGGTAGGCAGAGGGAACATGAGTGTCAAGATACATCTAGTGTTAAGTCACTCCTGTCATATAAATATATTTCCGTCTCTCACTTTAGGCGGAATTTAAAGCGTTGCGTGTTGAGCGGCGGAACTCAACGCCGACGAAACTTAGCCCCGTTACCAGAGCGAAGTAATGAAAATATCAAATATTTCATTCCCCTAAACAGAAATCTTTGCGACGACGAAGAAGTCATTTCTTTTCTTAACCTCAACACAGCTTCACGCTGTATCCCGCAAATGGCAGGGTAGGCAGAGGGAACTTGGGAACCTAGTGTAAGTGAGGCACTCCGTTCTGTAGTCCACTTTCGAGGCCTAGCAGGTGCTGAGAATGGCGGAATTTTGCCTTCTGTTAGTGGAAATGTAAGCTTATTTAATTTGGAAAGAGCTCGTTTCGATTTTAGCCCAAGCATTACGTGCTCTTATCTCTTTAACCGTGTAAATTGGACTTAATGGAAAAATAAAACATTTTAAATCTACATAGTTATTTTTATGTAAAACCGAATGGATTCATAGGAATAGTGATGTCACGTTCCACGTCCGGGTTTAAACCGTCAATTAACAAGTAATATTTTCCAGAATTTGTAGAAATTAAAAGAAAGCAGTTTCCCGCTTTTCCAGCCACACTAGCAATAAACATCTATTGTTAAGACAAATATCCGCTTTAATTCACTCCGTTTCATGTTATATTGCGAAACAAAGAATAAAAATTAGTATAATCGAACGATTATAGAAATCCATTTTTAGGATTCCGCATTAGTATATGAAAAAACTACCCCCTTATAGGATCACTTTGTTGTTTGTCTGTCTGAATGTAAGAAGAGATATCTCCACGTGAACTCAATATGAAATTATTGTTAAATACTCAGATCTACGGTCCCTTAGAGCACAGAACAAATCAAGCTTCTAAGTCACGCAATCAAATTTATGAGTTTTATATGAAATACACCGCGTATCCGAATTTACTCAGGTCTCGGCATACCTCTTTAGCCTCGACCACTGTCATCAACCTCTTCATACACGCCCTCTTCATGCTTTTTACGTGACCTTCCTCCAGTATCGTCGATACTGTGTTTTCGAAGGTCAACCGAGGTCTTCCCCTCTCTCTCTTACTACTCGCATTTCCTTCATATTTTTTTTTGCCATTCTTTCTTCACTCATTCGCTCGACGTGCCCAAACCACCTGAGCACGTTCTTCTTCATTCTCACAGTGACATCCACGCTAGTACCACCGTACCCAACCGTACCCAATGAAGAAATACCATTCTGTTTATCTCTTCATTGGGTATGCGATCAGCTAAACTGATACTTATAATTAACTTCCCGTAGAGCTATAATTATGAAATTGGGCTCAAAATGAAAACTTACACTATGAGTAAAGAAAAGAAATTATATAATAATTACAAAAAAAAAACGTTACAAACTTATAATATCAAACTATGTGACTCAAACTATGTGAGGGTATATGCCCACAAACTTAAATTAGTCAATAATAAAGTGTTTGATTTTCGCGATTGTAACACATTTTAAATGAAACAAATTTGAGCGGATTAATCGCGTATACGGATTGCTATACATTTTTGTAAGCCCGATGACGTTTTGAAACACTTTGCAGTAGTATTAACTAACTTAGCTTCACGCTGTATTTCGCACTTCAGGCAGGTCAGGCAGAGGAAACATGGAAACCTAGTGTTAAGAAACTCCGTTGCGTTCAATTAAATTAAATTTATTTCATATAAAATTAAGTTAGCCAACTTTTAAAAGTTGTAGGTACTTATCATTGAACAGATTGCTGAAATTCGTACGGAACATTCGATGGGCTGGTCTGGTCTGGCTGGTTAATTAATCAAAAACAGTCGATATATTTATAATTACTTAGAAATCTCAAACAAATCGTATGTTATCGTATCTAATAGATGAACGAATCAAAGTACGGGTGATATTGAAATAGAAATGATAAACAAAAATATAAATATCTACTTGTGTATAGCCTTTTTTTTTTAATGATTAGGTATATTTAGGGGAAGTAAGGGTCACACACAGTTTATTCTACACATTGCAGGGTTGGCTAAATGGATCCTGGAAACCGAGTGTTAAAATTTAGATAAAGAAAAACTATTTAACGAATGTGCATAAAATGTATAAATATTTCAATAGCAAATGTAGTATTTTAATAACTATTATTTACATTTTTTTTCTTACAGACAAGGACCTCGTGTTATCCGTACGTATTTTTTTGTTATTGTCGAAGGCTAAACGATAACGACGTTAATACCTCAAGTTTTTTCAGCTTCACGATGTGGCCCGCACAAAGCAAGGTAGGCAGAGGGATCTTGGGAACCTAGCGTTCCGGCCTCTTAACACCTCAAACCAAAAAGCCAAAAGTCTATATCATAAATAAGAAACTTTGTCGATACTAACTTTGTATGTGTAGTAAATTTAAAACCACTGTGTCATTATAAAACATGGCTACTAACTACTAAATTATGTTCCTTTTGTTAATTTATTATTTTTTTTGATGGAAAAGACGAGACAAGCTAGTGTACGGGTCACATGATCATGAGAGTTTTCCGCCGTCCACGGCCCCGTGTACACCAAGGGAGCTACAGGTGCATTGCCGGCCTTTGAGGTGGAGGTAGACGCGCTTTTTGAAGGTACTCATGTCGTATGGACTTGGAAATACTGCTGAAAGAAATTGTTACGAAACCACACATTAGTGGAATGCCACATATCCAGCTGATGAGGATGATACTTTAGTTTGTAACGTACTGTGCGCTTAGAAAATTCGGTGGCAGGTACCAAGGCAAAAAGTTCTCCAGAACTCTTCCCGTGACACATGCGGTAGAGAACGCACAGGAAGGATACGACTTTACGTAAAGCAAAAGTATCAAGCCCGTCACAGGTCATTGGGTCCTTAACGATTCGAACGGCTTTACGTTGTATAACGATACGAATGGCTTTACGTTGTGTGCCATCAAATGGTTCAAGTTGATAGTGGGGTGCACCAGCCCAGCGGTGAGAACGATATTCCATATGGGGCCGGACCTGGGTCCTATAAGGGGCCAAGCTATGTTTTGGCGTTCAAAAAGCTAAGCCCCAACAAACTGATGCTGGGTGCGGCTTTAAGAGGAGTCGATAACTGATGATACGAAAAATGGGTTTTTAGTGCTAAATTTAACCAGGTATTTTACACTGCATACGGAGAAATTCTCGAGGGATGTCTTAACGGAAGACATAAGCTGATTTCGGTACTTGTCCATGGCTGTCCGAGAAAGACTTGCACGGCCGGATTATCATCATCAGTTCAGTTCATATCATAAGTAAGAGTCCTCCAACAAATCATTAATAAGCAGACAAAAACAGCGTAGTGGACAACACGCAGCCTTGGGGGACACCAGCATTCACAGGTATGAAATTAGAGTAGAAACCGTCGACAACGACTTGATGCTGCGCCCAATGAGAAAACTGGCGATCCACTTGCATAAATTCTCGGTGCTCGTAAGATGGAAGTTTTGCAAGGATAGCCCCATGCCACATTCAATCAAAAGCTTTCGCCATATCCAGACTAACTGTCAGGCCCCTCCCTTACTTTTTTAGTAGCAGTCCAGTGGTGAGTTAAATAAACAAGAAATTCACTGGATAAGCGGCCCGGTAAAGCCGTATTGGTGGTCGCTAATCAATCGGTGATCCTCCAAATAAACCAAGCTGGCTATTTATTATGTTCTCCAACTTTTAAGCGCAGGAAGGTGATATTAATAGGCCAGTACTAAGTTGAATCGGAAACATCGCCGTTTTCGGGATTACATCTTATAACATCCTTTTTCTGTGTCAGGAGTTAAAAATGACATTAAAAATGTCATTCATGCATTTATGTTAGGTATTTACCTTTAAGTTAATGATAATAATTTCTGATAAAAAGATTCTTAGAAATAATATACGTAAGTATGTTTTTTTTAATAATTACGCTTTTGGTTTTGTAATATTATTTTTAACTGTCTGTATATAGTATATACAGATACATGTTGTTAAACGGCTAATCCGATTTTGATAAAACAGAGCTAAGGATGACCGCCAAGAAAAAGGTTAAAATAAAAAAAAAAACGGACTTCGGAGCAACAATGCCACAACGTATATACGTACGTCTGTATACGTTTTGTGTATGTACAGACCTATATACTATATACGTCTATATTTACACAAAACGTATATACAGACGATGTAATACACAAAACGTATATACAGACGTATATACCTACTACCTACCTGGCCGTTCCGTTTTTTTTCTTGGCGGTCGCTCTTAGCTATGTTTTATCAAAATCGGATTAGACTTTTTGACGAGACTTTGTTATGGTAAGGTAGTATTTTTTTTTATTTTTACTCTCAGTTTTACGCTGTATCCCGCACATGGCAGGGTAGGCATAGGGAACTTGGGAACCTAGTGTTAAGACACTCCATTCCACTTCCGTTACCCACTTCCGCTGAATTTGAGGCATTACGTGTTGAGTAGCGGAACTCAACGCCGCGCTTTACCTTGATACCAGAGCAAAGAAAAAAAAACCTTAAATATTAAATTTGATATTAAATATTTAATTTCCTCGACTGGGGATCAACACCACAACCTGTCGTTTACAGTCACACGCTTGTACCGCTGCGCCACGACAAGCGTCAAAATTAAATTTTATACGTTGACGTGTTATTGATGCACTAAGATTGAAATCTATATATAATTTTATAAAGCTTAATATTGTTTACTCTAACGCGGTAAACCTATAAACTACTGGCTTGGATTTAAAAAAAAATCTTTAAATCGAAGAATTAATTTGTTAACACCCATTGTATTATATTACATTACGTTATGTTATAATTTCGATGTGACACAGTACCTGTGGTCAGAGTTCATAGTTTCTAGACCTAAACACTCCTCAATCTAGAGTTAAACTCATTCGTTCTCATTGTGTCAAGTGGCGGAACACTTTAGTACCAGAGAAAGCAAATGAACATATAAAATATTTCGTTTCATCTAAAGGGTATCGAATCCTGAACCTGTCGTTTACAGTCACACGCTAGTGCCGCTGCGCCACGACTGGCCTCCATGCTAAAATTGAGAGCGATGTGGTTACGGTTTAGAACACACTCGGTCACGTCAAGTGTCTGTTTGCTAATAGTCATAACCTTAATAGATTTTGTTTATAAATACTTTTTCAGTGCTCGCTGAATCTTTTCCGGTACGGATATGTAACTCCCTTTTTAGAGCTTTTTTTTAGGGTCGCACCTGAAAAGTAAAAAAAACCAATAAACTTTATTCTTTGGTTGTCGTGGTGCAGCTCCATAAGCGTGTGACTGTAAACAATTTAACAATTTTAATGTTTTCATGTCGCTTAGCTCTGGTAACGAGGCAAAACGCAGAGTTGAGTTCCGCCACTCAACTCGCAATGCCTCAAATTTGTGATGAACGAAAGTGGAATGGAGAGTCTCACAACGCTGTATTGCAGGGTAGGTGGAAGAAATTTGAGAACCTCTGCCTATCCTGCCATGTGCGAAATCTTATAGGTAGTTCCAAAAATTAAAATATGACTTAATAAATTTCTTAATTGTAGGGCATATACCCTAAATAAAGAAAAGATCCATAGATAAAGACAAATACCTACTTCCAAACGAGAACTACAAAAAATTATAATCATAAAGTTTCTTTATCTTTTTCTTTATGGATAAGATACGGCAAACGAGCGTACGGGTCACCTGATGGTAAGTGATCACCGTCGTCCACGGCACCGTGTAACTCTAGAGGAGCTACAGGAGCGTTGCCGGTCTATAGGGTATATGGGCTCCGGGGCCCGACATTACCCAATGCGAAACGCAGTGCCACGTGGTATTAATAAGTTCGAGTCTGCCTATGTGTGTTGCTGATTGCTGATAACGTGACTCTCTCACACGTTTAAAATTATCACAATAATGCTTTACATCAGATCTGAGTCATTATGCATGAAACATTCAACATTTCAGTCACTTAGTATTTTCTTATATTATTTTTTATTATATATTTTTTCCAGCTTCACGCTGTATCCCGCACGAGGCACGGTAGGCAGAGGGAACCCGGGAACCTAGTGTTAAGACACTCCGTTGCACTTTCGTTCCCCACTTTCCGCCGAATTTGAGGCATTGCGTGTTGAGTGGCGGAACTCAACGTCGCGCTTTGCCTTATTACCAGAGCAAAGAAATTAAAAATAAAGTATTTAAATTGAAAATATTAAATCTTTCATATATATATATTGAAAATATTAAATATTCATATTAAGTATTTTCTTATCAAAACATTAAACAGTTAAGTGCTTACATTGTTTTTAAGATTGATAGATCTAATTATAAAAAGTCATTCAATGTAAAAAGCGCTGGCAATTTTTCAAATATAAGAATGACTGGAAGTTTTTAGGGTTTCTTAACTGAAAATTAAAAATATTTTGTATTCTACTAAATTTAAATTTGAAAAGCGAATAAAATTTTCAACGTAGCAGGATTTGAACTCGCGCCTCTTGGAAACCGTTCAAGCACTCTGACCAACTAAGCCATACGTTCTTATCAAGCTACGTTGTAGTTAAGTTGGTCAGAGCGCTTCAAAATTTTTAAACGCTTTTTAAATTTAAATTTAGTATTTTCAGACCAAAGTGTGGAATAACACTTTAAAAAATAATAAAAATACTTTGTATTCTGTTTGTCCATCAATGTATTAAGCTGAAATTATACAAACATCCACTTTACAAATGCATATTACACACCCTTTTTTTAGTTTCACGATGTATCCAGCGCTTGGCAGAATAGGCTGATGTAACTTGGACATCCTGTGGTAACATTCCGTTCCCTATCGGACAATATTGTTCCCCATTTTCTGCTAAATTTCGAGGCACCTTGTTACCAAAGCTAATCGAAAATATTAAAAATTTCATTTCCTCGAGTAGCGATCGAATCCATAACCCGTTGTGCTAACAGGAATCTGCGCCTCGACAGGTTTCAACATAAAAAAAATATATAATTTACAGTATGACGTGGCTCCATTTCACATATTTGTGTATAATAAACGTCATACGTAAATTTACACAATCTGTTCTTTGTTTGTTTTATTTAAATATTTTTCACGCTGTTCCATTTAACATGTTAATTTCAGATTTTGCGTATTAAGCGGTGGAACTAAACGCCGCGTTTGAACAGATTCAAATTGAGTTACGAAAAGAGATAAGAGGAAATGGAACCCCTGCGTCACGAGCGGCCTCTATATTGTTTATATTATTCAAATTCAAATTCAAATATTTTTATTCAAAATAAAAGTTACAAGCTTCGTTTTTTGAACGTCAAACAATTTACCACCAGTTCACTAAAGTTACTGCCTCAGACCTGAGAAGAACCGGCGAAAGAAACTCAGCGGGACATGTCTTTTTTTTTTAGTCAAAACTTTACATTATATAATTATATGACAATGATACATTTGAAATAGCTTGGAGCGAGCATTTTATTCCCAAGGCGTGTTATCATTTATAAAATCGTTAATATGGTAATAACCATTAACACAAACGTCTTTTCACAATTTTTTTAAATTGTGAAACAGAAAATTCTCTGACGTTTTCTGGAATCCTATTGTTAAAGCGTACATCCTGTCCCATAAACGAATTACGGACTCGATGCAATCGAGTTACAGGCGCACTAAGTTTAAGCCTATTTCTAGTATTAATATTATGTACATCACTGATTTTAGTAAACATATTAATATTTTTCTTGACATATATAACATTTGACATATACAACAATATGTGCAGTAAAGGATACATAAATAGATAACTGCACCATTAAATCTAACGACTACGGCAAAACAGCCGGGTGGCTTTCCATTTTTTTCAGCACCAAAGCTTCAAGAAGTTATTTAGACTTCAAGGTAATTGAAAACACTTCTTACGAGTTCTCTGGTAGGGTACATGGTCACACCGCTAATGTTACGTCGCTAGAGCCTCCTTGCCAGGCCAGGAAAAAAGATTTTCTGTTTTCCCTTTATCCCTGATGGACTAAATGAATCCACTTCATAAGAAACAAATATATTATATACTCGGCTTCACGTTGGCATTCATCCCATACTTGGCAGGGTAGGCAGAGTGAACTTGGGAACTTAGTGTTAGGACACTCAGTTCGGTTCCCTAATTCCCACCGAATTTGAAGTATAGAAGCTGGCCTTAAATAAGTATTTAAGTAGCAATTTCTTTAATACATCACAATCGGTATCTAAAGTGTATAATTTATTACCAATATTCATATGTGTAACAATATGCGTGACGAAATGAGGCTGTTATTCACAGAAAAACATTTTTTCATATCTTGGATAGCATTGTATGTACTTGTAGTTAATTATATATGGAACAGTTTGTGATATGGTCTAAAGTGCACACTTGTACTAAATAGTCCTGTATATAAGAAGTGAAGTGTTAGATTCATATGTTCAGTTGGAAAAGTGTGGAACGATTTTATGGAATCTTGTGAATTTTCGATTTAAAAGAATTCTATGTTTCAAATAATCATCTTATGAATCATCCATGTATGAAGATTTATTCCTTTTAATTTTTTTTTTTATAAAAATCGCTAAAAGTAATTTACAAAATACATAGATTTATCAACTTTCAAATAGTTTTGGAACAAAGTGACTGTGACATACAAGTAGACATGTCCACTTTTAGACATTTGTCTACGGAACCCTAAAACAGGATAGTCATAAAAAAATCTACATATTTTCTTTTATAGAAATTAGCTACATAGATAAATAAAAGTAAAAAAAAAAACACTTATCGTATATATTTAATATCTGTATACACTATATTGTTATCAAAGAACAAAATATATATAAATAAATAATCAATAGATATATTAATTAGTGAAATTAACATGTGTCGTATGTAAGATATCTTCAGCGAAAATCGCAGATTCGATATAATTTATACTTGCTATGTTACATTATTTACGCCAGTTACGATAGTGATGTGATATAGAAAGAGTGAAGAAAAAAAAATTACTTTCGTATTGTTTAATGCTTTTGGTAAGTCATTTGTTCAAGTTATATGATTTTCTATAGTTTATACGTTAGTCTATTTAATTGATTTACTGTCATGGCGCGTGTGCAACTGAACACGATAAACCTATCGTATAGGCCTGATCGGCACTTGCTTTGGTAACAAGGTTAAACGCGGCGTTGAGTTCCGCCACTCAACACCCAATGCTTCTAATTTAGTGGCAAGAGGAGAACGTAGGTTGTTGCTGGGAACGGAGCGTCTTAATGCTAAGTTCCTAAAGTTCTTCTGTTTTCTCTACCAAGTACGGTATATAGCGTTTAGAGAGAGCTTAGAGAGGGAGAAGGAGAGAGAGAAACATATGATAATCTATATAAATAGTAATATTATAAAATACAAAGAATTTGATTGAGTTTTATCTAATAATATAAGTGGAATAATTGTATTTATGTTCATTCGAGGCTCAAGACCATTACTCGAGGCTGTAGGCAATTTTACACCACGTGAATCGATACAACTGTACAATATATTAATTTAAATAAATGAATATGTTAACAGCTGCATTCCAATATATTTTTGAAAATGTCATGCATGTTACGAAAAATATTAATGATTTAATGAGAGATACTTAATATTAAGACTCAGCTTAACGCTGTATCCCGCACATGGCAGGGTAGGCAGAGGGAACTTGGGAACCTAGTCTTGAGACACCCACGTTTCACCACCGATCCCCACTTTCCGCCGAATTTGAGGCATTGCGTGTTGAGTGACGGAACTCAACGCCGCGTTCTGCCTTGCACCAGAGTGAAGAAATGTAAATATTAAATATTTCATTTCCTCGAGTAGGGATCGAACCCACAACCAGTCGTTTACAGTCACACGCTTGTGCCGCTGCGCCACGACAGGCCTGAAATTAATACTGGAAATAAATTTAAACTTAATGCACGTATAACTCGATTCAATCTAGTCTGCAATTGTTTTTTTGAAACAATGTGTACTCTTCTACTTGTAGGGTCCGAAAAACCATCTGACAATTTTCTATTTCACAATTTTAAAAAAGTTTTTAAAAAAAAGTTTTAAAATTTTAAAAATGTGTTTAGTTAAGGTAAAAATTAACGATTTAAATGATGACACGCCCTAAGATTTAAATGCTCGCACCCGTCTATATATTTCACAGTGCTCTAATTAATTGATTTAAAACAAAAGTCCCACCTCGTTTCTGCTTGGGTTTTTTAAAATAAGTGTGCTATAATCAATTGATTGAAAACAAAAAGGCCCGTCTCGTTTCTGCTTGGGTATTTCTCATGTCTGAGGCAGTCACTTTAGTGAACCGACGGTAAATGGCTTGCTTGACGTTAAAAAAATTAAGCTTTTAACTTTTGATTTTGAATGAAATGATTTGTTTTTGGCTTAAAATCGTTTCGATGCTACTGTAGGGTCCATCCTGTTCTATTCTCTTCTTAGTCAATACTTTTGCCATGTACCACGTGTCATGTGTCATATATATTTTTTTTATGGATAAAACACGGCAAACGAGCGTACGGGTCACCTGATGGTAAGTGATCACCGTCGCCCACGGCTCCGTGTAGCACCAGAGGAGCTACAGGAGCGTTGCCGGTCCTTAAGATGGATTGGCACCGGGGCCCGGTATTACCTAATGCGAAACGCAGTGGCCGAAACCACTACTTAATGCTGGTTTTAAATGTCGGGGGTGGTAAAAATCACCGGTCGAGTCTGCCCATGCGTGTTGCCATTACTGGCAACGTGACTCTACCACACGCACTTTAGTCGCCTCTTACGACACCATCAGTACCAGGGTGATCCTATTCTAAGCCGGAATCACACGGCAAAATACGCAGTTATTAGTTATTTCAATATAAACACGGATGTGGGGCTGCCACTACAGCACACACTACAGACAGCTACAGTTAATATTTTATTATATCTTATGTCTCAAGCTGTTTTTTTTTTACTTGTGTCTCTCGCACAAGGCACGGTGAACAAGCGTGAGATTTTAAATGAAACACTTTTAAACGGATTAATCGCGTATATTGAATGGTAAACATTTTTGGGAAACCCGACGTTTCGAACACTTTACAGTAGTCCGTGGTCACGGGTAGACTGAGGTGGCATTTGTCTGTCAGTTGATATAATTATTATATCAACTGACAGACAAATGCCATTCAATATACACTATTAATCCGTTTAAAAGTGTTTCATTCAAAATGTATAATAATCGCGAAAATCAAAGACATTATTAAGCGTGAGATTGTTAACACGGCAGGTTGTGGGTTCGAATCCCATTCGTAGAAATGTGTCCTAAATATTAGGTTCCCAAATACCTTCTGCCTACTCGACCTTCTGTGATATACACCGTGAAGATAAAAAAATTGCCAATAAATCTTGTTAATTTCTATATTATACAATTGTGTTCATATTTATATATCTACAATAAATATCATCAACAGAGGTTCTTCGACCTTGTCCTGATAGTAGTATTTTACGGAAACAGAAAATTTTAATTAGAATTTATCATTAATTATTATCTGTATTTGGCCAAAAAAACTTTTCAAATAAATAGATTTCAAGCAAAAAAATAAATGAGAACAGCATTTTGAATAAACTAAGTGCTAGTGGGACTCTTGCACAAAGGGTTTCGTATTATTTATACTATTTTTATTGAAAAATTGAAGTGTTTGTTTGTATGATTGTTGGGCTGAACGAGAAAATCTCGG
This sequence comes from Eueides isabella, assembly GCA_019049475.1. Lineage (NCBI taxonomy): Eukaryota > Metazoa > Arthropoda > Insecta > Lepidoptera > Nymphalidae > Eueides > Eueides isabella. Next base: position 7,616,645 of record CM032410.1, read on the forward strand.
GAAGTACCGGTTCTATTGAAAAATATATTTTTGTATTGTATAGTTCATTCATTGAACAAGACCTCACGATAAGTTAGTAAAACCCGGCGTACTTGAGAATTTCCTAACGCTCACTCAGCTAACCGATGATCACCCGATACGACCCAAAAGTACCAAAAATACCCAAAACCCAAAAAAAAATAATAAAGCATATATGCTTGAAGGCCTTTCTTTCATTTTTTATTCCTACACTCTGATATTTTCGTTGTAGTCAGAGTTACTGGACACTTGAGCGTGCTATGTCTCATACAGCATTTAGTTACTTACATTTATCAATATTGGTAGACTTGTAGAGAAAAGTTAGTTTCTTGTCGATTCTTCTCAGCCTTCCAAGCCGGTGTTAGTTTCCTGTAGGAACTACCTGACACTACACACATTTCTATGTAACTTGACGATTAAAAGTGCTTGTAATGGCCTTTTATTTTTTTTGTCTATAACTAACTCATAGCAGGGCACTCATAGGGTGGTAGGCAAAGGGATCTTGGGTACCCTATGTAAAAACAATGGCTTCCGTTATGCAATTTTAGGTATTGCGTATTGAGTAGCAAAACTCAATGTCGCCTATTATAAGCAGAGTGTCTTAACACTAGGTTTCCAGGTTCCCTCTGTGTACCCTAAAGTACGTACGTATAAAGATATCGTCACCTTGAACTCGGCCTTTACAAACTTAATAATATCAAACAATTCTGAAGATACGTAACGTTTTCACGATACGGATTATATTTGTACCAAAATTATCTTTTAATCCACAAAATTTATTATCTGTAATATTAAATGGATGATAACCTCATCAATAGAAACAGCTTTTGATTAACGACATGTTTTCCTTAGTTTCACGATTTCCCAGATGTTGCGGAGAAAAATCTAGTGTCAACACACTCCGTTCCTCATGCACAATTTTCGAGACGTTGCATGTTAAGTAACGTAGCTCAATGCCGGACATTGCATTACTAAAGAAATTTTCTTTCTCTCAGCTTCACGCGATATCCCGCACTAGGCAGGGTAGGCAGAGGGAAAGAAAGTGAAACCTAGTGTTACGACACTCCGTTTTACTTTCGTTCCCCACTTTCCGCCGAATTTGTGGCATTGCGTGTTGAGTGGCGGAACTCAACGCCGCGCTTTGCCTTATTACCAGAGCGAAGAAATGAAACATTAAATATTCAAATTGAAAATATTAAATATTTCATTTCCCCGACTGGGGATCGAACCCAGAACCTGTCGGTTACAGTCACACTCTTGTGCCGCTGCGCCACGACAGGCCTCAACTAAAGAAATGTGGAAATATAATGACATTTCCAAGTGAAATTGATCTCACAGACACGATATTTGCAATCGGACGCTATAAAACTGCACTGAAATTTGTTAGGTATCTTGTAAATATAATTGAATTTCTCCAAATTTCAACCAAAACGGAAAAAAAAAAAAAATGGGATTTTATTCAATTTCAGGCTATATTCCCCACACAGTAGGCAATAGAAACTTGGGAACTTAGTATTAAAACATTTCGCTCTCCATTAGCAGCTTCCCACTTGCCGCCGAAATTACGTGGTAAGTGGCGGAATTCAACACCGCGCTTTGACTCCTTACCAAAACGAAAAATCTTACATTCGTACGCTTGCGCTCCGTTTGTCACAGGTCATGCGTTTGATATACACTTTAGGATTTCGTCTCTTCGTTGTAGTAAGCAAAATGTGGCGTTTAATTTTGTCCCCAACACGCAAGGCGACAAGAATCGGTGGAAGTGGGGAACGGAATGCCTTAACTAGGTCTAGGACTAGGACTACCGTCTGTCTTTTGCGGGATAGGTGTACGGCAACGGTATGAGCGGAAGTCAAAACAGAGTCAGCAAGTTTTATGTTTTATGGAAAAATCTAAAACCAAGCCGTTCGCTCTATCTTTCAGCTTCACGATTTATCCCACACAAAAGGGAAGGCAGATGGAAGTTGGGAATCTATTGTTAAGCAAGTGAAATTTTTGAAATAGTAGAAAAAGGTTTTTTAATTTTTTTTTTTTCAGCTTCACGCTGTATCCCGCACTAGGCAGGGTAGGCAGAGGGAACGGAAGTGAAACCTAGTGTTATGACACTCCGTTCCACTTCCGTTCCCCACTTTCCGCTGAATTTGAGGCATTGTGTGTTGATTGGCGGAAATCAACGCCGCGCTTTGCCTTATTACCAGAGCGAAGAAATGAAACATTAAATATTTAAATTGAAAATATTAAATATTTCATTTCCTCGACTGGGGATCGAACCCAGAACCTGTCGGTTACAGTCACACTCTTGTGCCGCTGCGCCACGACAGGCCTCAATTTTTTTTAAAACTTTTTTTAATATCTTTCTCTCAAATCTCGTTCATAATCTTTACGCACTTATATGTAAAGATTTTGAACGTCTAAGACAAAGTGGCAAGTCATTTTATAGATTCGTTGTTAGTACCGCACAGAAGAGCTCATAAAATTAAAATAATTGAAATTAAAATAATTAAATAATGCCGTATAATTGACTCCAGTCTGCAATTAAGAGTAGACTATTCTTCATTATTTAAATTGATTGATTTAGATAAATTACCTAAAGTGGCATAAATACAAATTTGGATATCGTCTGCATATGAAATAACAAGTTAACAGAACGTAACATATTCAACGATATATCGTAATCGACGTTATTAAAAGCTAAAGTCTAAAATGATGAAAATCTTTAGGTGTCATTTTTAACTTAGATATTGTATTTGTTCAGGACGGGTATCAGATTGGATATGACTTATCAGTTCTGTATTTTATTGTTGGTGGAACCTTGTATAGGAACGGTAAAAAGAAAAAAAAACGGAAATCAGCGTAATACTCAGGATTGAACTTTTTTAAAAGAGGAACTACGGAGGAGGATTTGTGCACGTTTCCATGTTTCTGGAAATTAATTTACTTTTATAGACCAATAGGATATGGGTCAAGGCAGAAAGTAACAACATCTAGGATAGGCAGGATAATTTGATACCGCCGATACCATTCGAAAATATAACTGAAAGAAAATAAAGGAAAGTTTTAGGTTGGAACTGATGGAAGAGAATTTAATATTTTTTCGTTATAAGCACTTTTAAACGCATCGAAGGGCAAGAATGGCTATTAAGATGCTAAATAATTTTTTTAAAAGAATCATTGTTGCCATCCCCAAGAGATTCAAGAAATGTTCATGTTAGTCCGTGGTGGTGTACATGACCACGAACTAAACGTTTAAAATTGTTTAATTTTAAATAACCTTTAAGCTTGTTGTGGCGCAGTGACACAAGTGTGTGACTATAAACGTTTGGTTGTGGGTTCGATCCCACTCGAGAAAATTAAATATTTAATGTTTTTAAATTAAATATTTAATATATTCATTTTTCGCTCTGGTAACAAGGCAAAGTGCGGCGTTGAGTTCCGCCATTCAACATGCAATGCCTCAAATTCGGCGGAAAGTGGAAAACTAAAGCAGAACAGAGTGTCTTAATACTAGGTTCCCAAGTTTCCTCTGCCTACCCTGCCATGTGCGGGATACAGCGTGAAGTATTGTATTATTAAGTATGCTGAATATTTAAAATAACTATGATTAATTTCCACCACGGGTTCGAATCCGCAAGTAAAAGCTTATAAACAATACTTTAATTTTGATTATAATCTAGACTACAGAATAATATTTTCCAAACAACAAAAGACATTAACACCGATTTTTAATACAGATATTATTATAGGCATTTCTGAAACATGATACATCCATGCAATCTGCTTGATAATCTCAAATTTTAGTTAAGTGCCGCCCACCGCGTTATCTTTTCGGAGACCTTTGAATTTTGCGATTATGTCTGTGAATAGTAATCTAATTACCGTGAGTTTTCCATTTAATTGTATGTAATTTAAATTTAGTACAAATGTTTAAACTAAATTTAAACAACTAATTTTAAATAAATGACTAAATTTAAGTAAATTTAAATAAATGACTAAATTTAAGTAAATTTAAATAAATTACTAAATTTAAAACACTTGATACGAACCTGCTATCTATTAAAAAACTATTAGTCTAAAGGTTTATAATAGGCTATATCGTAATATTTATATCGTTACGACAGTTACTTACTATAGAAAAGCGCTTATATGCTATACGCCCAAAAAAATTGGTTCTGGTGAACGTTTTCAAGCTGAAATATATATAATTGTCTGGGAACGATTCTTTGGAGTGAGAAAAATGTCACTTGAAAGTCAACGCAATCAAAAGATACCAGAAATACATTGAGGCAATGCCTTAAGATTTCAGCGGTAAATGGGGAACCAAAGATTTTCAACGCCTTGCCTTGCCTTTTATAAAAAAAACATTACTAGCTTATATTTTAAATTAATTTAATAGAAAATTAGCTTATAATTAATATGTACCTATAGATAAAAACTTTTACTATTATATGAGCGCAGTGGCACATGCATGTGACTGTAAACTCGACAGGTTGTGAGTTTGAATTGAGGAAATGAATGTACTCTGGTACCAAAGCAAAATACGGCGTTGAGTACCGCCACTCCATACGCAATGACTCAAATTAAAGTGAGAAACGGAACATAGTGTCTTATGATTAGGTTCCCAACTTCCCTCTCAACTCCCACTGCCAAGTGCAGAATACAGAGAGAGATCGCAGAGAGCCTCAAATATTTTTGGTTTCAATGGATAATTAAAATTGATATATTTACAGCTTCACGCTTAATCCCACATATTTCTCACTTCTCTACTTCCCTAAGCCTAAATATTTTTCGAGACATTTTTTGTGCCGTGAAACTCAACGCCCAGCATTGCCTCGTTGCCAAAGCGAGAACACGAAAATATTCAATTTCATTCCCTTGATTGAAATTCGATCCTATAACCAATGATTTGAGGTCTGTCGTGGCGCAGCGGCACAAGCGTGTGACTGTAACCGATAGGTTCTGGGTTCAATCCACAGTCGAGGAAATGAAATATTTAATATTTTCAATTTAAATATTTAATGCTTCATTTCTTCGCTCTAGTTATAAGACAAAGCGCGGCGTTGAGTTCCGCCACTCAACACGCAATGCCTCAAATTCGGCGGAAAGTGGGTAACGAACGTGGAACGGGGTGTATTAACGCTAGGTTCCCGGGTTCCCTCTGCCTATCTCGCCTTGTGCAGGAAGCTAAAAAAAAAACCAATGATTTACAATTAGACAATTCCATACGGCCCCAATCAAAATTAATGATAGGTATTTATTTAATATTATTTTGTTATTAAATCATATTGATTCTAAGAATTTTTCTTTTATATAAATTTTATCATCGATTTTAATCTAAATCGTGTAATGTTACAACTTGTATGTACAAGGTGTTTTAATTACATACATTAAATTTTCATAGATAACGTTCGTTAATCATATTTCCAGTATAAATTGAAATTATTGTTAGCTAGATTAGCTACTGGGTGCGCAGTTCGATTTCTGGTTAAGGCAAATGTTCTATTGTAGAATATTGTGATTATTTTTGATATACTCATATGAATATTTACAGAGAAACCTTTATTTTTTATGTTTTATTAGATTAGTTACTCATTCACTGACTATACCAAATACTAGATCGTAAAACTTAGAAGTTGTCAAATTTGATTTGGATGATTTTATTCAATAAAGAAGCACCCCATCCATAGGTTTTGCTTAAGCAGAAAATTTCATACAAAATTAACTAACAACATATGGTTAATTGCTATTTTCCCACATTTTTAAAGAGTTGACTTAAAAATATATATTTTGTTTATTTGTAGAGTGACTATAGAGTTAAAAGTTATCTATATATTATTTCTCCGTAAGGCTCCGTTTTTTTTACGTACGCAACACTAACAATCATATTATAATGATACAATTATTTTGTTTTAAGCAAACAATCGCAAACAATCGCAAACAATTGCAAACAATCGCAAACAATTGCAAACAATCGTAAACAATTGCAAGCAATCACAAACAATTGGTTAAACATTTATTTTTATTTTTTATCGTAATAATACAGAATGTGGTGCGTACGGTATGTTTCTGAAGAGTTCTTTATTTAGGTTCTATCATCAGAAGAGTTCGATTATATCACATTATAATATTATCACTTAAGCTACGTTGGAAGTGGAAACTCAAAAATAACCAAACATTGTGGCAGTAATTGAAATATTAAAATTTTTTTGGAGGTTATTTTTCAAGCGCGCTTAGAAATGTTGTCTCCTGATATTTTAAAGACGTTTCAATTTGAATGTAGAATTTTTTGTTAATATGAAACACAAAAAATGCGACTTTTTGTTAATATGAAACACAAAAAATGCGATTTTTTGTTAATATGAAACACAAATAATGCGATTTTTTGTTAATATGAAACACAAATAATGCGAGCTTTTCTATTATTAAAGTAATTGTGCACAGAATTTAGTGCAGCAATCAAGCTTCCGCATGATTCAATTTGAGTGCCCAATAATTACATTTTACCCTACCTTACATATGATTTTATATATACGTTATTAATAGAATGCCACAGAAATATGCTCAGATACTATTGCGCCTACTATTTTTGGGACTCCTTATTTTGAATAAATATTTGAGTTTATCAAAGAACCATGGAAAAGGCTGCAATGAAAACCAGAAAACACCACAAGTGGAAAGTGGGAAACGGAATATCTACACGAACACTAGATAAAGTTAGAAGTATAAAGTAACTGACATGCTAACAAAAATAAATAAGTATAATAAAACATGAAAATAATAAATAATAATAAATATACTTGTACCAATTGGAAACCAAAATTAAAGTTGAAGAAAAAATAGAGAGAAGATAAAGTAAAATAAAATAAAAGTGGGTAACGGAAGTGGAACGGAGTGTCTTAACACTAGGTTCCCGGGTTCCCTCTGCCTATCCTGCCTAGTGCGGGATACAGCGTGAAGCTAAATAAAAAAATTAAAAAAAATAATAAAAAAAGAAAATCAAAATAAATAAAATAAAATTAATAACAATCCATTGCAGAGGATTTGTGTTTTTTTTTAAACAATCGCAAATGTTAGGTGACCATGTTCCCACTGCTAAAAGACATCGAACGTCATATATGTATGCAGTGTAAATATATCGAATTATATATATAATAAATTTATAATCTGTAAGTAAAATCTAACCATATCATTGCCGCCGTGCTGTCTGATACGTATAAAAAAGATTATTCAATATATTATATTAAAATTTACATTACGAGAATTATTTCATTGATTTTATTTAAAACCATGAGAGACGGAGACGCCTACTATAATATTTAAAACCAGAGGCCTGTCGTGGCGCAGCGGCACAAGAGTGTGACTGTGACCGACAGGTTATGGGTTCGATCCCCAGTCGAGGAAATCAAATATTTAATATTTTCAATTCAAATATTTAATGTTTCATTACTTCGCTCTGGCAATAAGGCAAAGCGCGGCGTTGAGTTCCGCCACTCAACACGCAATGCCTTTAATTCGGCAGAAAGTGGGGAACGGAAGCGGAACGGAGTGTCCTAACACTAGGTTCCCGGGTTCCGTCTGCTTATCTTACCTCGTGCGGGATACAGCGTGAAGTTGAAAAACCATTGGGGTGCAATGGTTTAAACGCCGTGGCTGTGATTGTAGATTCAACTGATACTCGAGTAAGTGAATTATTTTCGTTTCTACACTGTAGGAGCAAGACAAAATGCGGCATTAAGTTCCGCCACTGAACACAAAATGCCTAGAGATTTAGAAGAGGTTGGGGTACGGAAATATCTGAATGGGAACTGAGTGTCTTAACATTAGGTTCCCAGATTTTTTATTACGTCCCGCACATAGCAGGGTACACAGAGTAACTGTGTACCCTGCTATGTGCGGGACGTAATAAAAAATGTTAACAGATAGAAAACCTGTTAAGATACCGTATATTTTATAAATATCTATAATAACGCAAATATTTTTCATGTAAACTTATATACAGATAAAAAATATATCAATCAAAGAAGAGAAATTATGAGCGTACCTAATAATTTCAAACATTCCGACACAGTTTGAAAGTATAGGACTGTGCATTCCATAATTGTGCTTTATGTATACAATATCGTCTGTTTAGAATGAAAAACTTGCCAATAGCCTATTAAGCGAATTCTCCGAAGACAATTTAAATAAAAAAACTATGAGTACATAGGTATAGCAAGAAACCAAAATGTGTGATATTCCTTTCTTTCTTTCATCTTTCTTACAGCTTCACGCTGTATCCCGCACTAGGCAGGGTAGGCAGAGGGAACGGAAGTGAAACCTAGTGTTATGACACTCCGTTCCACTTCCGTTCCCCACTTTCCGCCGAATTTGAGGCATTGCGTGTTGAGTGGCGGAACTCAACGCCGCGCTTTGCCTTATTACCAGAGCGAAGAAATGAAACATTAAATATTTAAATTGAAAATATTAAATATTTCATTTCCTCGACTGGGGATCGAACCCAGAACCTGTCGGTTATAATCACACTCTTGTGCCGCTGCGCCACGACAGGCCTCAAATTGATATTCCGAACATCTAACAAGAAAGTTGTGAAAGTAAACCCTATAATAAGGCCCTAAAGGTTCTTTCTAAAGAGAAAAAAATAGAAAAATTAATATAATGACCATTGCATCTCAAATATATTTTTGAAAATATTGTGTATGTTAAGAAAAATATTGATGAATTTAGCAAAACCGTTAAAAATATCATCTCAGTGCATCTATAAGTCAATTGTATCGAGTCCGTAATTCTTTTATGGGAAAAAAATTGAAAAGACGTTTGTGGGTTAAAACATTTTTACCAAATTAACGATTTTATAAATGATAAATAAAATGCTCTCTCCAGGCTATTTCAAATGTATCATTGTCACTTATAATATTATAATGTAAAGTTTGATAAAAAAAAAGACATGTCCCGCTGAGTTTCTTTCGCCGGTTCTTCTCAGGTCTGAGGCAGTAACTTTAGTGAACTGGTGGTAAATTGTTTGACGTTCAAAAAACGAAGCTTATAACTTTTTATTTTGAATAAAAACATTTGAATTTTAATATTATTAGAAGGTTTTCACAATTTTCAATAATATCTATTTCAAGAGGCCTGTCGTGGCGCTGGCTGGCTATTAAATGTTTTTTCTACGCTCTGGTAACGAGGCATAGCGCTGCTTTCAGTTTCGCTCAATTCACAATGCCTGAAGAAAATGGTTAATAGAAGAGTGTTAATGGAAACTGAGTTTTATAATGATAGATATATAGGAATTATATATATATTTATTACTTAAAAAATACTTTATGTTTTAACAATTACGTTATATTTAAAAGTTTCATGTGAATATTGTAATGGCTGCCAACATTGTGGGCGGAGTCAAAAAATGAAAAGGCGAATATATATTTTTTAAATTAACCTATTGTTGTTGTTTATTTGTTCATAAAATTATATTATTTATCTCCAAGATTCTTATCTCAAAGATGATTATTTTATTATTTTTAATTACCTTAAGGCTGTAAAAGACTGAATCGTTGTCGATGATGTTTACTGTCGCAGTAGTTACCAGTAAAATTAACGTTTTTTTACAAGAAGTAACAGAGAGACACAATATAAATAATAAAAATGTTAATGAATATTTTTTTATATTACACATAAACCTATAAATCTAATACTATTAGTTCATTTCGTACAAAATAAATGAATACGCCCGCAAAGTTAAGTTTGCCAGACTTTTATACAACGCCGAATTGTGAAATTCTTACGGAACCCTACATTGGCGAACGGGACTCGGTTTTTAGAATTCTTTTGTCTCTCTCTCTCTCTCTCTCTCTCTCTCTTTCTCTGCTAATGCACTCAATCCACCTGAGTGCACTTTTCCTTATTCTCTATAGGACATCCTCTTTAGTACTTTTCATTTAAAGCCACGTACAAATGTAGTAAGTTATGTTGATATTTCGAGCACTTATCTAGGGCAGGTTTACGTGCAGTAAGTGTGCAAATATAAACACGATCAACTCTAAACCCACTCAAGATAATCAAATATATAATATTTTCTTTTCTTCTTTCTCTGGTAACAAGGTAAAGGACAAAAAAAAGGTCTTTAATTTCCTCAAATTTGGCTGATATTGGAGACATTACCATTAGCTTAACATTAGCTTCCACGCTCCCTTTGCCTACCCTGGATACTGCGTGAAGTAGAAAAAAACCAATACACCTACGTTACCCAAGGGCGTATTTTAAGATTGCGCGCCCCAGGCTACTGTAACTTTCCGCCCCATCAAGGAATAAAAAAAGTCCATAGGATCACAGAACATATTCTGGATCATAGGACCTCCCATTTCAACCACAAAATGCCGTTTGCGGCAATCTTCCTAGATGTTACAAAGGCGTTCGATAAAGTCTGACATAATGGCTTGATCTTCAAGCTCATACGTTAAGGGGTGCCAGATACTCGTGCACATCATACGAGCTTACTTATCGAATCGCACTTTCAAATTCCGTCCAAGGTACCCTGTCCAGTAGACGCCCTATAAGAGCCGGTGTTCCTCAGGGCTTTGTACTCTCGTCTGTACAGTTTGTACACACATGACATCCCAAAAGGTCCACTGACTAACCTAGCCCTTTATGCGGACGACACTACCATCTATGCGTCTGCCTGCAATTCAGTTCTGTTAGCCGATCGCCTACAGGTAGCCACCAATAGGCTGGGCACCTAGCTAAATGGTGTATCGAAGTTAACCTTGAAAAGAGTACGTCAGTATTCTTCCCTATTCGTCCAAACGAATGGCATGCCTTATGTTCTTCCGCAAGGCAACATCATACCTCAAGCACCGAGTGTCAAATATCTAGGAGTAATCCTGGATAACAAACTCAATTTCTAAGAGCACATGAGATACGTACGCCGGAAAGCGACGTACGTACTTCTTCTTCCTGGCATTAATCCCGGCTTGCTGTGCCTGGGTCTGCTTTCCTACTAAGCCTACTCCACTTAGCATGATCGTTTAGATCCTCAGTTAGACCAGTGGCTCTTATATCCTGCATCACGACATACAACCAGCGCTTCCTTGGGCGTCCGGGAGGTCTCACTCCAGGGACAGACATATCGAGGCACTTGCGTCCGACATAGTTCTTAGGCCAGCGCGCAACGTGGCCATTCTATCTCAAGCGACGCTCTTGTAGCTTATCCGCTATGCCACGGACTCCAAGACTACCTCGAATGAATGTGTTACGTATGCGGTCAGACCGCTTTACGCCACACATCCACAGCACCTTCATTTCCGTGACATGAAACTCCTGAGTGTACCGAGATAATACTGGCCAGCATTCGCTGCCTTATAAAAGAACCGGTAGAACGATGCTCTTGTATATCAGCCCCTTCAGTTTGGTCGGTATTCAGACCATACCAGTGACGTCTCGCTATTTGGCCCAGGCAGCGCTTATCCGACCATGAACATCGTGATAGATGCCTCCAGACTCGTGCATAACGGATCCGAGGTAGATGAACTTTTCCGACTTAGCGGTTTTGGATTGGCTTGGTTATATGGTGCTTGAGTCCGGTCTCCCGCAAGCCATGTACTCGATCTTCGACACATTTAGTTTAAGACCGCCGTTCTCAAGCGTACCATTCCAGAAGTTCACTTTACGCTCTATCATCAGCCGATCCTTTTCAGTGAGTGCTATGTCATCGGCATACATCATCAGCCACGGAGACTGGTCTTGGATGTGAGCCGAGATAGTATCTAGCACTACATTGAATAAAAATGGACTAAGAGCCCAGCCCGTACGTGTACGTACTCTCTTGCCTATACCCGCTGGTCTGTGCCAATTTTAAAATGTCCTTTAGAAATAAAATCCGCCTGTACAACACCTGTATCAGGCCAATGTTCACATATGCCAGTGTAGTGTTCGCACACACTAGCCTCCGTCGTTTTCAAATTATGCAACACAAAATCTTGCGCATTGCCACGGGAGCTCCTTGGTTCATGCGCAACATAGATCTACATCGAGACATCAATCTCGACTCCATTTAAGAGCACTGCAGGAAACTGTCCAGTAGCTACTTTGAAAAGGCCTCAGCCCATCCGAACACCTTGATGGTAAAAGCCTGCGATTATCCGCTCCCCGTAGCTAAGGGGATATTTCGTAAGATCTACCGTAGATCACGCAATGTTCTATTCGATAAAGCTGATCCCATTACAGTCCCCAATAAAGTGAAACAAGTAGGTAGGACTACACATAAACGCAAAAACACACGATACACATACTGTCCCCGCCGGTGGAGACGAGGTCTACCCAGTAGACCTAGCTCGGGCCGAGTGAAGCCAAGCTCGGCTTGCGAACTTCGTTTGTAGTGGGGGCAACACTACAAACGAAGTTCGCAGTTCGAGGTTCGAGTCTCGCAAGTGACGCCCTTGCAACTTCGTAGTATCTCTTTGAGTCACTCAATCTGGTGACAAGTTCTAAATCATAGCTCTTTCAGCTCGGCCTCCAACAAAACCGGTGGCGCTGTAGAGGTCGCAGGGCTAACAGCATACTACCCCATCGAAAGAAAAAAAAAAAGGATGAAAGAACGCAAAATAAAATATAGATTTTATATTTTACATTATTTTTCTGTGGACAAAATTTTTTATGTGAAAAGAAAACCGAGGCGAAAAAAAAATTTACGGTTCAACCGATTCAGGACAAGGGGCGGCTTGTATATTTCAATTGAATTTCGAATTCTTCAGATGTGAAATCTACACGTAGAAAAGTGGTTCAGGGGCGTTCTAAGCTTATGTATTAAAATATTTTTTTGTATTTTTTGAAACGTCCAAACCGAAGGCCGGGCTGCCCCTGGGCCGCCCCTCGCGGCCTGCCGCCCTGGGCTATAGCCCTTCTGGCCCTAGGGTAAATACACCCTTGACGTTACCGTTACTGGCAAAACCAGCGTTGATTTCGTTACAACCACAAATATGATCATGGTCTACATACATTTAATATCTTCCATATCTTCTAAACATACTACCTAAATTTATCATATATTTCACCGCCCCCATTTCCCCAACCCTAACTTTTAATCTTTTAATTTCTTTCTTCCAAATATTCGATTTTTAGTTTCACCTGCACTCAGGCAGTCAATATTCTCATAATAGCTACCTGGCGTGGCAGGGTAAAATTAAGCTAATATTTTTGTTCAAAATAAGAAGTTACAAGCATCGCTTAACGTCAAAAAATATACCACCAGTTCACAAAAGTTACTGTCTCAGACCCTGAGAAGAACCGGCGCAAGAAACTCAACGGGACATGTCTTTTTTATACTGCGGTAGACAGAGAGATCTTGGGAACCTAGTGTTAAAACACTCCGTTTCCCATTAAAAGGCGCTAGTTTTCCACTTACCTGCGTTTTATATGCATTGACTGTTAAGCGACGGCACTTAACGCCGAAGAAACGAAAATGTTAACATTTTCATTTTCCCAGAAGTGGATCGAATCCATTACCTGTCACTATTATAATCGCTTGTGTCGCTGCGCCACGATAGGCCTCAATTAAATGATAACACGCATAACGTACCTCTAAACGAAAACATACAATTTTACTAATGTAAAATATAAGTAATTAAAAAACTAAAATGATGTAGATCTGTGATAAACAATCTTGTAATAAAACATTGAAATTAATGTAAGTACAGAACATTATCGTAATAGGTACATGACGTGATGTGATTCAAAGAAATTTATAATTACAGATAATATCAAGGCGAAAATGTTTTTAAATAAGTGTTGTCTCATCACCGTCCGTTGTTCCCCTCGCGTTAACCTTGTCACTTACCTTACACTGTATTCCGCCTACGGCAAGGGTACGCAGAGGGAACTTGGGAACCTAGTGTTAAGGCACTCCATTTGCCGCTGAATTTGAGGCATAGCGTGTTGAGTGGCGGAATTCAATGTAGCGCTTTGCTTTGTTACCAGAGCAAAAAAAAATGTAATATTTTTATTCAATATATTTATTTAATTTATAAAAATATTAAATAAATAAATTTAAAATAAGATATTCCTTTTCTCGAGTAGAGATCGAACGTAACCGCGTTTGCAGTCACTCTTGTGCCTCTACGCCACGAGAGTCCTTCAGTATGTAGAATTGTCAGAATTGTTAGGTTTGATTCGTCCTTGGGCCTGCCATACCAGAAATAGGAAATCAGGAAAAATCGCAGGCTGATAACGATCTAGAAAGTATATATAGTATAGTTACAACCATTTTCTGTAAAATATTTTTTATTGTCTTTCCCATTTTTTTGTTTGGATACAGTTCAAGTTTCATCGTGTACAGGGTGTAAAATATATACAATTATAACATAAAATATATCATAAAATATATCATATAAATAAACTATAACATAAAATATATCTGTTAGTAATATTTAATGTGTTCAATTTAAATATTTAAATTTTCATTTCTTCGCTCTGGTGTCAAGGCAAAGCGCGGTATTGAGTTTCGCCAGTTAATACGCATTGCCTCAAATTCGTCGGAAAATGGGTAACGTGAGTGGATCGGAGTGCCTTAACACTAGGTTCCCCAGTTCCCTTTGCCTACCCATCCGTGTGCGGGATACAGCGTGAAGCTGAGTGAGTGATATATATTAAATAATCGTTCCAGCTGAAACCACCGTACTCGGTATATATAATTTTGTTCCGTAGTGAAAAATGTTAAACTAAAGATTATCTATTAATTATTTAAAAATTGACTCTCACATCTGTTTTCCAGACATGACCATACTTATATTTCTTCTGCTGTTCGGCTATGGTTGGGCAGGCACTTTGCCCAACGGGTGTTCATCAAATGTCCACATCCACAAGCTCCTACCTCATGAGACCGACTGCGACAAGTACTACCAGTGCGTCCATGGAAACAGAGTCCTTAGGGACTGTGCACCAGGAACTCTCTTTAATGAAAGAATACAGGTAAAATTCTTTGTTATTATTAAAATAGATACGATTTACACGTGTGTCGTTGAGTTACGCTACTCAACACGTTATGCCTCAAAATTCGGCGGGAAGTGGGCAACGGAAGTGGAACGGAGAGCCTTAACACTAGCTTCCCAATTTCCCTCTGCCTACCCTGCCACGTGCGGGATACAGCGTGAAGCTGAGTAGAATATGTCACGGCTCAAAAGGCAACTGCCTGAGAAAAGCCGGCAACAAACTTAACAGTTTTGCACTTCTCGATCTCATGTTACATTGACAGCTTTGCATTGGATATAATTGATATTAACTCATGATATGTCAAATAGGCTTTGCTTAGAAGTAGGACGATATTCAATAGCAT
The DNA here is from genome assembly GCA_019049475.1 of Eueides isabella. Taxonomy (NCBI): domain Eukaryota; kingdom Metazoa; phylum Arthropoda; class Insecta; order Lepidoptera; family Nymphalidae; genus Eueides; species Eueides isabella. The sequence goes on from CM032410.1 coordinate 7,631,979, forward strand.
CAGGTTCAAGTCCTCCTTAAGAAAAAGACCAAGAGCGGTCAGATCAAAAACGAATGCATCAGTTCATCATTCAATATACACACTCATTATCTCGTTCATAACACGTAGAATAGTCGATACATTTCAAAGATATGTATAAATGTTATCGATAAAATTAAATCTTACATATTATAATTTGGTTAAAATTCAAAGAACGGCAAAAAACACCGACCAAAATACAGATTACTATCATCCGGATTTGTCATTATCTACATTGTAATTAGTGTATATAATGTTACTTTGTTTAAAATGTCGTTTTTGACGCAAATATTTGAATGAATCAGTTTTCAATTCAAGCGTTTGATTAATTGAAATATATACATATGTTGTTTGTGAATCTTGGCCTGTCAAAATTGTCTTTATATATCAAGCATATTTCAGGGCTTTTAAGAGAGAAAACCTAATGATTAGACGTCCCTTTTCCTGCGTATCATTAAATTTTCGAGATATCGCGTCGGAACTCAGCATAGTAATTTTTTGCTAGCCTTTTATATACGAATTACAGTGTGCTCAAAAAGAGTAGAATTAGTATTGTACTTGCGGCAGAATTCAATTTATTTGTAAATATTTATTTAAATAAAATATATGTTGTTAATAAAGTTTAGTTTTGTTCTATAATGTTAGAGCATGTTTAATTTTGTACTCGGAAGTACCATGTAGGAAAAGAAAAAAATATCTATAACTTTTTTTACTGTTTCTGGTAACAAATTGGAAGCGCAGTGTTAAACTCAGCTGATTAACATGAAATGCTTCAATTATGGGACAGACAACAAACACTGGGGTTACGCCGCCTATCCAGTTATATAGTATTATATTACATAGACAAATCAATTGACGACATGATATATGATAATTTCTTTAACTTCAAGCTGTATTCTGCACTTAGAAGACTAGGCAGAAGGTACCTTCACTTCCGTTAACCTTGAGATTTTGCGTATCAGCAGATTTATTTAGTTAGAATCTTGCTAACATACTTAGGAATACCGCTAACACCCTTTTATTCCCCTCGATTGTTTTCCAATTCTCAATATAACTTACCATTTGCAATACTTTTTTGAATATTCGAACGAATGTTTAGATGCTTTTAAAAGCTGACGTTTCTAAAACCATTTCATATAAAAATTTATCGGTTTCTTTTATGATCGTTTTGAGAATTTATAATTACGCGAAAAGAACATCCAAGGCTTAAGACAAATCCTTTGGAACGAAGTGTGGTCAACTCCAGTTTCTCTACGCTCTCCAAAGAAGAGATACGAGAGAATGAATGGCGGAGATCTTTAATTACCTGGTTGAGTTGCCTATATCCATAGAAAAGTATTATGGGCTGTTTTTTGTTTTTTGAAAATTTAATTTAGGCCTGAATTCCGATAAACTACTCACGTGCTGAAACGAGATCGTCACTTTAGTTGAACATACTTTAATTTAATGTTTCATTAATAATTTGGATAACTTTTATTGTTCTGAATTTTTAAACATTTTTGAATATCAATTAGATTTTTTTTTGTTGAAAGTTATCTAATAAATAATTCTTTAATAATATCTAATAATTTCTTTTCCTTGAATAACATTTTTTTCTTTTTAATATACTTTTTTGAGTTCGAGTCGGCTTCACCATTTATAAACTTAAATCACTAATTCAAGGCCATTACAATGTATATTAGTAATAATTGTTTTTATGTAATGGTTAGGCCATTATATTTTTTATATTATATTATTTTTTTTTACATTTTTTTTTGGTTTATCAAATTTATAAAAAAAATTGAATAATTATTCAGTGTTACTGAATAATAACACTGTTACTGTTCAGTAACACTGAATAGTAACAGTGCAGTATTGACGCAGATTCACAATCGTGTGACTGTACACTACAGGCTGTGAGTTTGATCCCCACTCGATTAGGTTCAATATTTAATATGAATTATTTAATATTTAATTTTATTTTTCTCTCTGGAAACAAGGCAAAGCGCGTTGTTGACTTCCGCCACTCAACGTGTAATGCCTTAAATTTAGCGGAAAATGGAGAAGGGAACGGAGTGTCTTAACACTAGGTTCCTAAGTTCTATGTCTGCCTTGCCATGAGCGGGATACAGCGTGAAGCAGAGAAAGAATTACTTATTATTAAAAAAGTATACAGAAAAAGAACCTTAGTTTTTTTTCATTAACGTGTCATTAAAATAATTTCATAATCTTGAAAAAAAAATATCGTCAAATTTATATAATATTTGACAATTTTATGACATATTAATGCAATAGGGGATCCACGCGATTTCGCTTGCTTGAACTATATGAACTTTAATATACAAAAATTCTAAACAGCTGAATGGCTAGAGTCAATAAGATATTAATTTGAAGGCTTTGAAGTTGCTAGATTTACAAACTTTTTAACAAATAATCACGTCAGCCAAAATGTTTTTGTATGATATATATTTCAATAAAATATATAATGTAAGTATGATTGTAGATATATGATTATAATAGTATTCCGCAATATATTTTGAATTTGCTACTGGAAAAAAATTAAGTAAATGTTAAAGCAATGTTAACTAGGAAAGCTTACTATAGATACTGTCCAAGAAATTGACTTTTGGTTGAATTTCTTGAGCGACCGTAACATTTACACTACGCTGATAAGCGGGAGTGATCTTCGTTTATTAAGCCAATTGCTTGAGAAAAATTCAACAAATATGTCGTGACATAAATTTGAAGGTCGTCTGTAGGTAGGGCAAGAATATTTGGTGGCAAATTTTATTAACGAAAAGTGAAAAAAACATTGGAGACTATACGCCACCTTGTGGACCACCAGCATTTACAGTAGACAAATCAGAAGATGAGTTTGTCTGTACGTATGCGCTGCTGGCGATTACACAAGTAACTTCGAAACAAGTCAATCACCTCAGGAGATATGTTAAGAAAAACAATAATAGCGATTAGTATATTGTAGTCCACTGTATTAAAGGCATTGCTGAAATCCAACAAAACCATCACAGTGACCATCTGACAATCTATATTGTCCTGATGTCATCTGTTATTTTGACCAGACCAGTTATCGTACTATCACTATTACGGAAACCGGATTAGAATGGATTCAATAATAAGTAGTACGGCTTAGTATACCTTCGGAGTAGCTAAGGAGAACGGAGCGCCACACTCTTTTCTATGGTCTAGGCATACTTCTTTCGCCTCATCGATTGTCATAAACCTGTTCATAATTGAGAGACCAGAGACCTCTCCGGAGGGCATTTATGCTTTTTATGGGACCAGTCGTCCAGTATCGCAGATACTGTGTTCTCAAAGGTTAACCGGGGTCCCCACCATCCTCTTTTAACGTTCTTTTTCTTCATAAATCTTTTTTGCAACTCATTTGTCGTGCCCCTTAACCACGTTTTCTTTAATCTCGCTGTGACATCTTCGTTAGTTCTTACCATTGTGTGTATCTCTTCATTGGGTATTTATTCAGCTATACTGACTCATTTTCTTCTGCAATATATTACCTATTAAATAAATTAAATTAGTATAATTATATAAAGCTACGGTACCAACAATGAATTGCGCACGGCTAAATGACTATGCTGACGGTTCGCTGTCTCATCAATGCAACTAAGTCACCTATAACTCTATTACTGGCAGTAATACGCACCACATCCATTTCTTATCTTGCGTCTCTACTAAACATACCTTCTCAAATATACCACTAAATTCTCTTGTTCTAATTTCTTATCATTTACGCTGATCTAACATTATTTCCTTCCTTCATTTCTCTCCAACACCACAAGCTTTTTTTTATTGGCATCTACGTTTAAACTAGTAATCTGTCTAAACCTGACCGCCAAGCCCAACCATTTTATGTAATATATTTTTTTATTTTGGTGAAATCACTTTCAGAATTTACCACTAGGTGTCTTTATATGAGTTTTTTCTGATATTTTATTATGTAACAGGGTTGTGACTGGCCAGCTAATGTGAAATGCTCGCAAAAGGAAGTCATACAGGTTTTGCCTAATGGTTGTCCAGCTGATTTTCAAGTACGCCGCTTCTTGGCCCACGAAAGTGAGTGCGACCGGTACTATGAATGTGTGTTCGGCATGAAACTAGACAGGAGATGTTTTAATGATATGTTGTTTAACGTACACAAACAGGTAAAATATATATCATAATATCTATTCTAATCTATGTAATCATAAATATGCATTTTGGTGCACTTTTGTCACCACTTTAGAAGATAAAGCGTGGTATTAAGTTCCACCACTAAAACCACAAAATTTAAAAAGTTGGGCGCACTATTTGTGATCTCTCGTATACTGTATTTTCTATACTTACTCTGCAATGCAAGATAAATGAGTATAAATCTAAAGGCCATGAAGGAGAAGAGGCATACCGTATGACTGCTTTCGTTTATAGGCATCGATTTACATTCACCTTATTGCTCTCGTAACAAAACTAAACGTGGCGTTAAAAAATAGCTTCCCCCCGCCTACTATGTTAAATGCGGTATACAGTGGGATATCTAAAATTACAAATTGAATATAATACACTTTTTGGTTTTCTATAAAATCCATGTACCAAAACATATATCTAAATTATATTTCAAGGATTGCGACTCTCCACAAAATGTTGAATGTGATACCAGTAATGGAATTAATACCGAAGCTAGTATTGAAACAAGCACAGCAAAGGCTACCGAAGGAAGCACTGTAGAAAGTACCCAAACAGAAAAAAATGAAGGTAATGGACCTGACTTTGAAACTTTACCAAACGGCTGTCCGTCAGATTTCCATATTCATCACCTACTTCCGCACGAGACTGACTGTAGTAAATTTTATAATTGTGTACATGGAAGGAAAGTTGAAGAGAACTGTGCTCCCGGAACATTATTTAATTTCAAAATACAGGTTTGTAGTTTATATATTTATATTTTGTTAAGATTGTCATTTATTTACGTTACTTACAATAACATGTGCTTTAATTTTTATTTGTGGGTTTAAGGTTGTGGGAATAAATGTTAAGGAAATGTTTCTTTTAATTCCTAAAATTTGTTGTTAATAATTTATCTAATCAAGATAAAACATGACCGAAGTGTTGATCGTTACAGACTGCATAATAAATAAATCGATATAAAAAAATATTTTTGTTTTCAGGTTTGTGATTGGCCTCGTAACGTTGAGTGTTCAGTAAATACGGAACAAACTACTCAAAAAAATACTGAAAAGACTACTGAAACAAGTACTAAAAGTACTGCTGGATTAAGTACTGAAAGAAGCAGTACTACTGTAACAAGTACTGAAACTCAACCTGATAATAAACCAGATTTTGAAACTTTACCAAACGGATGTCCCACAGATTTCCATATTCATCATCTACTTCCTCATGAAACTGACTGTAGTAAATTTTATAACTGTGTGCATGGAAGGAAAGTTGAGGAAACTTGTGCTCCTGGAACATTATTTAACTTTAAAATACAGGTTTGTCATTGATATTTAACATTTTGTCCGGTTTTAACATTTATTTACGTTATATGCACCCACATGTGTTCTAGAGAAATCTTTAATCTTTGTGAGTTTGTGGTTGAGAATCATAAAATGATTTTTCTATTTCTTCGTATTACCCAATATTTTCGTTAAAATATTATATATATTTTTAACCTTATATTAGTGATCAATTATTAAGTTCGTTACTTTTTTTAAACTAAGAATTCCCTTATATTTTATATAATTTGCTGTACATTTGTTTACATATTTTGATAACGCAATGTGTATCATAAATAAATCAATATACTTCAAATAATTTTTGTTTTAGGTTTGTGATTGGCCTCATAATGTTGAGTGTTCGATAAATACGGAGCAAACTACTCAAAAAACTGAAAAGACTACTGAAGCAAGTACTAAAAGTACTGCTGGATTAAGTACTGAAAGAAGCAGTACTACTGTATCGAGTACTGAAACTCAGCCTGATAATAAACCAGATTTTGAAACTTTACCAAACGGATGTCCCACAGATTTCCATATTCATCATCTACTTCCTCATGAAACCGACTGTAGTAAATTTTATAACTGTGTGCATGGAAGGAAAGTTGAGGAATCTTGTGCTCCTGGGACATTATTTAACTTTAAAATACAGGTTTGTCATTTATATTAAAAAATTTGTCGTGCTTATAATTTATTTACGTTATATGCATCAACATGTATTATAGAAAAATCTTTAATGTATGTTTGTGAGTTCGTGGTTGAGAATCATAAAATGATTTTTCTATTTCTTCATATTACCTAATATTTTCGTTAAAATACATTTTTAACCTTATATTAGTAATCAATTATTATTAAGTTGATTACTTTTTTTAAACTAAGAATTTCCTTATTTTTGTTTACATATTTTAATAACGCAATGTTGATCGTATTTGACTGCATCATAAATAAATCAATATAATTCAAATATTTTTTGTTTTAGGTTTGTGATTGGCCTCATAACGTTGAGTGTTCGATAAATACGGAGCAAACTACTCAAAAAAATACTGAAAAGACTACTGAAGCAAGTACTAAAAGTACTGCTGGATTAAGTACTGAAAGAAGCAGTACTACTGTAACAAGTACTGAAACTGAACCTGATAATAAACCAGATTTTGAAACTTTACCAAACGGATGTCCCACAGATTTCCATATTCATCATCTACTTCCTCATGAAACTGATTGTAGTAAATTTTATAACTGTGTGCATGGAAGGAAAGTTGAGGAATCTTGTGCTCCTGGGACATTATTTAATTTTGAAATACAGGTGTGTTATATTTTTTACATCATGTCACATACATCATGTATCACATTTTCTTAGAAATATCTGCCTATGTACGAGTCAATTATTGAAATAAAATAATCTTAGGAAATATTTTTTTATATATATATTTGTATTCACAAGTTTGTGTGTTGTTCTTCTTTATTAATTCTTCTGTACTCAAGGATATCTTTAAAGATCCCAGCATTGATTGCTAGCTATGCAGACGATAGTACAGGGGACACCCTATGGTACTTGTCAGTTCTTTCACGTTTGAGTTTTCACAGTAAGACGTTTCCTCGATGTCCCTTTTCTAACCCACATATGCGGATTATTTAATAAACTTTTCACTCTGATATCAAATTTCCAATGGCACGTTCTACAAGCCGCTCATAATTCTGCAGTTTTGTAGGACCTAATGTGTCACACAACTATGGGATGACGTAATTGTGATAATATTATATATGCATGCTTGTTTTTCTTGTGTTTTTTCTAACAAACAATTCCATTAGACATCGTATTATATAATACTAGTTAACTAGTCCGACCGAATCAGATTTTTCAGCTGGAAACGAAATCGAAACCAATCGGCCTCGGTCTTAGTTTTGGCCGAAACCGAAACCGAATCCGAACCGAACCGAAACGAAGTTAAAGATATTTCAAATTACTTTTACATACAAAAATTTTGTGTATTTTGTTTTTGCACATTTATTTGCATGTTATTTGCTTCACGCTGTATCTTAGCGGGGTAGACAGAGAGAACGATGCGCCAACCGCTTTGGCACACCTCTTTCGCCTCGTCCACTGTCATCAACTCTGTTCATACATGCCTTTCAGGGGTCCCCATGCATTTTACGTGAACCTCTTCCAGTATCGTAGAACTGTGTGTCCGAAGAGGGTAACCGAGTTCTCCCCTCCTCTCTCTTACTACTCATTTTCTTCTTCAAATCTTTTTTTCCATTCTTTCATCAGTTATATTCTAGATGTTCCCTCAACAGTCTTTCGGTTCTATCTTACAATCTCTTCGCTAATGTTTTGTTCATATCATCACAGTACATATATGGTAATATAATAATTGTTTGGAAAAATAGCCATAATTTATTAAAGTACAGTGACAGACATGATATCAATACAAGCTGATCACTCCTAGTTTTCGCCTTCAAACAGTAAGTCTTTTATGGGACATGGTACATGTTTAATAAAATTCCACAAATAATTTTAAATTTGCCACTTAAACAATTTAAAGTGAAAGTTAAAAATATATTGTTGGGCAAAGTATATTATTCAATTTAAGAAAATTATCACGACAAGAATGCGTGGGATTAAATGTTGTTGGTACTAATTCAAGACGCTAATTATGTTACTCTTATATATTTACTTCAATTGATATTTCGAAAAGAACAACTGTTGAGTTTTTGCTTTTACTTGAGGCAGAAGCGTCATCATATTCGTGTACATCTCCTAGTAAAATTTCATCGGTTTCCACAAAACGTGAGGTTATGCTGCTAAAATCACCGTTCTTCGAAAGCACTCCTTACAATTCACAGGTTAGGAAGTAACTCAGGTAATCACTCATTTCTCGCCAGAAAAGCTTCGAGTTTTCCTGAAAATTATTCGTTAAGTTTTCATCTATTTCTTTCTCAAAATTTAATCACGCTTGATCTTTATCAGTACTTTCGTTTGATGTTTTTGCAGTTTATACTCTTTCTATTTTATCTTTCATACTTTTATCCTTTATAATCATGCCATGCTTTCTTCTCTTTTTGCACAGCATTTTTCACTTAATCATCCCACTTTTTATAGCGCTTTTTGTCAAAGTCCTTTTCCCTGTACCAAATACCTCTGCCACTCCTTTTGTCATATAATTACTAAGGTTCAGGCAGCGCATTTCATCATTTTAATTTCTAGATTCACAGCTGTCTAATTTTTTGAAACTTTCAAAAGTTAGTTAATATTTTGAAGTTTTGTTAATATTTCTCTCTGATCGAAAGATCTTGAAGCTTATGCCATAATTCGACGCTAAGCTTGAATAACCAGTGCAGCTGTGCCAACCTGTGGACAAACCCTTTATCTTAGCTACGACTAGATAATGGTCTGTTCCCAGTCCAGCATTCCAACATAACAGCGGGGACGCACTGGTGCGCATTGCCTTGGAGGGACAATTACAAACCCTCGAGATTTGGTTATTTTCTTACCGAAACCGAAACTGAATTCGAACTTTCGGTCGGTTCATTAAATATAACATATTAGCACTTATTAAAATTTCATTAATTTTAACAATCTCGCTTATATTAAGAATTGAATATTCCAGGTATGTGATTGGCCTCAAAATGTTGATTGCTCAGGAAACACCGAAAAATATACAGTAGGAAGTACTAAAAGTACTGCTGGAATAAGTACTGACACAACTTCATCTATTACAACAAGCACTGAAACTCAGCCTGATGTTGCCACTACGACACGTGACTCGTCAACAGATTCTCCCATAACTACGACGACCGTAAGGGAGATTACGAGCACTGAGTATGACAGCACCACTCACAAAGAGACGGCTACAACTGGGCAAGAAATCTCATCACCAACTGAAGGAACAACCACAAGTGCAGCCTCTACAGATCCCACTGTAACATCAACGACTGCAAGGGAAACTACCAGCTCTGAGATTGAAAGTACTACTAAACAAATGACTAGCGATCCATCTACGTCTTCTACAGCTTGGCCAGAAACTTCAATTCCAGATGTTGACACTACGACACGTGACTCATCAACGGATTCTCAAATAACTTCGACGTCTGCAAGGGAGACTACGAGCACCGAGTATGACAGCACCACTCAGAAAGAGACGGCTACAACTGGGCAAGAAACCTCATCACCAACTGTACGAACAACCACAAGTGCAGCCTCTACAGATCCCACTGTAACATCAACGACTGCAAGGGAAACTACAAGCTCCGAGATTGAAAGTACTACTCAAAAAATGACTAGCGATCCATCGACGTCTTCTACAGCTTGGCCAGAAACTTCAATTCCAGATGTTGACAGTACGACACGTGACTCATCAACAGATTCTCCCATAACTTCGACGACTGCAAGGGAGACTTCGAGCACTGAGTATGACAGCACCACTCAGAAAGAGACAGCTACAACTGGGCAAGAAACCTCATCACCAACTGTAGGAACAACCACAAGTGCAGCCTCTACGGATCCCACTGTAACATCAACGACTGCAAGGGAAACTACCAGCTCTGAGATTGAAAGTACTACTCAAGAAATGACTAGCGATCCATTGACGTCTTCTACAGCTTGGCCAGAAACTTCAATTCCAGATGTTGACGCTACGACACGTGACTCATCAACGGATTCTCCCATAACTTCGACGACTGCAAGGGAGACTAAGAGCACCGAGTACGACAGCACCACTCAGAAAGAGACGGCTACAAGTGGGCAAGAAACTTCATCACCAACTGTACGAACAACCACAAGTGCAGCCTCTACAGATCCCACTGTAACATCAACGACTGCAAGGGCAACTACCAGCTCCGAGATTGAAAGTACTACTCAAGAAATGACTAGCGATCCATCGACGTCTTCTACAGCTTGGCCAGAAACTTCAATTCCAGATGTTGAAACAACGACACGTGACTCATCAACAGATTCTCCCATAACTTCGACGACTCTAAGGGAGACCACGAGCACCGAGTACGACAGCACCACTCAGAGAGAGACGGCTACAACTGGGCAAGAAACTTCATCACCAACTGTACGAACAACCACAAGTGCAGCCTCTACAGATCCCACTGTAACATCAACGACTGCAAGGGAAACTACCAGCTCCGAGATTAAAAGTACTACTCAAGAAATGACTAGCGATCCATCGACGTCTTCTACAGCTTGGCCAGAAACTTCAATTCCAGATGTTGACACTACGACACGTGACTCATCAACAGATTCTCCCATAACTTCGACGACTGTAAGGGAGACCACGAGCACCGAGTACGACAGCACCACTCAGAAAGAGACGGCTACAACTGGGCAAGAAACTTCATCACCAACTGTACGAACAACCACAAGTGCAGCCTCTACATATCCCACTGTAACATCAATGACTGCAAGGGAAACTACCAGCTCCGAGATTGAAAGTACTACTCAAGAAATCACTAGCGATCCATCGACGTCTTCTACAGCTTGGCCAGAAACTTCAATTCCAGATGTTGACACTACGACACGTGACTCATCAACAGATTCTCCCATAACTTCGACGACTGCAAGGGAGACTTCGAGCACTGAGTATGACAGCACCACTCAGAAAGAGACAGCTACAACTGGGCAAGAAACCTCATCACCAACTGTAGGAATAACCACAAGTGCAGCCTCTACGGATCCCACTGTAACATCAACGACTGCAAGGGAAACTACCAGCTCCGAGATTGAAAGTACTACTCAAGAAATGACTAGCGATCCATCGACGTCTTCTACAGCTTGGCCAGAAACTTCAATTCCAGATGTTGAAACAACGACACGTGACTCATCAACAGATTCTCCCATAACTTCGACGACTCTAAGGGAGACTTCGAGCACTGAGTACGACAGCACCACTCAGAAAGAGACGGCTACAACTGGGCAAGAAACTTCATCACCAACTGTACGAACAACCACAAGTGCAGCCTCTACAGATCCCACTGTAACATCAACGACTGCAAGGGAAACTACCAGCTCCGAGATTGAAAGTACTACTCAAGAAATGACTAGCGATACATCGACGTCTTCTACAGCTTGGCCAGAAACTTCAATTCCAGATGTTGACACTACGACACGTGACTCATCAACAGATTCTCCCATAACTTCGACGACTGTAAGGGAGACCACGAGCACCGAGTACGACAGCACCACTCAGAAAGAGACGGCTACAACTGGGCAAGAAACTTCATCACCAACTGTACGAACAACCACAAGTGCAGCCTCTACAGATCCCACTGTAACATCAACGACTGCAAGGGAAACTACCAGCTCCGAGATTGAAAGTACTACTCAAGAAATGACTAGCGATCCCTCGACGTCTTCTACAGCTTGGCCAGAAACTTCAATTCCAGATGTTGACACTACGACACGTGACTCATCAACAGATTCTCCCATAACTTCGTCGACTGTAAGGGAGACTACGAGCACCAAGTACGACAGCACCACTCAGAAAGAGACGGCTACAACTGGGCACGAAACTTCATCACCAACTGTACGAACAACCACAAGTGCAGCCTCCACAGATCCCACTGTAACATCAACGACTGCAAGGGAAACTACCAGCTCCGAGATTGAAAGTACTACTCAAGAAATGACTAGCGATCCATCGACGTCTTCTACAGCTTGGCCAGAAACTTCAATTCCAGATGTTGACACAACGACACGTGACTCATCAACAGATTCTCCCATAACTTCGACGACTGTAAGGGAGACCACGAGCACCGAGTACGACAGCACCACTCAGAAAGAGACAGCTACAACTGGGCAAGAAACTTCATCACCAACTGTACGAACAACCACAAGTGCAGCCTCTACAGATTCCACTGTAACATCAACGACTGCAAGGGAAACTACCAGCTCCGAGATTGAAAGTACTACTCAAGAAATGACTAGTGATCCATCTACATCTTCTACAGCTTGGCCAGAAACTTCAATTCCAGATGTTGACACTACGACACGTGACTCATCAACAGATTCTCCCATAACTTCGACGACTGCAAGGGAGACCACGAGCACCGAGTACGACAGCACCACTCAGAAAGAGACGGCTACAAGTGGGCAAGAAACTTCATCACCAACTGTACGAACAACCACAAGTGCAGCCTCTACAGATCCCACTGTAACATCAACGACTGCAAGGGAAACTACCAGCTCCGAGATTGAAAGTACTACTCAAGAAATGACTAGCGATCCATCGACGTCTTCTACAGCTTGGCCAGAAACTTCAATTCCAGATGTTGACACTACGACACGTGACTCATCAACAGATTCTCCCATAACTTCGACGACTGTAAGGGAGACCACGAGCACCGAGTACGACAGCACCACTCAGAAAGAGACGGCTACAACTGGGCAAGAAACTTCATCACCAACTGTACGAACAACCACAAGTGCAGCCTCTACAGATCCCACTGTAACATCAACGACTGCAAGGGAAACTACCAGCTCCGAGATTGAAAGTACTACTCAAGAAATGACTAGCGATCCATCGACGTCTTCTACAGCATTGGCCAGAAACTTCAATTCCAGATGTTGACACTACGACACGTGACTCATCAACAGATTCTCCCATAACTTCGACGACTGCAAGGGAGACCACGAGCACCGAGTACGACAGCACCACTCAGAAAGAGACGGCTACAACTGGGCAAGAAACTTCATCACCAACTGTACGAACAACCACAAGTGCAGCCTCTACAGATCCCACTGTAACATCAACGACTGCAAGGGAAACTACCAGCTCCGAGATTGAAAGTACTACTCAAGAAATGACTAGCGATACATCGACGTCTTCTACAGCTTGGCCAGAAACTTCAATTCCAGATGTTGACACTACGACACGTGACTCATCAACAGATTCTCCCATAACTTCGACGACTGTAAGGGAGACCACGAGCACCGAGTACGACAGCACCACTCAGAAAGAGACGGCTACAACTGGGCAAGAAACTTCATCACCAACTGTACGAACAACCACAAGTGCAGCCTCTACAGATCCCACTGTAACATCAACGACTGCAAGGGAAACTACCAGCTCCGAGATTGAAAGTACTACTCAAGAAATGACTAGCGATCCATCGACGTCTTCTACAGCTTGGCCAGAAACTTCAATTCCAGATGTTGACACTACGACACGTGACTCATCAACAGATTCTCCCATAACTTCGACGACTGTAAGGGAGACCACGAGCACCGAGTACGACAGCACCACTCAGAAAGAGACGGCTACAACTGGGCAAGAAACTTCATCACCAACTGTACGAACAACCACAAGTGCAGCCTCTACAGATCCCACTGTAACATCAACGACTGCAAGGGAAACTACCAGCTCCGAGATTGAAAGTACTACTCAAGAAATGACTAGCGATCCATCGACGTCTTCTACAGCTTGGCCAGAAACTTCAATTCCAGATGTTGACACTACGACACGTGACTCATCAACAGATTCTCCCATAACTTCGTACGACTGTAAGGGAGACCTACGAGCACCGAGTACGACAGCACCACTCAGAAAGAGACGGCTACAACTGGGCAAGAAACTTCATCACCAACTGTACGAACAACCACAAGTGCAGCCTCTACAGATCCCACTGTAACATCAACGACTGCAAGGGAAACTACCAGCTCCGAGATTGAAAGTACTACTCAAGAAATGACTAGCGATCCATCGACGTCTTCTACAGCTTGGCCAGAAACTTCAATTCCAGATGTTGACACTACGACACGTGACTCATCAACAGATTCTCCCATAACTTCGACGACTGTAAGGGAGACCACGAGCACCGAGTACGACAGCACCACTCAGAAAGAGACGGCTACAACTGGGCAAGAAACTTCATCACCAACTGTACGAACAACCACAAGTGCAGCCTCTACAGATCCCACTGTAACATCAACGACTGCAAGGGAAACTACCAGCTCCGAGATTGAAAGTACTACTCAAGAAATGACTAGCGATCCATCGACGTCTTCTACAGCTTGGCCAGAAACTTCAATTCCAGATGTTGACACTACGACACGTGACTCAGTCAACAGATTCTCCCATAACTTCGACGACTGCAAGGGAGACCACGAGCACCGAGTACGACAGCACCACTCAGAAAGAGACGGCTACAACGTGGGCAAGAAACTTCATCACCAACTGTACGAACAACCACAAGTGCAGCCTCTACAGATCCCACTGTAACATCAACGACTGCAAGGGAAACTACCAGCTCCGAGATTGAAAGTACTACTCAAGAAATGACTAGCGATCCATCGACGTCTTCTACAGCTTGGCCAGAAACTTCAATTCCAGATGTTGACACTACGACACGTGACTCATCAACAGATTCTCCCATAACTTCGACGACTGCTAAGGGAGACCACGAGCACCGAGTACGACAGCACCACTCAGAAAGAGACGGCTACAACTGGGCAAGAAACTTCATCACCAACTGTACGAACAACCACAAGTGCAGCCTCTACAGATCCCACTGTAACATCAACGACTGCAAGGGAAACTACCAGCTCCGAGATTGAAAGTACTACTCAAGAAATGACTAGCGATCCATCGACGTCTTCTACAGCTTGGCCAGAAACTTCAATTCCAGATGTTGACACTACGACACGTGACTCATCAACAGATTCTCCCATAACTTCGACGACTGCAAGGGAGACCACGAGCACCGAGTACGACAGCACCACTCAGAAAGAGACGGCTACAACTGGGCAAGAAACTTCATCACCAACTGTACGAACAACCACAAGTGCAGCCTCTACAGATCCCACTGTAACATCAACGACTGCAAGGGAAACTACCAGCTCCGAGATTGAAAGTACTACTCAAGAAATGACTAGCGATCCATCGACGTCTTCTACAGCTTGGCCAGAAACTTCAATTCCAGATGTTGACACTACGACACGTGACTCATCAACAGATTCTCCCATAACTTCGACGACTGCAAGGGAGACCACGAGCACCGAGTACGACAGCACCACTCAGAAAGAGACGGCTACAACGTGGGCAAGAAACTTCATCACCAACTGTACGAACAACCACAAGTGCAGCCTCTACAGATCCCACTGTAACATCAACGACTGCAAGGGAAACTACCAGCTCCGAGATTGAAAGTACTACTCAAGAAATGACTAGCGATCCATCGACGTCTTCTACAGCTTGGCCAGAAACTTCAATTCCAGATGTTGACACTACGACACGTGACTCATCAACAGATTCTCCCATAACTTCGACGACTGCAAGGGAGACCACGAGCACCGAGTACGACAGCACCACTCAGAAAGAGACGGCTACAACTGGGCAAGAAACTTCATCACCAACTGTACGAACAACCACAAGTGCAGCCTCTACAGATCCCACTGTAACATCAACGACTGCAAGGGAAACTACCAGCTCCGAGATTGAAAGTACTACTCAAGAAATGACTAGCGATCCATCGACGTCTTCTACAGCTTGGCCAGAAACTTCAATTCCAGATGTTGACACTACGACACGTGACTCATCAACAGATTCTCCCATAACTTCGACGACTGCAAGGGAGACTACGAGCACCGAGTACGACAGCACCACTCAGAAAGAGACGGCTACAACTGGGCAAGAAACTTCATCACCAACTGTACGAACAACCACAAGTGCAGCCTCCACAGATCCCACTGTAACATCAACGACTGCAAGGGAAACTACCAGCTCCGAGATTGAAAGTACTACTCAAGAAATGACTAGCGATCCATCGACGTCTTCTACAGCTTGGCCAGAAACTTCAATTCCAGATGTTGACACTACGACACGTGACTCATCAACAGATTCTCCCATAACTTCGACGACTGCAAGGGAGACCACGAGCACCGAGTACGACAGCACCACTCAGAAAGAGACGGCTACAACTGGGCAAGAAACTTCATCACCAACTGTACGAACAACCACAAGTGCAGCCTCTACAGATCCCACTGTAACATCAACGACTGCAAGGGAAACTACCAGCTCCGAGATTGAAAGTACTACTCAAGAAATGACTAGCGATCCATCGACGTCTTCTACAGCTTGGCCAGAAACTTCAATTCCAGATGTTGACACTACGACACGTGACTCATCAACAGATTCTCCCATAACTTCGACGACTGCAAGGGAGACCACGAGCACCGAGTACGACAGCACCACTCAGAAAGAGACGGCTACAACTGGGCAAGAAACTTCATCACCAACTGTACGAACAACCACAAGTGCAGCCTCTACAGATCCCACTGTAACATCAACGACTGCAAGGGAAACTACCAGCTCCGAGATTGAAAGTACTACTCAAGAAATGACTAGCGATCCATCGACGTCTTCTACAGCTTGGCCAGAAACTTCAATTCCAGATGTTGACACTACGACACGTGACTCATCAACAGATTCTCCCATAACTTCGACGACTGCAAGGGAGACCACGAGCACCGAGTACGACAGCACCACTCAGAAAGAGACGGCTACAACTGGGCAAGAAACTTCATCACCAACTGTACGAACAACCACAAGTGCAGCCTCTACAGATCCCACTGTAACATCAACGACTGCAAGGGAAACTACCAGCTCCGAGATTGAAAGTACTACTCAAGAAATGACTAGCGATCCATCGACGTCTTCTACAGCTTGGCCAGAAACTTCAATTCCAGATGTTGACACTACGACACGTGACTCATCAACAGATTCTCCCATAACTTCGACGACTGCAAGGGAGACCACGAGCACCGAGTACGACAGCACCACTCAGAAAGAGACGGCTACAACTGGGCAAGAAACTTCATCACCAACTGTACGAACAACCACAAGTGCAGCCTCTACAGATCCCACTGTAACATCAACGACTGCAAGGGAAACTACCAGCTCCGAGATTGAAAGTACTACTCAAGAAATGACTAGCGATCCATCGACGTCTTCTACAGCTTGGCCAGAAACTTCAATTCCAGATGTTGACACTACGACACGTGACTCATCAACAGATTCTCCCATAACTTCGACGACTGCAAGGGAGACCACGAGCACCGAGTACGACAGCACCACTCAGAAAGAGACGGCTACAACTGGGCAAGAAACTTCATCACCAACTGTACGAACAACCACAAGTGCAGCCTCTACAGATCCCACTGTAACATCAACGACTGCAAGGGAAACTACCAGCTCCGAGATTGAAAGTACTACTCAAGAAATGACTAGCGATCCATCGACGTCTTCTACAGCTTGGCCAGAAACTTCAATTCCAGATGTTGACACTACGACACGTGACTCATCAACAGATTCTCCCATAACTTCGACGACTGCAAGGGAGACCACGAGCACCGAGTACGACAGCACCACTCAGAAAGAGACGGCTACAACTGGGCAAGAAACTTCATCACCAACTGTACGAACAACCACAAGTGCAGCCTCTACAGATCCCACTGTAACATCAACGACTGCAAGGGAAACTACCAGCTCCGAGATTGAAAGTACTACTCAAGAAATGACTAGCGATCCATCGACGTCTTCTACAGCTTGGCCAGAAACTTCAATTCCAGATGTTGACACTACGACACGTGACTCATCAACAGATTCTCCCATAACTTCGACGACTGCAAGGGAGACCACGAGCACCGAGTACGACAGCACCACTCAGAAAGAGACGGCTACAACTGGGCAAGAAACTTCATCACCAACTGTACGAACAACCACAAGTGCAGCCTCTACAGATCCCACTGTAACATCAACGACTGCAAGGGAAACTACCAGCTCCGAGATTGAAAGTACTACTCAAGAAATGACTAGCGATCCATCGACGTCTTCTACAGCTTGGCCAGAAACTTCAATTCCAGATGTTGACACTACGACACGTGACTCATCAACAGATTCTCCCATAACTTCGACGACTGCAAGGGAGACCACGAGCACCGAGTACGACAGCACCACTCAGAAAGAGACGGCTACAACTGGGCAAGAAACTTCATCACCAACTGTACGAACAACCACAAGTGCAGCCTCTACAGATCCCACTGTAACATCAACGACTGCAAGGGAAACTACCAGCTCCGAGATTGAAAGTACTACTCAAGAAATGACTAGCGATCCATCGACGTCTTCTACAGCTTGGCCAGAAACTTCAATTCCAGATGTTGACACTACGACACGTGACTCATCAACAGATTCTCCATAACTTCGACGACTGTAAGGGAGACCACGAGCACCGAGTACGACAGCACCACTCAGAAAGAGACGGCTACAACTGGGCAAGAAACTTCATCACCAACTGTACGAACAACCACAAGTGCAGCCTCTACAGATCCCACTGTAACATCAACGACTGCAAGGGAAACTACCAGCTCCGAGATTGAAAGTACTACTCAAGAAATGACTAGCGATCCATCGACGTCTTCTACAGCTTGGCCAGAAACTTCAATTCCAGATGTTGACACTACGACACGTGACTCATCAACAGATTCTCCCATAACTTCGACGACTGCTAAGGGAGACCACGAGCACCGAGTACGACAGCACCACTCAGAAAGAGACGGCTACAACTGGGCAAGAAACTTCATCACCAACTGTACGAACAACCACAAGTGCAGCCTCCACAGATCCCACTGTAACATCAACGACTGCAAGGGAAACTACCAGCTCCGAGATTGAAAGTACTACTCAAGAAATGACTAGCGATCCATCGACGTCTTCTACAGCTTGGCCAGAAACTTCAATTCCAGATGTTGACACTACGACACGTGACTCATCAACAGATTCTCCCATAACTTCGACGACTGCAAGGGAGACCACGAGCACCGAGTACGACAGCACCACTCAGAAAGAGACGGCTACAACTGGGCAAGAAACTTCATCACCAACTGTACGAACAACCACAAGTGCAGCCTCTACAGATCCCACTGTAACATCAACGACTGCAAGGGAAACTACCAGCTCCGAGATTGAAAGTACTACTCAAGAAATGACTAGCGATCCATCGACGTCTTCTACAGCTTGGCCAGAAACTTCAATTCCAGATGTTGACACTACGACACGTGACTCATCAACAGATTCTCCCATAACTTCGACGACTGCAAGGGAGACCACGAGCACCGAGTACGACAGCACCACTCAGAAAGAGACGGCTACAACTGGGCAAGAAACTTCATCACCAACTGTACGAACAACCACAAGTGCAGCCTCTACAGATCCCACTGTAACATCAACGACTGCAAGGGAAACTACCAGCTCCGAGATTGAAAGTACTACTCAAGAAATGACTAGCGATCCATCGACGTCTTCTACAGCTTGGCCAGAAACTTCAATTCCAGATGTTGACACTACGACACGTGACTCATCAACAGATTCTCCCATAACTTCGACGACTGCAATGGGAGACCACGAGCACCGGGTACGACAGCACCACTCAGAAAGAGACGGCTACAACTGGGCAAGAAACTTCATCACCAACTGTACGAACAACCACAAGTGCAGCCTCTACAGATCCCACTGTAACATCAACGACTGCAAGGGAAACTACCAGCTCCGAGATTGAAAGTACTACTCAAGAAATGACTAGCGATCCATCGACGTCTTCTACAGCTTGGCCAGAAACTTCAATTCCAGATGTTGACACTACGACACGTGACTCATCAACAGATTCTCCCATAACTTCGACGACTGCAAGGGAGACCACGAGCACCGAGTACGACAGCACCACTCAGAAAGAGACGGCTACAAGTGGGCAAGAAATCTCATCACCAACTGTACGAACAACCACAAGTGCAGCCTCTACAGATCCCACTGTAACATCAACGACTGCAAGGGAAACTACCAGCTCCGAGATTGAAAGTACTACTCAAGAAATGACTAGCGATCCATCGACGTCTTCTACAGCTTGGCCAGAAACTTCAATTCCAGATGTTGACACTACGACACGTGACTCATCAACAGATTCTCCCATAACTTCGACGACTGCAAGGGAGACCACGAGCACCGAGTACGACAGCACCACTCAGAAAGAGACGGCTACTAACTGGGCAAGAAACTTCATCACCAACTGTACGAACAACCACAAGTGCAGCCTCCACAGATCCCACTGTAACATCAACGACTGCAAGGGAAACTACCAGCTCCGAGATTGAAAGTACTACTCAAGAAATGACTAGCGATCCATCGACGTCTTCTACAGCTTGGCCAGAAACTTCAATTCCAGATGTTGACACTACGACACGTGACTCATCAACAGATTCTCCCATAACTTCGACGACTGCAAGGGAGACCACGAGCACCGAGTACGACAGCACCACTCAGAAAGAGACGGCTACAACTGGGCAAGAAACTTCATCACCAACTGTACGAACAACCACAAGTGCAGCCTCTACAGATCCCACTGTAACATCAACGACTGCAAGGGAAACTACCAGCTCCGAGATTGAAAGTACTACTCAAGAAATGACTAGCGATCCATCGACGTCTTCTACAGCTTGGCCAGAAACTTCAATTCCAGATGTTGACACTACGACACGTGACTCATCAACTGATTCTCCATAACTTCGACGACTGCAAGGGAGACCACGAGCACCGAGTACGACAGCACCACTCAGAAAGAGACGGCTACAACTGGGCAAGAAACTTCATCACCAACTGTACGAACAACCACAAGTGCAGCCTCTACAGATCCCACTGTAACATCAACGACTGCAAGGGAAACTACCAGCTCCGAGATTGAAAGTACTACTCAAGAAATGACTAGCGATCCATCGACGTCTTCTACAGCTTGGCCTAGAAACTTCAATTCCAGATGTTGACACTACGACACGTGACTCATCAACAGATTCTCCCATAACTTCGACGACTGCAAGGGAGACCACGAGCACCGAGTACGACAGCACCACTCAGAAAGAGACGGCTACAACTGGGCAAGAAACCTCATCACCAACTGTACGAACAACCACTAGTGCAGCCTCTACAGATCCCACTGTAACATCAACGACTGCAAGGGAAACTACCAGCTCCGAGATTGAAAGTACTACTCAAGAAATGACTAGCGATCCATCGACGTCTTCTACAGCTTGGCCAGATAACTTCAATTCCAGATGTTGACACTACGACACGTGACTCATCAACAGATTCTCCCATAACTTCGACGACTGCAAGGGAGACCACGAGCACCGAGTATGACAGCACCACTCAGAAAGAGACGGCTACAACTGGGCAAGAAACTTCATCACCAACTGTACGAACAACCACAAGTGCAGCCTCTACAGATCCCACTGTAACATCAACGACTGCAAGGGAAACTACCAGCTCCGAGATTGAAAGTACTACTCAAGAAATGACTAGCGATCCATCGACGTCTTCTACAGCTTGGCCAGAAACTTCAATTCCAGATGTTGACACTACGACACGTGACTCATCAACAGATTCTCCCATAACTTCGACGACTGCAAGGGAGACTACGAGCACCGAGTATGACAGCACCACTCAGAAAGAGACGGCTACAACTGGGCAAGAAACCTCATCACCAACTGTACGAACAACCACAAGTGCAGCCTCTACAGATCCCACTGTAACATCAACGACTGCAAGGGAAACTACCAGCTCCGAGATTGAAAGTACTACTCAAGAAATGACTAGCGATCCATCTACGTCTTCTACAGCTTGGCCAGAAACTTCAATTCCAGATGTTGACACTACGACACGTGACTCATCAACAGATTCTCCCATAACTTCGACGACTGCAAGGGAGACTACGAGCACCGGTACGACAGCACCACTCAGAAAGAGAAGGCTACAACTGGGCAAGAAACCTCATCACCAACTGTACGAACAACCACAAGTGCAGCCTCTACAGATCCCACTGTATCATCAACGACTGCAAGGGAAACTACTAGCTCTGAGATTGAAAGTACTACTCAAGAAATGACTAGCGATCCATCTACGTCTTCTACAGCTTGGCTAGAAACTTCAATTCCAGATGTTGACACTACGACACGTGACTCATCAACGGATTCTCCCATAACTTCGACGACTGCAAGGGAGACTACGAGCACCGAGTATGACAGCACCACTCAGAAAGAGACGGCTACAACTGGGCAAGAAATCTCATCACCAACTGTAGGAACAACCACAAGTGCAGCCTCTACAGATCCCACTGTAACATCAACGACTGCAAGGGAAACTACCAGCTCTGAGATTGAAAGTACTACTCAAGAAATGACTAGCGATCCATCTACGTCTTCTACAGCTTGGCCAGAAACTTCAATTCCAGATGTTGACACTACGACACGTGACTCATCAACGGATTCTCCCATAACTTCGACGACTGCAAGGGAGACTACGAGCACCGAGTACGACAGCACCACTCAGAAAGAGACGGCTACAAGTGGGCAAGAAATCTCATCACCAACTGTACGAACAACCACAAGAGCAGCCTCTACAGATCCCACTGTAACATCAACGACTGCAAGGGAAACTACCAGCTCTGAGATTGAAAGTACTACTCAAGAAATGACTAGCGATCCATCGACGTCTTCTACAGCTTGGCCAGAAACTTCAATTCCAGATGTTGACACAACGACACGTGACTCATCAACGGATTCTCCCATAACTTCGACGACTGCAAGGGAGACTACGAGCACCGAGTATGACAGCACCACTCAGAAAGAGACGGCTACAACTGGGCAAGAAACCTCATCACCAACTGTACGAACAACCACAAGTGCAGTTTCTACAGATCCCACTGTAACGTCAACGACTGCAAGGGAAACTACCAGCTCTGAGTTTGAAAGTACTACTCAAGAAATGACTAGCGATCCATCTACGTCTTCTACAGCTTGGCCAGAAACTTCAATTCCAGATGTTGACACTACGACACGTGACTCATCAACAGATTCTCCCATAACTTCGACGACTGCATGGGAGACTACGAGCACCGGGTATGACAGCACCGCTCAGAAAGAGACGGCTACTACTGGGCAAGAAACCTCATCACCAACTGTACGAACAACCACTAGTGCAGCCTCTACAGATCCCACTGTAACATCAACGACTGCAAGGGAAACTACCAGCTCCGAGATTGAAAGTACTACTCAAGAAATCACTAGCGATCCATCGACGTCTTCTACAGCTTGGCCAGAATTTTCAATTCCAGATGTTGACACTACGACACGTGACTCATCAACAGATTCTCCCATTAACTTCGACGACTGCTAGGAGACTACGAGCACCGGGTATGACAGCACCACTCAGAAAGAGACGGCTACAACTGGGCAAGAAACCTCATCACCAACTGTACGAACAACCACTAGTGCAGCCTCTACAGATCCCACTGTAACATCAACGACTGCAAGGGAAACTACCAGCTCCGAGATTGAAAGTACTACTCAAGAAATGACTAGCGATCCATCTACGTCTTCTACAGCTTGGCCAGATACTTCAAGTCCAGATGTTGACACTACAACACGTGACTCATCTACGGATTCTCCCATAACTTCGACGACTGCAAGGGAGACTACGAGCACCGAGTATGACAGCACCACTCAGAAAGAGACGGCTACAACTGGGCAAGAAACCTCATCACCAACTGTAGGAACAACCACAAGTGCATCCTCTACAGATCCCACTGTAACGTCAACGACTGCAAGGGAAACTACCAGCTCTGAGATTGAAAGTACTACTCAAGAATTGATTAGCGATCCATCTACGTCTTCTACAGCTTGGCCAGAAACTTCAATTCCAGATGTTGACACTACGACACGTGACTCATCAACGGATTCTCCCATAACTTCGACGACTGCAAGGGAGACTACGAGCACCGAGTATGACAGCACCACTCAGAAAGAGACGGCTACAACTGGGCAAGAAATCTCATCACCAACTGTAGGAACAACCACAAGTGCAGCCTCTACAGATCCCACTGTAACGTCAACGACTGCAAGGGAAACTACCAGCTCTGAGATTGAAAGTACTACTCAAGAAATGACTAGCGATCCATCTACGTCTTCTACAGCTTGGCCAGAAACTTCAATTCCAGATGTTGACACTACGACACGTGACTCATCAACGGATTCTCCCATAACTTCGACGACTGCAAGGGAAACTACGAGCACCGGGTATGACAGCACCACTCAGAAAGAGACGGCTACAACTGGGCAAGAAACCTCATCACCAACTGTACGAACAACCACAAGTGCAGCCTCTACAGATCCCACTGTAACGTCAACGACTGCAAGGGAAACTACCAGCTCCGAGATTGAAAGTACTACTCAAGAAATGACTAGTGATCCATCTACATCTTCTACAGCTTGGCCAGAAACTTCAATTCCAGATGTTGACACTACGACACGTGACTCGTCAACAGATTCTCCCATTACTTCGACGACTGCAAGGGAGACCACGAGCACCGAGTACGACAGCACCACTCAGAAAGAGACGGCTACAAGTGGGCAAGAAACTTCATCACCAACTGTACGAACAACCACAAGTGCAGCCTCTACAGATCCATCTACGTCTTCTACAGCTGAGTCAGAAACTACGATTTTAGATGTCTACACTACCACAAGTGACTCGTCGACAGATTCATCTGACGTGTCAACAATTTCACTGGAAACTTCTGATACTACCATGCAAATAGTAACAGAGTCTCCTGTTATGACAACTCCAGCCCCTATATGCCCACCAGATTTTAACGGAAATGTTCCACATCCAGATGATTGCCGTAAATATTTCATGTGTATGAATGGATTTGAATCTGGTATACCACTGGAATGTACAATCACGTCCGAGTTCGACCCTATTAGTCAGGTATATGAGAATATTATTTGATATTTCGTTTTTTAGCTTTGCGACGTAGTTCGCTCATAGTATTGTGAAATCTGAGAACTTAGTGTCCACGCACTTTGTTGTATTCTTGAAGTGTTAGCTCGGAGAGAGAGAATGAAATGAAAACATTATTACTTGATAATATAAAAATCACATGTTTCATTTTCCTAGTGGGAAATGAAGTCCACAAAATATATTATCAGACTGCTACTTATATTATTAATTTCATTTTTAGTTTATTAAATAATAAATACATTTATTATGAAATCAATATCATAAATTTACTAATTTATAAACTAGATATTATGACAATTATCATTTACAGCAATGTGTCCCGATATCTGAAGACGGTTGTATAGCTTCTAAAGATAACGATAACCAAGAAACCTCAACCTTTTCAAGAACAGAACTAACAGACCCCATAGGCAATAATACTATCATCGAACAAACTACATATCACAAAACGACATCTGATATTGAAGTAACGTCAATTGTTATTCCAACAACAGACCTAATTGATCGAATAACTACAGAGCCTATAGAAACAACAACAATGCACGTTTGTTTGCCTAATTTCGTTGGTATTATCCCGGACCCTGAAAGATGTGACAGATTCTACCATTGTATAATGGGACAGGCACTGCTACTTTACTGTGGACCTGGATACGAATTTGATAGCGTAGATTTGGTAGGAATTTCCAAATATTTTTACGAGATGTTGAACATTTACATTAGTATGTTTTGAAATTATTATTAAGTTGAGATTTGTAATACATACATCCGGTTAACACAATTTTTATGGTTTTAAATTTATTTAATCTTAAGTAATTATTAATATTTACTTTTTAGAGATGTAAGCCAATAACTGAAAATGGTTGTTTTGCGTCAAAATACCAAGAAAGTACAACAATTACAGACAAAACAACATTAGAGGATGAAAGTACAACAGTAGACTTTAGTGATCGCACGCCTAGTATAGATCAGGATACTACGGGTACAGCAGTGACAACTACAAATAATATCGAATCTAGTACTAACAATAAAGCAACTGAATCAAATGAAGTAACAACAACAAAGAAGAAGAAGAATTAACAACAGATTTCTCCAACAATGAAAATAACACTATAACTGATAATACAGGTTTACCAGTATCTACATCAGAAAGTGCAAGTGAATCAACTGATTTGACAATGAATACTGAACCTTCTATAATCGTATGTCCGCCTGAATTTATTGGTATCGTCCCTTATCCTGGGAAATGTGATAGATTCATCCATTGTGCTGTCGGTCATCCTATATTGCTCTACTGTGCACCTGGATATGAATTTGATAAAGTGGAGCTGGTAAGTTCAATGTATTTTAAATTTGCTCGTACAGAAATTTAAAGTATCTATAAAAAATATGAATTAAACCATATTGCTATTTAAAAATATATGTGGATTTAAAATGATGTTCATTTGAATTGTTATTTGTATTATAATAATAATATAATATACAATAATAAAATTGTAGCCTTTGTATTGCATATCGCAAAATTGCTTTTCATGTTGACTCTTCTCAGAGAAACTGACTTTGGAGCACTTGATAATTTCATTTGATTATTCAAAAGTGGTTGCAGTGGCTCTGGCCACTGCGTTCCGTTTTGGGTAATGCCGGGCACCGGTGCCCATCCACCTTAGAGACCGGCAACGCTCCTGTAGCTTCTCTGGTGATACACGGGGCGGCGGTGATCACTTACCATCAGGTGACCCGTACACTCGTTTGCCGTGTCTTGTCCATAAAAAAAAACATCTATTTGGATAACGAATATTTTTGGTAAAGAAAGAAAGATTTGTTAAAAAATGTACTGAGTATACAGTACTTCATATTAAAGGACTCTTCCATAAAATTATTAAAAAATATATTATGTCCATAGTTTGTAATACTTATAATTAATATGTAATTTGTTTTTATAATATATATGTATATATATTGCTTACCTATGTTACAAAATAAAACACTTTTCAAATTATGTTCTAGGAATGTAGGCCTATTTCTGAAAATGGATGTTTTGCATCCAAGTATGAATCAACAACCCATAAGAAAATAGTAACAACAGAACACGAAATCACATCAAATTCTGGAGATGACGTAATTACTGAAATAACATCAACCTCTACAAGTAATGACGATATTATCACCTCTAACACTACCACTGAAAAGAATAATATGTCAACGGGTTCGTTAGAAACCGAAGATAGTTCGCCGAGTTACACATCGCCTCAGGAACCTTCTGAAGTAACCACTCCATCGATTAATATTGAAGATCCTTCAATAGACGCTAATATTGTTTGCCCCCCTGATTTTGTGGGTCTTGTTCCTGATCCTGATAAGTGTGATAGATTCTTCCACTGTGTTGTTGGTCAAGCTATAGCCTTATACTGTGCACCCGGATACGAATTTGATATTGAACGTTCGGTAAGTCTATACATGTAAATAATATTTTTTAGCTTTACGGATTTTGTCACACGTAGAAGTGTAGGTAATCCCATACTCTGATAAATTTTTGAGACATTGCTCTAATATTTTCCCCACTCGAGGAAGGAAAATATTTAATGTTTTACAATTAATGATTTCATTTATTTGCTCAGGCAAAACACGGCCTTGAGTTCCGACAATCGACACGCAATTCCCCAAATTTGGCGAAAACTGGTTAACGGAACTGAGTTTCATCAGTGCAGCGCAAAACTAAAAAAAGTCTCATATTGTGTACATATTTGTATTAGTTGTACCATTAATGTTTGTTTGTTTAATCAGACGAAGTTAATAAAAAAATGTATTCATTTGAAATTCCAGGGTTGCATTCCTATATCAGAAAATGGCTGTTCTGCATTAAAAAATCAAAGTACAACAGATTCTACTGAAAATAAGCATAGTACTTCTTCAGATGTAACGATGCCACATTCCGAAGTCACTACTAATCATTTTAATATAACAGTAACTGTAGAAGAATTGACAACAAAGTACTCTAATGGCAATGAAACAACAACAGCTGCTGATGATACAATTATATCCACTACTCAAAATCCCACTGTAATAACTACGCCACCCAACGTGGATGACACAGATAATAATAACATATGTCCACCTAATTTTGTTGGAGTAATTCCGGACCCCGAAGCTTGTGATAGATTCTATCATTGCACAGTTGGTCGTCCAGTAATATTGTACTGTGCACCTGGATATGAATTTAATAGTGAAATTTCGGTAATTTTTTAATAATCTTTTTTTTATCACAAATATTGTATAGATAATATCCTTCTAACCTGGCGTAGGGGCAAGCTTCTCCTTGTGTCAGTATACAAAATGTACATAATAAGGATATTGAAGTTGCAACGAGTATTGCATCTATCTCATCGTATTTGGCTGTTTCGGCTAATTTTACTGTGGAAAAAAATACTTCATGAATTTATTCGCAAAACATTGAGACAAAAGCTTTAGTTAAAATAAATTAAATTTTCGCGGCATTTTGTGCTAATTGTGCTAATTTCTATGCAAAAATCCATATTGTATTAAAATAACTCTTCGTGTAATCAGTTGTTTATCAATCTATACAGTATACAAGCGCACTTGCAGACGAAACCTGGGAAGCTAGTGTTTAGATTCTGTTTCATTAAGACACTTCTGTAAGAAACTTTCCACCAAATTCTTGAAGCTCTGTATGTTAAGACCTATAATTCAATTGAACTACGTGCGCTTACCAGACCCAGAAAATGAAAATACTAATTATTTTATTCCCCCGGATTGGAAAGCTTACGTTCCGGTGCCGCGACGGCCTCAATAATTTTAGTTAAACTTTAGACTTTATTTATTTATCACCATTAACAATTTCATGATGCTGTTTTTTATTTAGCATTTGTGCGTTATATTAGTATTTATAATGTGTAAGTTGCTAATACAAAGTGTGTTTAAAGTTGCTTAGTTATTATTAAAGTATTTATTTTCTTTTTTACAGCAATGTGTTCTCATATCGGAAAATGGATGCTTTGCATCTAAAGGCTTATTAACTTCAACTAAATCTCATGAAACTACTGAAAATAATAAAGAAAATATAGAAACCACTACAGACACTAAAGTTTCAACTCAAGAATTTAGTTCTATGACAACTGATTCAATATCGACAGAGCTTTTGGAAACAACAACAGATTTTAAAACAACAATACCTAGCATTTGTTATCCCCATGTAACGGGAACTTTCCCACATTCAGATAATTGTAATCAATATTATTATTGCATCGCAGGATATGAAACCGTACTAACATGTGTACCAGGATATGAGTTTGACCCAGAGAGTAAGGTATGAATATAAACATTTAATTGTGTCTAAAAGTATAAGCAGACGATCGAACTTGGTGCGATCGTACCATCGTATCGTGCGGTGTAGTGTTCGAACTAGACGACCGCACCGCACTCGGTACCGTTCAAAAAAATGCATACGAGTGCTATGTGTGACTAGCGGAATGTTAAGATTATTTAACGTTTTTAATAAGTTCACTCTAAAATCTAAAATGTTTGCACAAGTAACCTAAATACTCATTAGTTCTTGCCCTATGGAGTTAAAGCATTATTTAGAATGTAAACATACTTTTTTAATTTTAAGTAACAATCCTTGCATATAAAGGCGAGTGATGAGACAAGTCTTTATATATCTCCAAATGTTCATTCCAAACGCTTTCTTATCCGATCAATCGTCTTAGCACTTGTAATTAATATTGAGTCCTGTCGTGGTGCAGCGGCACAAGAGTGTGACTGTAACCGACAGGTTCTGGGTTCAATCCCCAGTCGAGGAAATGAAATATTTAATATTTTCAATTTAAATATTTAATATTTCATTTCTTCACTCTGGTAATAAGGCAAAGCTCGGCGTTGAGTTCCGCCACACGCAATGCCTCAAATTTGGCGGAAAGTGGGGAACGGAAGTGGAACGGAGTGTCATAACACTAGGTTTCACTTCCGTTCCCTCTGCCTACCCTGCCTAGTGCGGGATACATACAAAAAAACGGTAACCTAATAGCAAGTAAACCAAAAAATGATTTGGTGCGCCGTCAACACGATCCTTACGATTCGGTCCGCACCGCGTTCGATGTGCAGTCTTTTCGAATGTTAATAAATATTTTGTCCGGCGTTCCGTGCGCAACACGATCGAATACTTCATATACTTGCCTAATTCCTGTTTATGTTAAAGTGGGAACAAGACAAAGACATTATTGAAAACTTTTTATTATGAAAATATTAATTTTTATTTATTTGCGTGCGTACTGTGTAACAAGGGTCCGTTAAAGTGAGATAAATTACACAATATCTTTAATTAAATAGCTATTTCATTAATTGTATGATTAAATTACCATTTAAGGACTGTCGTTTCACTACTTAACACGCAATGCCTCAAATTCGGTGAAAAGTGAGGAACGGAAGCGTCTTAAAGTATATGTTATATCCTCACACTAGATTTCCAAGTTCTGTCTGCCGGCCCTGCCCCGTGCGGCATAGAGCGTAAAGCTAAAAAAATAAAAACAAATTATTTTTAAAGGATCTATCTTCTTTTAATCTTTTTTTTTTTAATTTCTCTTAATTATATTTTTTTTTACAGGAATGCAAACCTATATCGGAAAATGGTTGTTTTGCCACTAAAGGCGAAGGGAGTTCAACTAGTGAAACTGAAATAACAGCAGATAGTAGCTATTTTACATCAGAAATAGTAGCAAGTACAACGACAAGAAATAATCAATCAGTCACATCCAATAGTACCGATATAAACCAAGTATCAACAGATTCATCTGAAATCAAAGAAAATTCTTCCTCTAATTCATCAGATTTACCAATATCTACCGAAAACCCTATTGAAATGACTAGCCCTCCAGTAAATACGGAAGATACATCAACTCCTACTATAGTATGCCCACCTAATTTTGTTGGCCTGATTCCTGATCCTGAGAGATGTGACAGGTTCTTCCATTGTGTTATAGGTCAAGTTATAACATTGTATTGTGCACCTGGATACGAATTTGATATCGGACATTCCGTAAGTTTGCCCGTACATTTTAATTAATTTTCTTTCTTATTTCAATGCCCTCTATGCTTAGCAACACCATCTGAGTTCATTCGTTGTTACAATAAATAGATTTAATTTTAATTAATAAATTTTCAACGAACTACAACACAACACAATGTTGTATTACAACAATGAGTCACACCTATATGTACATCTAAATGTTACTGTACTAACACTATACTATACTATACTAACTATATATATATATATATATATATATATATATATATATATATATATATATATATATATATATATATATATATATATATATATATACTCTAAGCTATAAATTTTTCAGGGTTGTAAGCCTATTTCAGAAAATGGTTGTTTCGCAATAAATAAATTGAGTACAACAACAAGTTCAGAAAATCACACACAAGATGTTTATGTAACGGTGACTGGTATAGAATCACTAACCGAAAACTCTGAAAACAAAGAAATTACAACGGTCACTTCAGAAGAAATGCAAAGTTCCATCACTGATGATGTTTCAGGTTTACCTTTATCCACTTCTCAAAATCCTATTCAAGGTTCAACAACAGATACAACAACATCTAAATTAGAAGAAACCACGAGTAATGTAGATGTAACAGTAGCAGAAATAACAACCAAAGATTCTATTGGGGATGAAAAAACAACAGATTCTAATAGTGATAAAATAACAATAGATTCTAATATTGATGAGACAACAACAGATTCTTATAGTAATAAAGCAACAACAGATTCTTCTACTGACTCAACAACGCCAGATTCATCTGAAAATAAACTGAGTTCTTCAACTGACCGTTCCGAGCAACCAATGTCTACTTCGCAAGATCCTACTAAAGGGACTTTGCCTACAACAAACATAGCTGGTAACGCCTTATGCCCACCTGATTTTATCGGTATCATTGGGGACACTGAGAGGTGTGACAAGTTCTATCACTGTTCACTCGGTCAAATGAAAACATTATATTGTTTACATGGACATGAATTTGACAGTAAATTAGCAGTAAGTACTTTTTGTAATACAAGATTCTTCAATTTGTTTATTTTAGAAACGTCATTAAAGAAAATTAAGCCACATGTTCGTATTGTGCCTTGGCGAAATTCTAATTCACTTGTTGCAATTTATTTTTGTTACTATTATTTTAAATGTTCACTACCGAAATATTACTTTAAAGAATAATTCTTTAGCAAGACGGAATATATAAAATGGTTATACACTATTATCAAACATCTTTATGTTTCGATTGCCGTGTCAATAAAAGATTTTACTTGTCTGATGATTCCTGTGCTTGACAAGAAGAGAATACTAAAATACTCATACAATCCTACTAATATATGTTACATAATTTATGTTTGACATTCTGAATTAGCTAAGTACATTTATTTTACAGGATTGTGTCGCCATTTCTGACAATGGGTGCTATGCATCAAAAGGATTACTTACTTCGACCAAATCAGCTCAAACTACTGTTGTAGCAACAGAAAATAGTAAAGATACAACAAAAGAATCCATTTCTACTGATATTGATGAGATATCTACTGAGAGACTACTACAAACGACAATTGTCCCTCAAACAACAACACCAAGTATTTGCCCTCCTGGTGTATCTGGAAATTTCCCACACCCAGACAACTGCCAAGAATATTATCTTTGCATCGCAGGATTTGTTACTATACTCAGATGCACTCCGGGAGATGAATTTAATCCGGAAACTAGGGTACGGACATTATTTGTTTATGATTATGATCATTGTGTAATTCCTGGGCATATTTTATTGTTAAGTAATAAATTATTAAAATAGGCTGTGTCAATACTATAAGTGTTTATTTAATTACGATTATATTCCTCCAATAAATAATAATGGAATTACAAATGTAAAGTATTAAAATTAAATAATCGTTGTTACTTTGTAAAACAGTGATAAAACCAAATTTTCTGTATAATAGAAGCATCAGTAAATTTTTAAAAATATTTTTTTCAGATGTGTCAGCCAATATCAGAAAATGGTTGTTTTGCATCTAAACACGTCGAAAGCTCAACAATAGAACAGAATGTTACAAGAACTACAAAATTGAGTTACCAAACGTCTACCATAAATGATGATAATACTGAAGCGGAATTGACCTCTACGACAAATAATGAATCGAATACCGATGATACTACAGTAAATATAAATGAATCAACAACAGAATCTTCTGGCCACTTTCAAAAACCTACCACATATAGTTCAGATAAAACAACGGACCCTGATGAGAATAAGCAAAGTTCTGCAACTGAAGAATTAAACATACCGCTGTCTACTCCTCCAAATCCTATCGATAGCTTAACAACTGGTAAAACGACATCTGAATCTAAAGATACCACGGGTAATGCAGAAGTAGCAGTGACTGAAGCAGAAGTAACGACTAAAGACGCTAATTTGGATGAAACAACAATAAATTTTAATAGTGATAAAACAACAATAGATTCTAATAGTGATAAAACAGTAACTGATTCTAATAGTGACAAAGTAACAACAGATTCATCTGAAAATAAACTGAGTTCTTCCACTGATCGCTCCGAGCGACCAATGACTTCTTCCCAAGATCCTATTGAAGTGACTTTGCCTACAACAAACATAGGAGACGTAGCTGGTAACGACATATGCCCACCGAATTTTATTGGCATCATTGGGGACACTGAGAGGTGTGATAAGTTTTATCACTGCACACTTGGTCGAGTGGTGACATTATACTGTTTACCTGGATATGAATTTGATAGTAAAGTTGCAGTAAGTAGTATTTTATTAGCTTTCATTTATTTTGATCGATTTAGAAATTGTTTTTACTCTTACTTAAAAATTAGTTTTACTTTCTAAATTAATTTGGAGTACTTCGACTAATTTAGAATGATTAACTTAATTTATTTTACAGGATTGCGTGGCCACTTCTGATAATGGATGCTATGCATCAAAAGACTTATTAACTTCAACTAATTCAGGAGAAAGTATATCTATTGGAGTAACTGAAACTAGTAAAGATAAAGAATCAACAGTGGAATTAAATGATTCCACTCAGCAATCTACTTCTACAGATTTAGATGATATATATACTAAGTTAGTAGAAACGACAACTGACTCTAAAATAACATCACCAAGTATTTGCCCTCCTGGTGTATCTGGAAATTTCCCGCATCCAGGTAGCTGCCAGGAATACTACCATTGCATTGCAGGATTTGCTACTATACTTAAATGCACACCAGAAAATGAATTCGATCCAGACACTGGGGTATGAGCATTATATATTTGTTACCGTTGACGTTCAGCGTCTGTTGTATGATAGTAGTAGCTTTTATAGTAAGTTGTTACCAGCAATGGTTGTAACATTAACACAAATAAAAATATATATATTTTTTTTTATTAACATTCAAGTCTACTGGCGGTTAGCTCTCTTGAATTACGTAATTACTTATTTATTAACTACAATATGATTTACCATAAATTTGAAGACAATATTAATACATTTTTTTCACCTTCATGTTGTATCCCGCACATGAGGGGGTAGGCAGAGGAAACTCTGTAACCCAGTATTAAGACACTCCGTTCCGTATACCACTTTCCGTCAAATTAGAGGCATTACGTGTTGAATGGCGGCGCGCTTTGCGTTTTCATCTGAATAAACATAAATATTTCACAAAATTGCGCCCTTGCTATACAAGTTTATTATTTTATTATTATTTAACACTTTATTACACCAAAAAAAGTATATACAAGTATAAGGAGAGTAAAACAAAATTTTGGTGTAAAGGCGGTTTGTCTTTATTTCTCGTCCCTATCGTATGTCTGTCTCTGTTTTTATCATAACACTGAATATGTTGACGCACAAACAGAATATTGTAAAATATATTGCTACGCAATAGTTAGAATATTTGTCTTTTAACTTGATATCTCGTAGAGAATCTCGCACTTTAAGTGTTTAAATTATAAATACTGAAATATACCACGGCTCCTTTAATGAAGGATAGTTCTAGAAATTATATCAGCAGTACTATTCCATAGTAGGGTTCCATAAAATATAATATTTTGAAAACAGCTTCAATAAAGTAGTTATGCAATATCGATGTCTATTTCCATTTTTGAATTCCACTGGAGCTATGATTCTAAATCTTCATTCTTGAGAACACTGTAGAATCTTCCACGTCTGTTTTAACTTTCATTGCAATATTACGCAATGCGAATTTAAATCATTTAGTATTTTATCTATTTAAAATACATAAAGCTCGCAATATGCTATTCCAGTCCAAATAAAATAAAAAATAAAGAATAGTATAATATATAAAAAATAGTATTTTGCAGGAATGTGTACAATTTCTATAATACGAATTAATTTCTTGACAGACGTGTCAACCAATATCTGAAAATGGTTGTTTGGCATCCAAAAATGAAAGAAGCACAACGAGTAAATCAGATATAATTACGGAAAAGATTGATGCAACTACATATTCAGGTGATGAAACATCTAATATTAATGACGTCAATACTGAAGCAGGATTGACCACCACAATAAATAATAAATCGAGTATCGATGACACTACGATAAGTGTAGATGAACTGTCAACTTCTGGAAACGACCAAAACTTTAGCACATATACTACATACAGAACAACAGCTGCTGATGAAAATAAAGAAAGTTTTGCAACAAATGATTTAGACTTGCCACTATCTTCCACTCAAAATCCTATCCACGGTTCAACTGACAAAGCAACATCGGAAACTGAAGACACCACAAATCATGTTACGGAAAAGGAGTTAACGACTAAAGATTCTGATGCTTATAAAACCACAACAGATTTATCCGAAAATAAAGAGAATCCTTCAACTGATCGTCACGAGCTACCAATATCCACTATTGGAGTAACTGAAACTAATAAAGACAAAGAAACAACAGTGGAATTAAATGATTCCACTCAGCAATCTACTTCTACAGATTTAGATGATATATATACTAAGTTAGTAGAAACGACAACTGACTCTAAAATAACATCACCAAGTATTTGCCCTCCTGGTGTATCTGGAAATTTCCCGCATCCAGGTAGCTGCCAGGAATACTACCATTGCATCGCAGGATTTGCAACTATACTTAAATGCACACCAGAAAATGAATTTGATCCAGAAACTGGGGTATGAGCATTATATATTTGTTATCGTCGACTTTCTGCGTCTGTTGTATAATAGTTGTAGCTTTTATAGTAAGTTGTTACCAGCAATGGTTGCAACATTAACACAAATAAAAATATTTATATTTTTTTATTAACATTTAAGTATACTGGCGGTTAGCTCTGTTACATTACGTAATTTCTTATTTATTAACTACAACATGATTCACTTTAAACTTGAATACAATACTAATACATTTTTTTCATCTTCATGTTGTATCCCGCACATGAGGGGGTAGGCAGAGGAAACTCTGTAACCCAGTATTAAGACACTCCGTTCCGTATACCACTTTCCGTCAAACTAGAGGCACTACGTGGTGAGTGGCGGCGTGCTTCGCGTTGTCACCTGAATAAACATAAATATTTCACAAATTTGCGCCCTTGCCATACAAGTTTGTTTTTATTTCTCGTCCCAATCGTCTCTGTTTTTATCATAACACTGAATATGTTGACGGACGGACGGAATATGTTAAGTGTTGAAATTGTAAATACTTATATATATCAAGGCTTTTTAATTAAGGATAAATTTAAAAATTATATCAGCAGTACTATCCCATGAAATATTTTGAAAACAGCTGCAATAAAGTAATTATGCAATATCGATGTTTATTTCCATTTTTGTATTCCACTGGAGCTTGGATTCTAAAGTCATCCTTGAGAACACTGTAGATTCTGCTACGTCTGTTTTAACTTTCTTTGCAATGTTACGTAATGCGAATTTAAATCATTTAGTATTTTATCTATTTAACATACATAAAGCTTGCAATATGCTATTCCATCCCAAATGAAAAAAAAAAACAAAATTTTACAATATGTGCACAATAAAATAATAGGTTACACACAATACAATATAATTAATTGAACACAAAAAGAAAAACATAGTTAATATACAAACTTATATATGAAAAATAGTATTTTGCAGGAATGTGTACAATTTCTATAATAAGAATTAATTTTTTGACAGACGTGTCAACCAATATCTGAAAATGGTTGTTTGGCATCCAAAAATGAAAGAAGCACAACGAGTAAATCAGATATAATTACGGAAAAGAATGATGCAACTACATATTCAGGTGATAAAACATCTAATATTAATGACGTCAATACTGAAGCAGGATTGACCACCACAATAAATAATAAATCGAGTATCGATGACACTACGATAATTGTAGATGAACTATCAACTTCTGGAAACGACCAAACCTTTAGCACATATACTACATACAGAACAACAGCTGCTGATGAAAATAAAGAAAGTTTTGCAACAAATGATTTAGACTTGCCACAATCTTCCACTCAAAATCCTATCCACGGTTCAACTGACACAGCAACATCAGAAACTGAAGACACCATAAATCATGTTACGGAAAAGGAGTTAACGACTAAAGATTCTAATGCATATAAAACCACAACAGATTTATCCGAAAATAAAGAGAATTCTTCAACTGATCGTTACGAGCTACCAATATCCACTTCCCAAGATCCTATTGAAGTGACTTTACCTACAACAAACATGGGAGACGTAGCTGGCAGCGGCATATGCCCACCTGATTTTATCGGCATCATTGGGGACACTGTGAGGTGTGACAAGTTTTATCACTGCACACTTGGTCGAGTGGTGACATTATACTGCTTACCTGGACATGAATTTGACAGTAAAGTTGCAGTAAGTAGTGTTTTGTTATGTCACATTTTTTTAACTTCACGCACAGGCAGGGCAGGGTAGGCAAAAAGAACTTAGGAACCTAGTGTTAAGACGTTTGTTTGTTTGCTTATTTGGTTGAACGCGCTGATCTCTTTAACTACTGGTTTGATTTAAAAAAATATATTTTTGCATTAGATAGCCTATTTATCAAGATAGGCTATATTACGTAATAATAAAAACTATAGGAAAGGAAAAAATAAAAATTGAACAAAACCGGCGAACTCGAGAACTTCTTTGCGTGAGAAGAGTAAACCGTTGAAGCTATACATTTTGGACCTTAACAAGTTCTAAAAAACGTCCTCAAGAGCATATATCAAGTAAAAGCAGTTTTATAAGTTACAAAAAAAGGCGTATTTTTGAAGTGAAATACTAATAAGTGATTT
Organism: Eueides isabella; assembly: GCA_019049475.1. Classification (NCBI taxonomy): domain Eukaryota; kingdom Metazoa; phylum Arthropoda; class Insecta; order Lepidoptera; family Nymphalidae; genus Eueides; species Eueides isabella. The sequence goes on from CM032410.1 coordinate 7,670,670, forward strand.
TTAATCACTCATGGGGGCGGTGCATATACTTAAGTTCTTAAGTTAAGACCTAACTGCGGAATATTAACCTTATCTAAATTTTCAGGATTGTGTCGCTATTTCTGAAAACGGATGCTATGCAACAAAAGGCCTATTAACTTCTACTAAAGCAGTGCAAAGCACATCTATTACGACTGAAAATTATAAAGAATCTTCTACAGATATTGATAAGACGTCTACAAAGTTAGGGGAAACAACAATAGAGTTTAAAACAACGACATCCAGTGGTTGCCCACCTGGTGTGACTGGAAATTTCCCTCATCCAGAAGACTGCCAGAAATACTATCATTGCATCGCAGGATTTGTAACTATACTCAAATGTACACCAGGAGATGAATTCGATCCGAAAACTATGGTAAGCTCATTAGTTGACGTTTTCTATACCACTGAACATTTTTTCCTGATCATGACCCATATATTTTAATAGGTATATTTGAATGATTATTTTTATAACATATATATTTTTAAATTCAGTCTTCGGTCATAATTATCTTCTCCAGATATAATATTTTTAAACTAAAAATTTTTATATTAATTTTTTATATAATATTTTTATATTAATTTTTTATAATATTTTTAAACTAAAAATAAATTTTATTGCTCATTTATTTTTACAGGCATGTCAGCCAATATCGGAAAATGGTTGTTTGGCGTCAAAAGCTAAAGAAAATTCAACTGATGGAGGTCAAATAACAACAGAAAATTACACATCTGATAAGGGCGAATCAAAAACAGAGTCTACAACAGTTGAAATTGAAGTGACATCACCTACAATATGTTCACCTACTGATATTGGAAACGTCCCAGATCCGAATAACTGCAGCAAATTTTACCTATGCTCCGGTGGGATGGCCATATCGCTGTCGTGTACTGTTGGACATGAATTTAATCCAATAATACGAGTAAGTATCTAATATCTTGCCAAACGATTATGTTATGACTTGTTTTTGGGTAGTGGAAATTTGTAAAAATCTCCCTACAGAGATGCTAACAACTTATGTTGTTAGCATCTCTATAGCGTAATATAAATAATAAGCTTATAAGAGTTTCGACGAAGCTTGGTGAGAACGAATTGCTTAGTTGATTAGAGCGCTTGAACGGTTTTCAAGAGGCGCGGGTTCAAATCCTGCTTCGTTCAAAATTTTTATACGTTTTTTTTTAATTTAAGTTTAGTATACGAGTAAGTTCTTTGTTTCATTGATACTATTATTAGCCTTAAAGTAAAAGAGTTTGTTAAGTTAAATGCTAACTAAATCGAACAGTAGTAATTATTGGTGCAAATTGATATTATGCTTGTGTTTAACAGTCGATTTACCAAGGTAAAACGTAATAGTTCCAAGGCATCCAGAGCTATTTCGAATACTTCGACAGGGCTCTTAGTAATTTCATTTGCCACAGTATGAAACCGTAACTAAGTAGTAATCGTAGCTAATAATGAGATGATTTTTTTATTCACGCTTACAGCAATGTGCACCTATATCTGACAACGGATGTACTGCAAAGAAATTAGGAAGTGAAACTATAACTGAAATTAATAACAACGATGAAAATCTGTTTAAAACGGAAATTGATACTACTTCAAGTAAAATCGAGTTGACGACACCAACGATATGTTCACCTACTGATTTCGGCAATGTCCCAGATCCAACGGACTGTACCAAGTATTATCTGTGCTCTGCTGGTATGGCAATACCTTTGGTGTGTAATGTTGGATACGAGTTTGATGCACTGATCCAGGTGAGTTCATATTGTTGTTCTTTCCTTTTTTATGATCCCGTAGCCTAATGGTGAAATAATTATTACGTAAACATTCTTCTTATCTGTCTGTCCGTATGTCACGGCCATATTATTCCAAAAAACACAAATGCTCAGATGAAATTCTTCTGTGAATAATTTTAAAAGAAAAACAATAAACTGATATCGGGTCACCAAACTTTACTTAAAAACTGTAGATGATGATGATCTATAACATTGAAGTTCTTAAAACCAGATTTTCTGAAATTTTAAACAACTGTAAATATTTTAAATGGAACACTTTTAACCGGAGTAGTCCTTGGTCATGGGTAGACTGAGGTGGCATTTTCTACCCGTGACCACGGACTACTGTAAAGTGTTCGAAACGTCGGGTTTCCAATAAACATGTTTAACAATCAATATACACGATTAATCCGGTTAAAAATGTTTCATTTAAAATGTGTAACAATCGCGAAGCTCAAAGACATTATTAACTGTAAATATATTTTTATTTTTTACCGCCCATCTGTATAGTTGCAATAAAATTAGGTATATTTGTTACCGCCCATCTGTATAGTTGCAATAAAATATTTCAGCAAAATATAGAATACCTGGCAATGCACAAATAATAAAAATATTATCCGTTACATACTATAGCTACGTAACAAATAACTTTTAATAACTGCTGTTCCACTGGCAACATTTAAAATAAATGCTTACCGTATTCGATACTCAAACTATAAATTGAGCTGTTGTTAAGACCGACTTAAAATTATAACCGAGATTTGCTAATGACTATTTAATATCATAAAAAGTATTTCTTCTAGCAATGTGTTGCAATATCAGAAAATGGTTGTTTGGCAATGAAAAATAAAAATGAAACTACGACATTACACACAACAGAGTACGTTTCTCCAATAGACGAAGAAATGAGTACAAAAGAGAAACCGGCAGTGGGAGAAGAAGGAAATACTGTTACAAATGAAAACTCTGAACTAGTTTGTCCACCAGGAGTTATAGGGCATGTAGCGGATCCACAAAGATGTGATAAATTCTATATGTGCTCGGCAGGGATAACCATACCACTCTATTGTTTACCAGACCACGAATTCGATACAAAATTAAACGTAAGTAGAGAATATTTATAAATATTATTGTAGGAAATCTACAAAAAAATGGAATAAAACTCAAAGGGGAGAACGAGGGGTTGACCTTCGAAAACACAGTATCGACGATACTGGAGGAAGGTCACGTAAAAAGCACGAGGACCCCCGGAGGGCATGTATGAAGAGGTTGATGACAGTTGACGAGGCGAAAGAAGTATGCCGAGACTGTAGCGTTTGGCGCTCCGTTCTCTCTGCCTACCCCGCTAGGGATATAGCGTGAAGCTAAGTAAGTAAGTAAGTAAGTAACTCACGCCTTTGGACGGTTGCTAAAACATTTTTCCTTTTGTGAGTGGTGAACTTAACGCCGCTTTGGATGAAGAAGAGGGATGAAAGCAAAATATAAAATGTTTATTTTGTTTATGTGGTAATCAAACCCATAACTGTCGCATTTTAAATTCACATACTTGTACCTTAACGCCGGGATTAGATAGCATATTTATCGGATTTTCGTTGCAAAGTACAAGAACTTAACGAATGTACTTAATTGTTTTTCCAATTGTATTTACCATTTCATTACCAACTGATCCGCCACAAACAGCGTAAAATGATTACGGCTAAATGTTGGACCGGATTGTTTTGTATCATGCAAGAGCTGTTCTCTTACTAATTTAATATAATTATTTGCAGCTTCACGCTGTTTGTGGCGATGTAGGCGGAGGGAACTTGGAAAATTAGTGTTAATACTCTCCGTTCCCATTAAGGCACTTCCGTTTCCCATTCTCTGCCGAATTTGTGGCATTGCGTCTTGCCTGGCAGAACAGAATACCGTACTTTGCCTTTTTACGAGCGAAAATATTAATTCTGTCACGTTTATAGTCACACGCTTTTGCCTCCACTCCACGACAGGCCTCAATATATTTGTCATGAAAAATAAACACATTTTTTTTGTTTTTTTTTTATAGCAATGCGTTCCGGTATCAGATAACGGCTGTACGGCATCTAAAAAATGAAGGATTGGACAATGAAAAAGGACCTTGGCTACAAATTATGTATATATTAATATGTAAACCAAAAACTTTGTACCCCTTTTTGCGAAAATAGTACAGAAAAAAGGCCACACTTATAAAAAGGGAGTGCAGAATTGCTTATATTTTTCTGAAATAACAAAAACAAGAAATACAATAAGTTAATAAAGCAAACTTTTGTTGTATGAAGTGACATACACGTTGTTATGACAACGGATTTTGTACGCCCTTTTACATTAAAAGTTCTATTATACAAATGTTACAAGAGATTAGTTTGAAAAAATGTTAAAATATTGTCAAGGATCTGTTCTGAGATGTTCGCAGATTCTTCTTTGCTCATATTTTTTCAAGAGGTATTGTAAACTGAAGAGCCAATGAAGTGTTTTTATGCAATATAAGTTATTTATTTTAGGTTTAAGCTTGTAATAAATGCTTTTTATCACAATTTGCATTAATTATTCTTTTTTCTTTTAAACGTTTATTTGTTAACCTATTCGTCCGAAAAAGCTGGTTCAATTTTGATGAAATTTTAAGTTCATTTCCTTGAACTCCTAGATGGTTGAAAACATAATTTACTCAATACTTGTCACTTGTAGTTGAGTGCCTGATGTGTTTGTAACCAGAAAATATCTACAGAGATATCTAGTTGGGAGGGAACCGAAAGAACTGTGGCGGCACAAACAAAATTCAATGTATAGTGGGTAACGGAACGGATTGACTTGACACTAGGTTCCCAAGTTCCCCTTTGCATACCTACGGCATACATGGTGTATTATACAATAATGTAAAAATTGTATTAATTTGTGTGAAAGTAAAGCAAACATACAAACTTTCTCATCTATGATAGTAGCGTAAAAGAAACACGAATTTCTAAATATTGATCATTTAATCATTAATATCACATTTTTCATAAAAAAAAACATAATAAAAAAATGTTTTTAGTCAAACAGGAATCAATCAGAATACTTTTAATCATATAGTAATATTATGTTATTTAAATAAAGTAATGTTATATAAAAAGTTATAAAAATAAGAATGAAAGTTATATAATATTTCAATTGGCGGAACAAGGCAAAAGCGCGGTGTTGAGTTCCACCTCTAAAAGTAGTTAATTTGAACTGATGTTTTTAGTATATTTTTTTAATATTTCAATTATTTTAGTAAACATTCTAGGGTGGTTACGAGCCTACCCCTTCCAAAGCCAGCAGACAAGAAATATAAATATAAAATATATTAAAATTAAATATTTAATGTTTTCATTACTTCGTAACAAATAATAATATAATAACAATTCGGCAACAAGGCAAAGTGCGGCGTTGAGTTCCGCTACTCAACACGAAATGCCTCAAATTCAGCGGAAACTAGCGTCACGGAGTGTCTTAACACAAAATTTCCAAGATCCCTCTGCCTACCCTGTCATACGCAAGATGGCTTTGGCTGTACCATACTGAAAAGTAAAGAAATATATAAAAGGTTATTTTTATTCTATTAACTAAATCACTTTTTTCCAATTTATTTTCAATTAGACATCTTTAGACCGTCATACTACTTGTTTCACTTTCCTGGTCGTTATCTTGGTCATTTTCTTGGTTTTCAGTGGCACCGCTTGCATCCAGATTCATTTTCGCAACATAATATAAGAGTTCCATAATGTTTTTAAAAGATGTCCGCCTTTGACAATTCGCTTCTAAATGTGGCATGCATTTCTGTAATTTTTATAAAAAAATCTGTTAATGCTGGTTTTAAAGTGTTAATCCACACTTAAAAATATATAACGTAACGAACGTAGTGAGATTTGTAATTAAAATTTTTGGATTTAATTAAATTGAATAAAAAATGGCAACATTAGTCGCAAGTCACTAAACTCTCCTATCATATATGTAATAAGCGTAATTAAATCTATGATTTTCTCATACTATTCACGAATTTAACATAATAGATAATTGTATAAGTATATGAGACCACCATGGTACAGTGGCATAGTGTCTCTCTGCATATTTGGAGGTTGTGGGTATTCTCTATGCTGAGGAATTAATTATATTAATTACTTTGGAAGTATTTTTTTTTTAAAAATCAACCAAAAGCCGTCACTTTTGCCACCTAATACAGAATGTATCACAATCAAGTTGAAAAAGTAAAATCTCTTAATCTTAAAATTATTTTTACTTATGTACTCTCTGCCCTGCTTAATACTCAGAACAAAGGGGCAATCTATAAAAAAAATGCTTAAACATATTATGCTTACCAGAGCGTAAGGGTTGAATTCGTACCCATAACGACAGCTAACTTTTCTGATATCCCCAAATAAACACTCGTAGTATTGATTACAGTTGCTTTCATCAGGAAACACAAATTTATCCCGGAATCCACAAGCTGGCTTAGAAAATGGCTGATGAGGAGGAGGTTCCGGAGTAATATATGTTGAAGTAACAATTGGTGGTATAGTGATTAAAGTTTCTTCAGAACTGGTTGATTTTGGTGTCATTGTTGCAAATACACATGGGGGAGGAGAGTAGGGCAAAGGTGGTAAAGTGCGGACTATTTGAGTTACAACTGGCTTTGCTGTTGTTTTATCTGTTGATGAGGTTACAGATTTATCAGAAAACAGTGTTGTGCTAAGTAACAATGTTGATTTAATTTCTTCTGGTACGGTAGATTGTATTTTATATGGCTGTGAATTGGTTTGCATGCTGTTTTCTGTATATGTAATTGGTTCCGTGGTTAATATTGAAGAATCCATTGTCGCAGCTGTGCCATCTTTAATTTCTGTGTTTATTGGAAGGGACTCGAATATTGTAGAAGGACTTTCTATGTCATATTTTATGGTTTCAGTAAACTTTGGTTGAAATATTGATAGCGTTGATAACGTTGACGTGATAGGTGGATTGTTAGTTACATTAAGTTCTGAAGACATTATTGTTGAGTCTGTTCTAACGGGTGTAATTGTTGTGTAATCTGCAGTCGCTTTTCTATTTAATGACGGTGATGGTAATGTAAATGTTACAAGATCCCATATACTTGCTGTAGCATCTGTAAATGTTCCTGAAGAAGAAGATTGATCGGTTGCTAAGAACGGTATGAAAGTAGTTTCAGGTTCCATTGTTATGTATTTTGTGGTTTCTATAGACTCTGACGAAGAAGGTAAAATTGAAATTATTTCAGATTTTGGTCCATTTGTAGTTGAAATGAACTGTGATGGTGAAGACTGTGATGTATCTGCAGTAAAAGTATGTTCCGTGTTGGTAAACAATTCTGTGTTAGAAAATGTTCCTAAAGATGAAAATTTATTTTCTCTTGTATTTTTAAAATCTGGGGAGAAATTTTCAGTAAACTGTGGATTTATAGATAATCTCTCGACTTCTGTTGTTGAAGATAATATTATATTATTTGTTGTAGATGAAAATATGGGTGATAAAGTATCCACTTTATCAATGGATAATATTTGTACTTCAGTTTGTAGAGCATCTGTTGGAGAAACATCTGATGATGTTGTCATACTAGACGAAATTAAATTTATATTAGTTGTTTCAAATTGTGAGGGTACGGATTTAATTGTAGTTGGTTTATATTCTACGGTGGTTATCGAAAAACGTTCTGGTGTTGTTGTAGCCTCAGTAAAATAAGATGAAGACTTAATTGAAGTTTCATCTTTAGAGTATTGCGTTGCTGTAAATGGTTCTCCAAGTTCTGTAGTAGAGGTAATCGTTGGAAAGTATGAGTTTTTTGTAGAAGTCACGATATTTGTTGTAGAAGAAACTAATGGCAATAATGTCGAAGATTCGGTAAACATTTCATATTTTTTTGGAAATGTATCTGTTGTTGATATCGAATAAGTATCAGTAGATAACATTGTACTAGACGTAATAGAATTAATAGTACTAACTTCTAGTGGTGAATACGATTGATCTAATGACACTCGAGTTGACAAATTTTCTTGTGTTATGTATCCATTATTTTCTGTAAAGTCTGTTGAGGAAGTTGGCATGCCCATTGTTATAGCGGTTTGTGAATACTCAGGTAATCTAGGCACCGATGTATTTAAATACTGATGTGTTGCATGTTCTGACGTTGTAGATGTTCCATCAAGTTCCGTAGTAGAATATTTTGTTGACAAAAAGGAACTTTTTATAGTAGATTTTTCAATATTTATTTGTGATTCAGTTCTTAATGAGTCCGCTAATATTGTTGAAAAAGTCTTAGAAAATATTGTCGTATCAGCAGTGTCCATTGTCATTGAGTTTGTTGATAGTCCTTCTATACGCAAAGTATTAAAAGTTGAATCGAATGTTGTTAGAGATGGAAAGTTTGTAGTTGATGGCGCCACCAACTGAGTATCATTACTATACTCCGTAGAAGATTCAATAAGAGTAGTTGAATATACATTGGCTTTTTTAGATTCTACAGATTTAGTTATTACATTAATATCTGTGCTGCTGGTTTCTAATGACATCATAGGATCTTCTATTAGTTCAGTAACGGTAAAGTTGACTTCAGGTCTGACGGGCATGGTAGACTGTGGTGTAGTCGTTGAGATAATTAATGTTGAACTTGGAGTATCATTGCTAGACTCTGTAGAAGAGACAATTGTAGGACTTCTTTGTACATTCGTATGATTTTCGGTCTTTTTTGATTCTTCAAATTGGTTTAAATCTGTGACATATATGCTATTTGTTGGCTGCGTAGTAGTTTCTAATTCTGTTTGTTGTGTTGTGCTTAATGTAAATCCTGATGATAAAGATTCACTTGAATCAGTCCGCATTGTAGATACTATCGGAGTTGTAGCCTCAGAAACATTCGTTAAGACAACTGTCGGAGAATTGAAGTTTTTATTATGAAACTCAGTAGAAGATGTAATTGAAAACATTGTATATACATTGGTATGACCAGAGTCTGTGGACATAGTTGATTTCAAACGAGTAGTAGTTTCTATTTCAGTTTGATCTGTTACGTTAAAAGTAGATTTTGATGACTGATTGAAATCGGTTGATTCATTCCATAATGTAGATATTAAGGAAGTAGTAGCCTCATGGTGATTGGTTGGGGTGATTAGAGTTGATTTTGGTTGGAATCCTGATAACAATGGGGTCGGACTACTATGATTTGTTTGTTTTACAGATATAGACGTAAATGGCCATATTATTGTTTTGTTTTTAGGAACTGTGGATCCGAGATAAATAGGTACAGGAATTATTAATAGAGGAAGTGTCATGTTACAACATGTCGTTGCTACTATTGGTTGGCAGTTCTGTAATAAAATTATATTGATATAAATATAAAATAGATGGGAAAAATACTAGATGCCATGATTAAGAAGGCTGTCATGGCGCAGGGGCACAAGCGTGCAGCACTAGAGGAAATGAAATATTTAACTCAACTCAACTCAGCTTCACGCTGTATCCCGCACTAGGCAGGGTAGGCAGAGGGAACGGAATCGGAACCTAGTGTTATGACACTCCGCTCCACTTCCGTTCCCCACTTTCCGCCGAATTTGAGGCATTGCGTGTTGAGTGGCGGAACTCAACGCCGCGTTTTGCATTATTACCAGAGCGAAGAAATGAAACATTAAATATTTAAATTGAAAATATTAAATAATGAAATATTTAAAATTTTTAAATTTAACATTTAATGCTTTCATTTCTTCAACAGTTGAGTACGTTGCGTTTTGCCACTAGACATGCATCGATTTCAGTGGAAAGGGGGAAACGGAACTGATTTTTTTAACACTAGGTTCCCAAGTTTCCTCTGTCTACCCTACCATGTAAGGGATACAGCGTGAAGCTGAAAAATAATTAGTTATAGTACGAGACTTACGTTAGTTTTGATGTCGAAGAACAGATCATTTGGACACGTCTGTAGATACGCGCGAGACAACCAACATAGTATAAACGCTTGACAATCATTCGGATAGGGGATAGCATTTAAAGTTTGATTAACACAAGGATTACAAAACGTCAATGCTGTGTACAAAAGTATCAAAAACAATGTATATTCTGAAAGAAAATCGATATTTTTATTTATTTTTCATCCTTGGCTTCATTTAGATATAAATGTTTATATATAACGACAATAATTTCTCGTATATAGGAAAGACAGATGGAACTAGTGTTAGAACACTCCGCTCTTCAGGCATCGGGAAATTTTCAAGATATTGTTTTGCGTTTTGTCTTGTGTCTTGTTATCTGAGCGAAGATATGAAAATTGTCTCAAGTGAGCATCGAACTTACAATAGGCGCTGTTACAGTATGACGTTGTGCTGCTGCGCCACAAAAGCCTCTTGTAGTAGTAATTTTGTTTGTTCATCTACATATTAAAAATAAAAAAAGCTATCTGTTTATATATACTCTCACACTCAGTTTCACGCTGTATCCCGCACATGGCAGATATGATACTCCATTTTTTAAATTTCTCCACTTTCCGCTGAGTGAAGGAAGTTGAGTGACGAAACTCAATCAAAATATTAATTATATATTTTTATCGAGTAGATATCGAACCCACAACATATTATGTTTACAGTCGCACACATACACCACTGCTTTGCGCCACGACATGCCTCCATTTCTCCAGTTGTTTTTTTTTTTAACTTCTATAAATAAAACAAACAAACTCACCTTTTCTCTTATAACTTTTCATTTTAAATAACAAAATTCCAATGACGAAGAAATTTTACATGTCCATTATGGCTAATTCGTTACTGATGAAAGAATGAAACGAAATTATGCTAATTACTATAATATAGTGGTAATGACCGAATCAATCGATTCTCGGTACTGATAAAGAATAGTAAACATAAAACGTTTCAAATCATGATTCTTTTTTTCAGCTTCACGCTGTATGTTTCCTACACGTGACAGGGTGGGCAGAGGGAACTTGGGAACCTAGTGTTAAGACACTCCGCTCCACTTCCGTTCCCCACTTTCCACCGATTTTGAGGCATTGCGTGTTGAGTGGCGGAACTCAACGCCACGTTTTGCCTTGCTAGAGCGATTAAATGAAAACATTAAATATTTAAATTGAAAATATTAAATATATCATTTCCTCATTTGGGGATTGAACCCAAAACCTGTTGGTTACAGTCACACGCCTGTGCCGCTGCGCCACGACACGTCTCACTTCTGCTTGCCAAAGTTATTCTTTTTTAAATCTCGCACAAAAAAGGTTAGGCAAAGGAAACCTAGTGTTCCCATTAAGGTATTCTTAATGTGCACGGGCATATTATATTCGTTACACTCAGCCATGGCTTTCGTTTTCGCCGTTACCAAAGCGGCGTGAAAAATGAAAATATTAAATATTTCATACCCCCCCAAGTCACAAGATCCTGCGAAACGACTGCCTCGTTGTTCAATAATAATAAATCACGTATTGATATCCCTTTTGTCTTCTGTCATATTCTATGTAATAATCTCAATATAAAAGACTTAACAAAGGCGAAACTAAATTTATTTTAATAAACAATAGTTTGTTCGTCACAATAGCTCTTAAGGGTGACGTAATGAGATATTTGATATATAACATAGATAGATGTATATGTATATATGTATATATATATATTTATATATATATATACATATATATATATATATATATATATATATATATATATATATATATATATATATATATATATATATATATATATATATATATATATATATATATATATATATTATACACGCAAATATACGTGTTCAACACATTACCATCCTTTGCGCCTTAGTCAAGTAAATATAAAATCTTGAATTTCACATTGTGGTACAAAGAGTACAGACTCATTTCTACTCCATTAAATATTTGGTTTTTTTTTTGTTTGTAACGGTTTTTCGTTCAATTACCGTTATACATTGATTTTTTTATAGCAGCACGCTGTGGGCAGAGGGAACATGGGAACCTTGTGTTTCACTTCGTTCCATTAAGACAATCCATGTTGTCGTTGAGTATCAGCGAAGGGGATCGAACCCCATAACCTGTCACGTTTTCATTCACACACCTGTGCCACCGCGCCACGACTGACCGCATTGTTTTACTAATACGCTAAATAGTTAAAATATCAAACGTCGTAACTGCCATTTCAAAGTCGGTTAAACCTTAAATTATATGAAACTAAAATACACTAAAAAAACAAAGACAAAAACAAAAAAATCTATAAGCATATTTTATTAAATCAATTATCATTATCATTATTTTCATCATCATCATTAGCTTCACTGTCATCATCATTACTTTCATCATTTCTCATTTTCGCCTCCAATTCTTTAGCGGGATTGAACACACCACTCGTTTGAGCGTTGCAAATGAAACATCTTGTTGTTTTTTTATAATTTTCCAAAGCACATTTCTCACAGAAATAATGTTTACATCTGAAAAAACAAATTTAAAGTCAATATATAGTGGTTATATGAACTTTTACATATTTTTTCGCTCAGGTAATAAGATAAACCGCGGCGTTCAGTTTCGCCACTCAATATTAAATGTCAAATTCGGCAGAAAGTTGAGAGCGTGAGTGCCTCAATGAGACCACGGAGTGTCTTAACACTAGGTCCTTGGCTTACTCTGACAATTGTAGCACACAGTTTAAAAACAATTTAACTAATATACATGTATTGCTTCTACGTGTTTGTTAATTAATATAAAATATTGTATTAAGATAGTTCATTTTTTATCAAAGGGAATTTGGGAACCTAATAATATATAAAATAAGGACACTCGGGTTCCACTTCCGTTATCCACATTATGAATTCTCAAAGCATTAGTGTTTAATTCTTAAAATATTTTAACGAAATAGATTTTAAAAGTAATCCAAAACAATTTTTGATATTTTTATTTATTGACTTTTTGTTTTTTTTTTTTTTAATTTTTGGAAATGACTTGTTACTTTCATTTAAACTATCTTTGTTTTTAATACTTAAATTAAATAAGCATATGTATATGACAATTTAATATGTATTTATAATTCACTCTATGTTTTGTGTATAAGTGAGAATTGTATTGGTTTATGAAATGTATTTATGATTTAATTTCATGTATTGTAAATGTTGTTTGTATCCTAATTTGAATAGAGATAACAAAAATTTATATGCTGTTGTGGAATTCTACATGCAATGCCAAGATAATAAATATTGTATTTCCCCGAGTGAGAATTGAACCTACAATCATTGCGTTTACAGCCGCATACTTATGTGTCTGCTCCACGACAGTCAATAAATGTACAATAACGGATTTAATGCAATAACTTCTTTAAAAAAGAGCTGTAATAATATAATAACTTATATAATATAATAGCTGTTATAATACAACAACTACTGTTATACAAACTATTATAATACAATGACTTCTATAATACAAAAAGTATTGTAATACAACAGCACAATTATTGTTACAATACAATCCTCATACTCTTATACTCAACTTCACGCTGTATCCCGCACACGGCAAGGTAGACAGTGGGAACTTGGGAACCTAGTGTAAAGAAACTCCGTTCCCCACTTTCGGCCGAAATTGAAGCATTGTGTGTTGAGTGGCGGAGCTCAACTCCGCGCTTTGACTTGTTACCAGAACTAAGAAATGAAAAAATTAAATATTTAATTGGAAAATATGAAATATTTAAGTTCCTCGCGTGGGGATCGAACCCACAACCTATCGTTTACAGTCATACGCTTGTACCACGACAGGTCTCAATAATACAATAGCTGGAATAATACAAAAACTACTACAATACAACAGCTGCTACAATACAATAACTTCCATACCTTGTAACAACTGGATCTTTAAAACTGTTCCTACATATAAAACACTTGAAGGGCAGCTCATCGTCGCTGTGTATCTCATAGTCTGAGTCGGAATTATTATTTTTCACTTCTTCCCTCTCCAATTGCCAGCCATGTTTATAATCTGAACGATCGTGGAGGAATTTACAGGAATCTGAAAAAAAAAAAACAATTTTAAACTATAAATAAACGTTGCAGTTACAATTAGTTTCTTTTGTATTTTTTTTTTCTTAATTATGTGTGTGCAATAAAGTAGTTCTAACCATTTATTAAACAAAGAAATATTTTTATAATCTATACATATAGTAAAATTGTAACTGATCGGTGTCTGTATATGGAATATATAAAGTCTATTATTGAGGCCTGTCGTAACGAAGCGGCAAAACAGTGTGACTGTACTGGACAGGTTGTGGGTTCGATCCCCACTCGAGGTATTGAAATATTTAACATATTAAATTTAAATATTGAATGTTTTCATTTCTTCGCTATAGTACAAGGCAAAACGCGGCGGTGAGTTCTGCCAATCAACACGCAATGCCTCATATTCGGCGGAATGTGGCGAACGGAAGTGGAACGGAGTGTCTTAACACTAGGTTCCCAAGTTTCCTCTGCCAACCCTGCCACGTGCGGGACACAGCGTAGAGCTGAGTAAAGTCCAGTTCTAGTTATTACTATCAACAATGTAACCCATAATGAAGATTTTTGTAATTCTTGTCAGCATACCGGTTTGTCTGTTTGTGTGTGCGTTTGTGCTGGCTGATCTCCGAAAAATCTAAACTGATATAAATTCAGTTTTCAATATTTTATCTTGGTAAATTTCCGTTATATTTTACTGTTTGCATATTTAAACCTTTTTTTTTTTTGTTTTTTTTTCAGCTTTACGTAGTATCCCGCACGAGGCCGGGTAGGCAGAGGGAACCCGGGAACCTAGTGTTAGGAGACTCCGTTCCACTTCCGTTCCCCACTTTCCGCCGAATTTGAGGCATTGCGTGTTGAGTGGCGGAATTCAACGCCGTGCTTTGCTAAGGCAATAAGTTACCATTCATATTTTCAATCTTCATTTTTTATTTATTTTATTTATTTATTTATTTGTCTTTATTGCACACGAAACAATAAAAAGGGAAAAAAAAATAATATCAAGAAACAGAAAAAAAAGGCATGCAAAGGCGGCCTTATTGCTTCAAGCAATCTCTAACAGGCAACCTTTAGGATTTAAAAATTTATATAAAAACAGACTTAAGAAAAGAAGAATGGCGTAACAGTGCAAATTTTATTTAAAGAGGATAAATAAATGCTATATAATAAATAATAAAATGGAAATACAAACATATATACACACACACATACATATATATATATATATATATATATATATATATATATATATATATATATATATATATATATATATATATATATATATATATATATATATATATATATATATATATATATCTAAAAGAAAACTAGGAATTTAAATTAAACAGGTACTCCTTTAGACGATATTTAAAGACGGATAGTGATTTGGAATGTCGGACTTCAGTGGGAAGTTCATTCCAAAGAATCGCAGATTTCACAGTGAAGGAATTGAAATAGAATTGAGTATGGGAGGTGGGCAGTTTAAGGAGATTGTTACTACGAGATCTGAGTTCGAGACGAAGAAGTGAATCAGATCCTAGGAAACAGAATCGACTTTTTAAATATGAAGGGCAGAGAGGGTTGTAGAGGATAGAATAGAGGAGACAAAGCATGCGGAAATTGCGGCGATGTCGGATAGGGAGCCATCCAAGCTGACGACGATGATCAGAAACATGATCAAATTTACGTAGACCGAAGATAAATCTAATGCACAGATTTTGCAATCGCTCTAGTTTTTTTAATTGATCCTCAGATATGTCTGGGTAACACGAGTCAGCATAGTCAAAAATCGGTAACAGTAGGGAATGAGCAAGAGCAGTTTTGGTCTTAGTAGGTAGTAAATATTTCCAACGTTTGAGCGATCCGATCGTGGCAAAAAGTTTTCGGCTAACCTCAGCAATTTGTACTGACCAAGACAGAGAATTATCTAACATAATTCCAAGGTTCTTAATAGATGAAGTTAGATGTAAATCGACACCGTCAAACTGGATAGTAGGGAGGCTATTCCAATCAAGTTTTTTCAATTGTTTGGTGCTACCAATAACACTTACTTGTGACTTGTCAGGGTTGACAGTTAAGCCGTAACATCTGCTCCATGTACTAACGCTTTGCAAATCAACGTTAAGCTTACGAATAGCCTCACTAATACCATCGGACGGGGCAGCTAAGTAAATTTGTAGGTCGTCAGCATACAGATGAAAGGGAGAATTAAGAGTTTTGGAAACTGAATTGATAAAAATAGAAAAAAGGAGAGGAGAGAGGACACCACCTTGAGGAACACCGGCAGACAGAGAGCAAAAGGAAGAGGAGCTGCCATTAGCTTGTACATACTGCTTCCGATCATATAAATAACCTCTGAACCATTCAGTAGCTTCAGGAGAGATGTTAATTGAACGCAGAACAGCAACCAAAAGATCAGTATCAACAGAGTTAAAAGCGTTACTAAAATCTAACAAAGCAATGACAGTAAGATTTTGCATGTCCATGTTTAACCTAATATCGTCACAAACTTTGATTAGAGTAGTGACTGTGCTATGCCTGCTACGGAAACCAGACTGAAACTCGGATAATATACGATTTTTTAAGAGATACTGATTCAGTTGCTGAAAAACAATACGTTCCAAGATTTTTGACAGGAAAGGAAGTATTGATATAGGACGATAGTGGGAGAAACATTTAGGATCTTTGGATTTTGGTATGGGAATAATGCGAGCTATACGCCATACACTAGGAAAGGAGCTATGGGAAATAGAAAAGTTGAAAATATGGGTAATAACTGGTGCTAACACTTCCAAGGGCAAAACTATCATTTTTCGATTGATGCCATCGTAACCAGAAGCATCCGATTTGACTGCTTGGATATTATATATAACCTGAGATGACGTAATAGGAGCAAAGTCAAAAGGAGTAGTAGTGGGCAACGGTAGGGAGCTGATATGGTTCACTGTAGTTGCCTTAATTATATTATCCATTGGTGTGGACGACGCAAAATGTTTATTTAAGGCGTCAACGTCGAGATTGCGATTCAAATCCTTACCTTGTCGGCCAATACCCAGTGATTCCAGAAATTTCCACAATTTACGTGGACTCAAATTTTGTAAGCTCAAACCAATGTAATTTTTTTTATATTTTTTCTTTAAATCGGTTCATAAACAAAAAAAAAGTTATATCAATTGATACTAAATAATTGTTATAATGAATTTGCGTCATACAGTAAAGTCGTTTCTTCTGTGTTATGCTTTTGAATATTACATTTTATAGTTTAAAGTGACTAAAATCAAGTGAAAAGTTTAAAAACGTTATAATTATAAGTAACTAGCTGTACCCGATACTTACTTATAATTATATGGCGTTGCTACGCCAACTACTAAAATACATTTAAGAAAAATCAGTACTTAAATTTTCAATTCATTCTAAAGCCATTTTATTGATTTTATTTATTTCGAAAAAATGTGACATTACAAAGTTGTAGTGTACCACCTGGTGGCTAGTTACATCTATGAACGTGTCATATTCAAAAATACATGGTCATACTGATTTTCATGACAACCGGTTAAACCTTCTCCGTGAAAAACTACTATTATATACCAATTTTCATTATAATCGGTCCAGTAGATTTTGAGTTCATCGATGACATACAGAGAAACATTCATTTTTGTATAAAAGAAGAAGAAGATGATAAAAGTCTTTGCAATTAATAATTTTTTTAAATACTGTAGTGGATAAGTGTTAAAATAACTGTTATAAAATTTTCAAGTGCAAGTAGTTGAGGAAAAAATACCCACATTACTTATTTACGCGTTGAACAATCGATAGAACACAATTATTCTTATCGCATATCATTGTTGTATTCACTAAAATACTAAGCGATTCGTTGTTTCAGTGTATTGAGTTACAGAATTGTCGTGGATACTTAGACGAGCGCTGATCCGAGCGATCAGAGTTCGAGACCTACAAAACCAATACGACTTTTTTTTTAAAAAAAAAAGAAATTGTTATAGAACAAGTTATAATGTCAAGCATTTGTAACATTTCTAAATTAAATGTAATAGTAACGCAAAAAAGAATAAATCGTCAAACAAAGTATCAAACGAAATACCATTATGAATGTATCGTCCCACCGGGGACTAAATCCCCTATTGTACGAGGACAGTGGGTCTGTTACACTAGTAAAAACAAATCTCCACCATGTGTTACAAGAAAGCGGTATCACAATAGTTCATAAAACTACCGAAGAAACGGTTGCTTCTGATAAATTGCTATTAGCTATCAGAAACGAGGTTAATTCCCAAACTAAGTTATTTCCCAAACTGTAAGTACTGAACTTACTAAAATTCGCGAAGAATTGTTCGGATTGCAAGATATACAATCATCTATAGATCATTTATCTGTAGTATGTTTGACACTGTGACACAGGAAAGAGGCAGGAAGAGGCAAGAAAAGAAATTGTGTGAAGAAGGATAATAGCGAACTAAGAGACATCTGAAATAATCACGCAAAGACAATAAGTATTATTGATAAAGAAGCTAGAGAAAATAATATTGAAGTTCATTATATACCTGAGCACTGAAGGGAAAATTTACTCAGGACGGTGGAACCAATTGGAAGAGTTATAAATCTACCTAGAGCTGCGGGAAGTTTAGTTAAAAGCACCCGGGTAGCTAAGTAAAACAAAGCTTCTACGCGTCCTAGATCAGTGGTAGTTAAATTTTGTTCTTCTTTACTAAGCGATATATTTTTAGCAGGAGAAATTTATTTTAACAAAACTAATAGAGACGACAAGTTAAGTACAGCGCATCTTGGTTTATTTGGAGAAAAGAAACCAGTTTTTTTTCTGAGCACTTGTCATCTACAGGTAAAGACATCTACGCTGCAGCTCGTATTTTGGCCAAAGAAAAAAAATATCAATTTGGTTGGTCGCGCAACGGCAACATATTTTTAAGAAAATCAATATCAAGTGAAAAAATATAAGAAAATCTAAGGATTATTTAGTTACTTTAGCATAAAATTTTGAAAGTTTTTTTTTGTTTTTACTTAAATTTTTAACTTAATTAAATTGTATTGATATAAATAAAGGAGTTGGGCCAGATAATATTTCTCCCGATTTTGTTAAACAGTGTTCATCTAGTTAAAGTTTAACTAGTCAGAGATTTAACTGTTAAACCATTATTCTTCTTATTTAATAAATCTTTACATGTGAGTGAATTTTCGTCTTCTTGGAAATTAGTAAAAGTTATGGTTGTCTTTAAAACCGGTGATAAAAAGGATATTTCAAATTATAGGCCAATTTCCATATTATCAGGTTTTTTCTAAAATATTCAAATCTTTAGTTTGTCCAATGCTCACGTGGCACATGAAATCAACAATAATGGAAAATCAACACGGATTCATTAATAAGAGATCCGTTTTATTGAACTTGGCAATATTTGTTGATGATTTATCTTTTGCGTTGGGTTGTTCCGAGCAAGTAGACTGTATTTATACAGACTTGGCCAAGGCATTCGACGTTGTTGATCATTATGATGATTTTACTAAATAAACTTAACAAGTATGGTATCGATGATAAGATGATAAAATGGCTCGAATCGTATTTGGTGAATCGCATAATGCATGTAGTTGTTGGGGGAATATCTGTCACAAACGTTTACTGCGACCTCAGGTGTTCTGCAGGGTTCTATTCTTGGTCCTGCGTTGTTTGGGTTTTTTTATAAATTACATATATACGTGTTTTAAGCATAGTACATTTCACAATAACACTAGGTTCCCGGGTTCCCTCTGCCTACCCTGCCTCGTGCGGGATACAGCGTGAAGCTTAAAAAAAAATGAAGGAAAATAATGCTGTTACTGATCATTACAGCAGGCAATTGAAAAACTCGGATGTATAAGTGGATACATTTAAAAAATCTATCTCTTTGAGGCTTTTAAAACGGCAGTGTAATTGTGAATACAGGTATAAGCTTAATACTCAGCTTTACGCTGTATCTCGCACATGACAGGGTACACAGAGGAAACTTGGGAACCTAGTGTTAAGACACTCCGTTCCACTTTCGTTCCCCACTTTTCGCCGAATTTGAGGCATTGGCGTATTGAGTGGCGGAACTCAACGCCGCGTTCGCCTTGTACTATAGCGAAGAAATGAAAACATTAAATATTTCAATTGAAAATACTAAATATTTCAATTTCCTCGACTGGGGATCGAACCCACAAGCTACAGTCGCACGTTTGTGCCGCTGCGCCACGACGATCTTCAATAAATCCTTACCGCCAAAACCGCAAAATCCAGTTTCTTTATAATCTTTACATATATCAGGTTGATAGTCCCATCTGTAATAAAAAAACAGCTAATATTTATTTTAGTATAGAACTTGGTCACCTGATGCAGCAGTGGTAAAGCACTACGTTCCGGAGCTTAACGCCGCTGTCTGCTTCCATCCCAGAGAGAAAAAATTACAAATATTGCGTTTCTTCAATTGGGTATCGAACTCACTACCTATCTGAGCAACAAGAGACTCAATAATTTGACCTGTCAGTCTGTGGTACATTAGCTTATCAGCTGGACCGATTTCGATGTGGTTTGTTCATTGAAAAATCAATTTCCTTTTTGTAGTTCTTTTAAGGCGGTAAACGATACTGTGTGTTGTGAACAAAAGGTAGTGGGTTCGAACCCCAGTCGAGGAAAATGAAATATTATTTTTTTCTATTTAATTATCCAATGTTTTCATTTCTTCGCTCTGGTAACAAGGTGAAAGCGCGGCGTTGAGTTCCGCCACCTAACACACAATGCCTGAAAAGTAGCGAAAAGTGAAGAATGAAACGGAGTGTCTTAACACTAGGTTTCCAAGTTCCCTCTGCCTAACCCGTCATGTGCGGGATACAGCGTGAAGCTGAATAATTATAAGAAAAGACATATTATATATTAAAAAATAATAAAATATTCTCTATTTATCATATTAACAATTAAAAAAAATATGGGAATCGAACACACTTACCGTACAGTGGCTCTCAAGTTGGCGGGGGCGCGTATCGGCCCCTTTCTCACTAAACCCGAACTGGCGTTTCCGGCGGCCGTGTCACGCTTTTTATAATACTGGGCATAATTGTTTATGCCGCGATAAACCTGTATTAAACATAGATTTTGGAGCTTCACACTCAGCGGGGAACCTGGGAACCTAGTGTGAGGACACTCCGTTTTCACTAAGACATTTTGCTTGATCACTTTTTGCTGTCGGAGCTTAACGCAGCGCTTTGCCTCGTTACCAAAGCGAAGGTCAGAATTATATGTACATATTCATAAAATGAAAAGTTCCACTTTTTTCGTTTCGTATTGCTCCCGTATACTCTCCAAGATCACTATGTCACAGATTATAGCGTTGTACGCCGCATAGTTTCATTTGTTCATCAACTTCCATTAGTAGAAGTAAATTAATTTTTTTGTACCATCTTTTATGTAATAATGGTATTGTATGTAGAGGGAGCCACAATCAGAGCAAAGGAAAAATATATAAATATTTCATTTCTCCGAGTAGGAATTGAACCCGCAACTGTAGTCTAAAATTTTCTTTTAGCCTCACGCTGTATCCCTGGGAACCTCTTGTTTAGACTCTATGTTCCCATCAAGACACTGCATATTCACATTTTCCACCGAATTGTGTGTTGATTGGCAGAACTCAACGCCGCCATCAATATATATTTTTTTATTTTTAATTATCTACTTTATAAATTAAAAAATAAAATAGGTACAGTTAGTGTCCATCAAAATATTGTATAATATATAAATTATACAAGCACTCACTCAGCTATCCCGCACATGGCAGAGTAAGCTGAGGGAACTTGGGAACCTAAAAGGAACCTATTATATAAACACAATATTTACATACAAAAAACACAGAATAATTGTAAATCAAACCCCTACTTACCTTATCATCGGCCTGTCCTTGTAATTCTTCATTAATTTTCTGTGCCTTCTCAAATATCGCTTGGGCGTCCCTGTCTTTTTCTGTATCTAATTCATATGTAGCCGTCGCATTTTCTTTTTGTTGTTGAGCTGACAGTGTCATGTTCGGTTTACTCTGGAATTTAAACACGCTGTATCCCGCACGTGATTGGGGAGGCAGAGGGAACTTGGGAACCTAGTGTTAAGTCTTAACACGTCCGGCACCCAATTTCCATCGAATTGTGAAGGCATTGTGTCGATTAACGGATCTCAACGCCGCGCTTTGCCCTATTACCAGAATGCGGAAATAAAAACATGGAGTTGAAACAACAATCTTTAGCGATTACAATTGCCTGCACCATTTACAGGCATCAAAATTTGATTCAAATTAAATAAATATAAAATAAAAAATATATCTTCACATCTTTTATTCAGCTTCACACATTCATAATATAAACATTTTTTTTTTATTTTATCTTAACACTTTATCAAACAAATGGCAGGGTAGGCAGAGGGAACCTATTGTGAAGTCACTGTTACCCTCTCGTACTGAATAATTTAGTACACTGAGTGTTCAGGGGCACTATAGTAAATAATCACTAAATATAATAATTAATTATGTATTTAAAACTATAATTATGTATAGTAAAGGAATATTTTCCTTCCATTTCCATATATATAAATCTCATATAATTTTAATCATCATGAATTAAAAAACCATAAATGTTTTTTTTCTTTTATATATATATAATAGTGTCAATTCAAAATATTAAAAAAATATTTTATTTTTAGCTTTATATGTATATGTATCCTGTACTATATAGCAATAAAGCAGAGGGAACTATTGTTAAGGATTTATGACACTATCTTACATTAAAGAAATTTCATATTGAATAACGGAACTCAACTCAGCGCTTAAAAGAAAAAGAAACCTTCTTACACTCTCATCATCACTGCTATTGTCATTATCTTTGTTATCAATTTCAATGTTTTTTCGTTCTCCGCCAGTCGTCTGTACATTAGGATTTGCTTTTTGTGTTTTTTTTGAAGGTAACACCACTGTTGGTTCGTCAGAATCTGAACTATTTTTTTCTGAAATTTAAATACAAAAAGAATCAAATATTTGAAATATTTAATATTTTCAATTTAAATATTTAATGTTTCATTTCTTCGCTCTGGTAATAAGGCTACGCGCGGCGTTGAGTTCCGCCACTCAACACGTAATGCCTCAAATTCGGCGGAAAGTGGGGAACAGAAGCGGAACGGAGTGTCTTTACACTAGGTTCTCGGGTTTTCTCTGCCTAACCTGCCTCGTGCGGGATACAGTGGAAAGCTGAGTAATCAAATTACTATTACATAGTGGCACAACATTAATACAAGAATAACAATGGTTATAGGTAAAGTTTACATTTACAATATTTATTTCTTTATTATAGTGAAGAAATTAAGTATACCATACTTTCCGGTGTGTGAAAAACAGAATGGGTATACATTAACTATACTGGCTTAAAACAGATTTCTTCGACAAATTGAACCACTCATCAACTTATTTAATTAGTAAAATTCTATTGTACCTGAAATCAGAGCTAATTCCTGCATTACCTAATAATATATCTCAAATGTCTATAATTACATACCTTAGTTATTTTGTCTAGACCATACAAGCAAAGACTTAGGTAAAAAATGTGTATATATAGTTTCTCATATTCTAAATATATAAACAAAATATTTTATTAAACATGAAACACAAAATTTCATAAATATAGCACTAATATAAACTATAAAAATTTGCGTTTGTTAAGTTTTCTATGAAATTCAAGCCCATATGATGTTATTATTTAAAAATATTTAAACAGGATATTTGTTTATTTAAAACAGTCACATTTTATATGTCAAACATATTTAGTAAAGGTAGTAAAAACAAGAGTCATTGGAAAGTATTATATTTAAGGAATTGAATAATCACCTTCTGAACTAGTAGACGCTTTTCGTTTTCTCCCTCCTCTGTTCTTTAAAATTCGTTTCTTAAACGTTGATGGCACTTCAACTTCTGCGTCCGACATATCTTTTTACTTATAAACAAAAGATCTTACTTTTTACTTACAAAATAATAATTTTATAGGAAAAAAAAACAAGAAATTTACTATATTTATTTTTGTTTACGATATATTTTGTTAAACGTCAAATGTTTTTATAGGTTATGTTCAGATTCTCGCACTAAAGTATTTTATGAGAGCAATCTCGAAATCAAACGATAATGATTTTATTAAAGTAAGTACTTTGATATTTTAAAATGCTTACTTCAATTATAAATAAATATGTATAGAAAAAACTTATGTAATGTTAAAATAACAAATATCCATATATTTTTTTAATCTATTTAAGCTAACATAAGTAAAGTTAATTTGTATTGTAATTCAACCTAAAAAAAAGGGTTTGATACACTGTTTTAAATATTTTTCTACTATAATCTTTTGAAAATTGGCTGTATACGATATTATATATATAATATCTAATTTTATGTACTACGATTCTATTTTATTTCTTAAAGATTTTAAAGTAAGAAAAGGAGAAAACAATGAACGTGAACATTGTAAGTAAATTATTTTTGTCACAATAAAATAATATATATATTTTTTTGTTTACCAAAGTACAGAAAAATGGTTTGATTTTCGTATAACATTAGTATCATTCGCCAAAATATTTTTATACAAATATCCGTGTGTACTAAAATTATGTAAATAAAAGTAAAATAACGAAAAATATAATTGACTAGTAAAAAAATAAATTTAAAAGCCTTTGGGCGTTATGATATTTAAATATATTATAAGTAAAATATCCATTTTTGTTAACTTACATACATAATACAATTTATGTTATTACAATTTAGTAGTAATAAACTACACTTGAAGTTTGAGAGCAAGACAGCGGTATTTTACGTGTATTTAATTTATGATTATTAAAAAATCAGAAAAAAAAACAATCTGACATCTATAATAGCTAATATTAGGTAAACAAAAACATTTTTAGACTTCAGTTTAGATTTGTACAATGCTTATTTATATAATTTCTATGACCGGATATGCCATGCCGTCAATGGAGTACGCTATATGGGGCTTTAATTTACCTTAGGAATTCTTTTATTATTGTGTTCGGTTCTTTTACCTAATGTTATTTAATTGCACATATGCAAATATTTCATCAGTGTTCACAAATTTAAATTCTTTATTATGATCTTAATTAATCACAGAATAATAATAAAAAATTAAAATATTAGTCTTTGTGCCGAACAATGCTTATAAAATAAAAAAAAAATAAAACTATTTAGTGCTCATTACGATTTTTATTTATTTATCGTCTTTCAACTTTACTTATTTAACAAAATAGTACTTATAATAAATGTTTAGCAATCGAAAGTAGTGTATAATATGGTATAAGAAACATCCTGGTTTTGTGTCTATTCACCCCGCTTACTATTTCAATAAATCTAAAAGCATTAATTAAGTCCTATACACCTGAGCCAAATGGTGAGAGTCACAGAGGTGTGCTCTACGATCGAAAAATCTGTATTTTACCAAACTCAAGGAACTGACATACGAGAGCAGAATAAATACCCATTGGAGGTGATAAAATATTTATTATTTTAATCCTTCACTCTGGTAACAAGGCAAAAACGCGGCTTTGAGTTTCGCCACTCAACATGCAATGCCTCAAATTCGGTAACAAGAAACGGGAACGAAATGTCTTAACACTAGGTTCCTAAGTTTCTTCTGCCTACCCTGCCATGTGCGGGATATGGAAGCTGAAAGAACAAAGTTATATGGAATTGTCAGTAGTGTTAGTTTTACAGAAAGCTACCATAGACTTATTAAGTATTTATAATAATAAATATATATAATTGCGAAGTAAAAAAGAAATAAACAATATAATAATTTATAAAACACAAGAAAATGCTATAAGCTCCTTCCCTTCAGGCAACCTCTGGATCATGAAGTTGTATAAGAGTGGGCGGTGTATTAAATATAATATTTCAATAAAATATCTATCTTTTCCAGTGTCACTCAGTATGGTTGTAGAATATTGATTCCCACAAGAGGAAATTAAATATTTTCATAAATTTTAAAAATACTACATTTTAAAAACATATTTTTTCTTTCCTAAGTGTATTCCACACTTAGGAAAGAAAAAATATGTTTTTAAACACTTTAAAATAAAGAAAATTAAATATTTTTATTTATTCACTCTGGTAACTAGGCAAATCGCGGCGTTAACTTCCGCCACTCATCACATAATGCCTCAAATGCGTGAAAAATCTCTCTTATAACACAAGTTGTGGGTTCCAAGCAAGTTTGTGGGTTCCATCTCCACTCGAGAAAATGCAATATTTCATATTTTCATTTCTCCGCTCTGGTTGTAATGCCAAACACGGCGTTAAGTTCTGCCATTTAGCACGCAATACCTCTATTATCCAGAAAGTGGTGAAGGGAAGTGTTTCAATGGGAACATTAATTCTCAGGTTCCCTCTGCATATCCTACCATGTGCGGGATACAGCGAGAAGCTGAAAAAAAAAAGATATTCCTATAACACCATAAGGGAACTACTTTACATATGTTTAAGAACATAAAAATACTTAAAGAATTTTAATTCAAAATTATTCCACACATCAACCGCACCTATATTCAACTACAAGTACAGAATACGTAATTTCTATACAAATTTGTTAACAATTTCAAAAGGTAGTAAGTTAAGTATAATAATCTATACTAATATTATAATATTGAACTGTTTGTTTGATTGAAAGTGTAAATCTGAAGACTGATTGGAATTGAAATATATTTTATCTGTTCCTATAGTCTTGAGGCCTGTGGTGGCGCAGCGGCACAAGCGTGTGACTGTAAGCGACAGGTTGTGGGTTCGATTCTCGCTCGAGGAAATGAAATATTCTTAATACTTTCAATTTAATTTTTTTTGTTTCTTTGCTTTGGTACAAGGCAAAACGCGGCGTTGAGTTACGTCACTCAACACGCTATGTCTCATATTCGGCAGGGAAAGTAAGGGGCGGAATAGAACAGAGTCTTGTCACTAGGTTCCCAAGTTCCCTATGCCTACTCTGCCATGCTTGAGACACAGCGTGAAGCTCAACTATTAAAAATGTCTCACATAAGCAGAAACGCGGACGCCATATCTGTCCTTGAATTCTTTTTCTAATGAAATAATTACATTATTTAA
Source organism: Eueides isabella (assembly GCA_019049475.1). Taxonomy (NCBI): domain Eukaryota; kingdom Metazoa; phylum Arthropoda; class Insecta; order Lepidoptera; family Nymphalidae; genus Eueides; species Eueides isabella. The sequence continues at coordinate 7,697,636 of CM032410.1, forward strand.
TAATATTAATAAAAAAAAAACTGCAGGTACTCTAGTCTTGTGTCGAACCTGCACTATACTAAGTTCGTACTTATTTTTAATGAAAATTTTGATTAATCTACAAGAGAAGTCACGTTGTATGGCTGTTTCATTTACCAAAGGCACATACGCCCTTTTCCAAACCAAATACTTTAAATAGTATACTACTTTTTGAACTAAGCACGTCCGAATTAAAACGACGTAAGTGCCCATAATCTTCATATTAGGATACGTCTGTTCAACTTTGTGGTGTTATTGATCTGGTTTAAAAATGGTATACCACTTTATTGATCTCAAAACCGAAACGGCGTATGTCTTAAGGAAATATTCGCCAAAAATGACTTTTCGCGAATATGTATATAGATAATATATGAGAAAGTTAATGCTTTCTTTGACGAGGTACCAATTTTTAATTTTTTTTTTTTGACAGAGATTTTCTCTTTGAAACAACCGTTAGTGTCGTTTTCTAAACTATGTTAGTCCCATTTTGTGGAACAAAATTTACTTAGAAGTATTTAGTAGTATTTTTTTAGCGGCTTCGTCCGCTTGACACTACATAATATACCACATTATGTATGTATGTAGACCTATATTTCTAGTCAGTAGCCTGAGAGTTGCTAGTTCAAATACTTATTCTTCTTACTTCAAATACTACTACTTTGTTCAAATATTTTAAAACATTACCTTCCTTAGCTTTATATGATACTACTGACCAACACTGGCTTCGCCCGCTTTGAGCTATTGTTTAATCTTAACAAATACATAAAGTGTTGTCTATATGTTGTTTAGATGTTAAAACTATATTGTAAAGTATCAAGGTATACAAAGCGCGGCGTTGAGCTCCGTAACTCAACGCAAAGCCTTAATTTCCGCAGAAAATGGGAAACAGTGTCCTAACACTAGGGTCGCAAGTTCCCTCTGCCTACCCTGCCATATACGATACAGCGTGAAGCTGAGAAGGAGCTCTTCTCAGCTTCACGCTGTATCCCGTAAAGTAAAGTGTAAAGTCTTCTTGTAAAGTATCATCTAAATCTGTTAAGTAGTTTTCACTTAAAAATAGAACAAAGAAAATCAAATAAAAGAACGACAAAAAAATATTAAATAAAAGAATATCATAGACTTGTAAAGTAGAAAATGAACGGGTTAAATTGTCAAAAAAAAAAGCGGCACATGCGTGTGACTTGAACCGACAGGTTGTGGGTTCGATCCCCACTCGAGAAAATGAAATATTTAATATTTTTAATTGAAATATCTAATGTTTTCATATCTTCGCTCTGGTACAAGGCAAAACGCCGCGTTGATTATCGCCACTTCTAACACGCTATGCCTCAAATTCGAGATAAAGTAGGGAATGGAAGTGGAACGGAGTGTCTTAACACTAGGTTCCCAAGTTCCCTTTGCCTACCCTGCCATGTGCGGGATACAGCGTCAAGCTAAGTTGACTTGTTGTACTTAAAGTAATCAATTACCTATATATTTTTTTTATTTCACACTGTATCCCGCACGTAACAGGGTAGACACTGGGAACCTAGTGTTAAGACCTACCTTTCCCATTTTAAAATATTTCCCTTTACCACTGACATTTCTCGAGGCACAGCGCTGTTTAACACAGCAACTTGCCTCACTACCAGAGCGAGGAAATGAAAATAATAAACACTCGATTTGCGCTATTTTATTTACTAATATCAACTACTTTCTTGTTTTAATAACATTATAACTTTAAGAGACATAATATTTTTAATTTGATTAACTTTTCTTTATTTTTCAATCGATTTAAATAAAACAAACACCAAATAATAAGTGAAGGTTGCCATAATTAAATCTTTGCGAAGTTGCATTCAAATCTGATTAGCCGTTTCTTAGATTAGGCATGTATAAACGTACATCTGGGCCCTATTACCTTAATTAAAGTAAAAGCTTTTTTTTAGCTTCACGCTGTATCCCGCACGAGGCAGGGTAGGCAGCGGGAACCTGGGAACCTAGTGTTAAGACACTCCGTCCCACTTTCGTTCCCCACTTTAATATATTACGTTTTTTTTTAAATATATTTATTATAAACATCGATTTCGATTCCCCGATTGTTCTTGTTGTTTCTTTTCCTTTACGTTAGCCGCACGTTTTTGTCTCCGTGCCCTTTTAAAAAAATAAAAAGAAGAACTTGTTTTCGGCAAACTTATTATGGACATAACTGTCACAATAATCATACATATCTGGGTTTTACGTTTGAAACAAGCTTAACCTTTGGTCTATGAACTCTATTATATATATGACAGTATTATGATTTCATAATTTGTTTTTCTTACATATAAGTTAAAGGAAGTCAAAAGATCCATGTTCCTCAAATTGAGGAGTGGAAGTGGAACGGAGTGTCTTAAAACTAGGTTCCCAAGTTCCTTCTGTCTATCCTGCCATGTGCAGGATACAGCGTGAAGCTTTAAAAAAAAAGTCAATAGATGTTTTTCCCGCTTCACGCTGTATCCCGCTCATAGCAGGGTAGCTAGAGAACTTAAGAATCTAATGTTAAGACAATTCATTCTCTAAAGCACTTTCGTTCTCCACATTCCGCTAAATTGAGTCCTGCCATGGTGGCACAGCGGCACAAGCGTGTGACTGTAACCGGCAGGTTCTGGGTTCGATCCCCAGTCGAGGAAATGAAATATTTATTATTTTCTATTTAAATATTTAATGTTTCCGCCACTCAACACGCAATGCCTCAAATTCGGCGGAAAATGGGGAACGAAAGTGGAACGGAGTGTCTTAACACTAGATTCCCGGGTTCCCTCTGCCTACCCTGCCTCGTGCGGGATACAGCGTGAAGCTAAATAAAAACATTCCGCTAAGTTCAAGAAATTGCGTGTAGAGTTCTGATCATAGCGAGAAAACGAAAATACAGTATAAACTCTTTATAACGAAAACTAAAGGGACTGAGCATTTTTTTTATCGTTGTAGAGAGTTATCGTTATATGGAGTGAACAATCACTACGTGGGTTTTAACGCAAGCCAACCAAGTTGTGCTCACTTCTGCTTTATAGGGAGTTTATCGTTATAAAGGATAACGTTATAAAGAGTTAATACCGTTTACGTCAGACGCACGCTTAAATTATAATAATCTAGAAATGAAAATAATTAATTTCCCCGATTTGAATTCGTACTTACTACTCTCACGTTTACAGTCAGGCGCTTTAATCCTTTTTACCACTGTGCTACGACGGTCTCTTTAGACGGTAAGCAAATTCTATTCCTATAAGCTGAGGTTGTATATATGCCTTAGTTTTATCTGTACTTATTTATCAGCCAATATATGTATTTAACTGACATTTGGCCAAAATAAAAATACCTAATATACTACTAGGTTTACGATATTTGGTTTCAGTTAACCCTTTTATACAATAAAAAAGGAAATTGTAATTTTTACAAAATTCTAAATATGCATCTATTCTAAGTGTGACTTTATATCTTTCTTAGCTTCACGCTGTATCCCGCACATGGCAGGGTAGGCAGAGAGAACCTAGTGTTAAGACACTCCGTTCTTTGCCCAAGTTACCGCCGAATTTGAGGCATCGCGTGTTCAGTGACGGAAGTCAACGCCGCGCTTTGCCTTGGTACCAGAGCGAAGAAATGCGATTAATAAACTGAAAATATTAAATATTTCATTTCCTCGAGCGGGGATCGAACTCACGACCTGTCGTTTGCAGCCACACGATTGTGCCATTGCGCCACGACAGACCTTAATATGATGCTTGTTTTTTATCTGATTAATAAAAACCCACAATAGAGTATGTCTAGGAAAACATTTTTATTATTAACTCGATATTCGTTTTGCAATTGGAAATATATTATATTATTTTAGTTTCATGGTGTATTTTGTACATAGCGAGGAAGACAGAGGGAACTTGGAGTTGAAGGATATGGAGTAACATAGCAGGGAGCTTGGCGGAGAGGAACTTGAGTGTTAAGAATTTGACTTCCCCGTTGTACGTCAAATTTGAGGTACTTAACACTAGGTTCCCAAGTTCCCTCTGCCTACACTGCTATGTGCGGGATACAGCGTGAAGCTGAGTAAAAAGGAAAGAGTAATAACTTTGACATATTTATCTGAGCATGTATATGTGTGTATGTGGCATATTTACTCCTCAATGAATTAACCGATTTACCTGTATTTTTTTTATCGAAAGCTTTGTTTGTTAAGATGGTTTTATTAATAATAATCAGCTTCACGCTGTATCCCGTACATGGCAGGGTAGGCAGAGGGAACTTGGGAACCTAGTGCTCCACTTGCCGGCGAATTCAAGGTATTGCGTGTGGCGGAACTCAACGCCGCGCTTTGCCTTGTTACCAGAGTGAACGAAAAAAAACCATTAAATATTTAATTGGAAAACATTAAATACTTAATTTCCTCAAATGGGGATCGAACCCACAATCTATCGTTTACAGTCACACGCTTGTACCGCTGCGCCACCACAGGCCTCATTATATATTATAAATTTTCTTCATACGATTACTTTTGCACTCCATTCCACTATCAAGTGAGATATTATATTTGTAAATCCCATATATAAGATTTTACCCTAATCTAACTTAACCTATATATATATTGAAGATGTAATTTCCCGGCTTTTCGGGAAATTACAAACCACAGTTAAATTATTATAAGTGGAAGAACTGTAAGCTTTAATTGAATGTATTTATGACGTCATAGACTTAATTTTATCACGCTGTATCCCGCATATAGTATAGGTAAAGGGAACCTAGGATCTAGTGTTAAGACACTCCGTTCCCCATTAACACTTCTGTTTTATCACTTTCCGTGTCGAGCGGCAACTTTGCGTGTTGAACGGCGGAACTCAACACCGCACTTCGACTCGTTAACAGAGTAAGAAATGGAAATCATCAATATTTCATCATTCCCAAGTGGAAATTCAATTCACAATAGTCGCGATGGCTTTTCAAAAACTTTTAAATTGCAAATAAAATATATAAAAATATCGATTACAGCATGTTTTTTTTTTATTATATAACACATTATATTGATAAAAGGTGAATGTTTGACAAACAAAATGATAACCAGTAAAACTTTCCAGTTTACTTACTTTAATATTATAAATTATCTATATCTATTGATTTAGGCCTGTCGTGGCGCAGCGGCATAAGCGTGTGACTGTAACCGACAGGTTCTGGGTTCGATCCCCACTCGAAATGAAACATTTAATATTTTCAATTTAAATATTTAATATTTCTATTCTTCCCTCTGGTACAAGGCAAAACGTGGCGTTGAGTTCCGCCACTCAACACGCAATGCCTCAATTTCGGCGGATAGTGGGGAACGGAAGTGGAACGGAGTGTCTTAACACTAGGTTCCCAAGTTTCCTCTGCCTACCCTGCCATGTGCGGGATACAGCGTGAAGCTGAGAGAGAGAGAGAGAGATTCGCACTCGAGGAAATAAAATATTAAATATTTTTCTGTGATAATATGTCAAAGTGCGGCGTTGAGTTCCGTTAGTTAACACGAAATGCCTTAAATACTGTGAAAAGTGGGGAACAATACATTGCTTTGCTCTGCAATTTAATAGATAGACGCATTATGACCTCCGAGCCAGATACTTGCTTACTAAGCTTCACGCTATATCCCTAGCGGGGTAGGCGGAGAGAACGGAGCGCTAAACGCTACGGTCTCGGCATACCTCTTTCGCATCGTCCACTGTCATCAGCCTCTTCATACATGCCCTCCGGGGGGTCTTCATACTTTTTAGTGACCTTCCTCCAGTATCGTAGATAGTGTGTTTTCGAAGGTCAACTGAGATCTCATTCTCCCTCGAGCCATATTATAATTATATATAAATTTAACCTGTTTGTCCATCTGTGGCACTATAGCTTTTGAATGAATGAACTGATCGTGGTTTTTTTCCAGTCCAAAGCCTTGTACGTTGTGTTAGCTATTTTTTATTAATATTTTATAGTTGATTGATAGTTAGTTGAGATATTTAAATATTCTTGCTTTTTAAAGCAGAATATCAGTCGCATTTTGGATTTTTGAAGTTATTTGGTTCATGATTTTTTAAATTATTTAAAATTTGTTTATTAGACAACATTAGGTTCAGTTGTAAACAATATCCATAAGATAGTAGATTTTATTTTCGTTCGTTAACAATTTAATTGAAAATCTAGGTAGAGTTTTTAAGTATACATAAAAGTATTATATGTTTACTTTTTTTTTGCTTCACGCTGTATCCCGCACAGTGTCTTAAACACTCTTTTCCATTGCCAACTTTCTGCAGAATTTGAGGAATTGCGTGTTGAGTGGTGGGACTCAACGCTGTGCTTTGCCTTGTTATCAAAACGAAGTAGTGAATATACGAAGTAGTTAATATTTTAATTTTTATTTAAAATATTTAATTTCAAAATATTGGCCTTTACTCGGCGGAAAGTGGGGAACGGAAGTGGAACGGAGTGTCTTGACACTAGATTCACGGGTTTCCTCTGCTTACCCTGCCTCGTGCGGGATACAAAAAAAAATAGTATTGAACTTTTCTCTTTCTTGACTGGCCATCGAACCCACAGCCTGTCTAGCTTACAGTCGCACGCCTTTGCCTCTGCGCCGCTACAGGCCTCAAGGCTACTATATGCAGAACGATAAATTAAAATATCAATCCAAAAAAACATCCTCTTTTTTGATAAAAAAATATGCGAACGTATAATTATATACATAATATAACTTTGACGTAATTAAAGTTCATATAAAAAAATATAGAAACAAATATGTTTTTAATTATTACATTACATCGAGGTCAGTCGTGGCGCAGTGCGCAAAGCTGTGATACTGTAAACGCAGTTTGTTGCTTCGATCCCACTCTAGGCAATAATGAGAGCGTGGCTTGAGTCATGCCACATATTGTCTTCAAAATTTAATGGAAAATTTGGAACTGGAAAACAGAGTGTCTTAACACTAACATATACCTCCCCGCCCCCCCTCCCCTGGTGTAAGACGGGGCCGTGGGCAACCGTGATCATTCAGCATCAGGTGACCCGTACACTCGTTTGCCTTGTCTTTTCCATAAAAAGAAAATACCAGGCAACTAACTTTGTTACCCTGTCTATCTTTGAATAATTTGCGTATTCGTCAATCTAATATTATTTATTTACTTACCTCAGCTTCACGCTGTATCCCGCACATGGCAGGGTAGGCAGAGGGAACTTGGGAACCTAGTGTTAAGACACTCCGTTCCACTTCCGTTCCCCAATTTACTTACTTAAAAGATGGAATTTGAAAATATTTGTTCAAAATTGTCAGGAATGAGGCCTTATCTATCTCACGTGTTTGATCATGAATACTCTCGTGCAAAAGTTACATAAAACACTAAAGTCATAATATATGTACGTAGATTAAAAAAATATAGGGCGTTCGGTTCAATTATTAATCATTAAATTATTTGTAAGCGAAAAAAGATATATTTAAATATATAATTTAACTTAAATTACCAAAAGAAATATCTAATAATTTAATATAAGACTACATACCCTTGAAAACTGAAAAAAGCGCATAAACTATATAATTTTTTTTATAATTTTTGAAATAAAAATAGTGAAAAATAATCGTGGCGTTGAGTTCCGCCACTCAACACGTAATACCTCAAAGTTGGCGGAAAGTGGAACGGAGTGTCTTCACACTAGGTTCCCAAGTTCCCTCTGTTTACCCTGCCATGTGCGGGATACAGCGTGAAGCTAAAAAGAAAAATAACATAAAATGTACTTAAACTTTCATCACACGAAGCAATAAAAGTAAATGCGCGGGAAATCTGTTGTCACTTGTCATTTAACAACGCGCCAAGACAGTCCCGTTCCAAACTCTTTTTTAAAACAAATAAAACCAAAGATCCGTATTATAGTGCCTTAATAGTGAAAAAAAAAATTGAAATAAATTTAATTTAATATATATATATTTTTAAATAAAATAATTTATTGTTGTTTTATATTTTACTGTGATTTTAGTGCGTTTTCTAGAAACTTCGGTGAGTATCTATAAATGTAAAGGATACAAACAGGTGTTTCTACTTTCAACTTCGTTATGGCTAGGATTAATAGTAGTAACATAACTGTTTTAAAATTCATTAGCAACATCACGCTGATCCCGCACATGACAGGGGACGAAACAGACGGAACCTGGGAAGTATTAAAAAGGTTCCGTTCCCATTAAGACACTGGTGTTCCCTATTTCTCTCAAAACTTGTGTGTTCGATTTATCTCGTTACCAGAGCGAGGGAAACCAAATATTAAATATAACATTTCCTCAAACTGTCAGGATTTCAGTAACACGCTCGTGCCCCTGGCAGGCTGAAAATAACAGTGTCACACATAGTTACAAAAATATAGATAAGAAAGTGAAGCCAAGTTATCGCCTCTGAAAAGTTCATAAACCTAGATAGGTTTAAGAATTTACAATTTATTCTGTTACTATAGAAATTTATTATGAAGTAAATGTATTTGACTAAATTTTACATATAAAAAAACAAAAATCACTGCCTCATCTTGGGAACGCTCTTAAATTGCTAATTCGATTTATATAGAACATAACTGACCACCGCGGTAAACAACGCTTTCTATTTTTAATGATATTTAATATTGTAATTTAATTGCTTTGTTACAAGTCTGCTACAAGACAAAACCCGGCGTTGAACTCCACCCTTTAACTCAAATTCGGTGCAAAGTGGGGAACAGGACAGATAGTTTTAACACTAGGTTTGGTTCCAATAATATACTTATTTATTAAAAAAAAAAAAAAAAGTTTAGAAACACTTTTATATATCTTATTTATATGAAATAATAATTATAAAAATAATGAAAAACTTTTTTTAGCTTCTCTCTATATCGCGCAAATGACAGGGTAGGCAGAGGGAACTTGGGAACGTAGTGTTAAGACACTACTCTCCCCACTTTCCACCGCTTTGAGGCATTGCGCCTTGTAACATACTCGTCACAGAGCGTAATAGACTATCCCGATGTTTACCGCAACACGTGTTTGGTGACGTAACTCAACGCCGCGGCTATTTCGTTTACGTTATTTTTATTTAAACTTTATAATAATATATTTTAATATACATTTGTGTGTTTTTCCATTTATAAAGGATATGTAGTTTTATATTAATGTTTAAATATTTTTCTGGTAATTTACGTTAAATTATATATATTTAAATATAAATACAGCTAAGCTATGAAATCTCAATTTTGCCACCGCCCCAAATTTGCCACCGCCTCTAATTTGCCACCGCCTCAAATTTGCCACCGCCTCAAATTTGCCACCGCCTCTAATTTGCCACCGCCTCTAATTTGCCACCGCCTCAAATTTGGCGGAATGTGGGGAACGGAAGTGGAACGGAGTGTCTTTTGTTGTTATCACACATGTGGCTGGTATCTTAAATAAGCACTTCTATTGAATAACCACTTATTATTTCACTGAGAAAATAATAAAGAGTAATCACTTTATAATTAAAGTTGATTAAATGTTTTTTTTTTATGATGTAAGTTAGCTTTGAAGAGTAACAAAAGATAAGAGAACGCCAAACATCTCTCTGGTCTCTGCAGACCTCTTTCACCTCGTCCACTGTCATCAACCTCTTCATATATGCCCTTTAAGGGTTGCTTATTCTTTACGTGATCATCCTCCAGTATCATCAATACTGTGTTTTGTCGAAGCGGAGGTCTCCCCCTGCCTCTTTTACTAATCTCCTTTCCTTTATTCGTTGTACGCGCTAAAATCACCTGAGCAAGATCTTTTTTATTCTTACAGTGACATCCTTGTTTGTACCCACTGTTCTGTGTCCTTTATTTATTTATAAAAAGATTTTTTTAATTCGTCGGCGTTTAGTTACGCCGCTTACCACGCCGTGTCTGGTGAAGAACAAGGCTTGACGCTTGTATTTCTGATAAACTTCTAAGAAAACAATTACCAAAATAGCAATGGCTTGTTTAAATATGCTTTTAACAATATTGTATTTTTTATTAATTTACTTACGTTTAGAAATATATTTGCCGCGTTAAGTTCCGCCACTCAATACGCAATTGGTGCTTCAATTTAGTGGAAAATAGAAACGGAAGTGTCTTCATGGGAACAGAGTGTCTAAAAACATTCACAGATATCCAGGTTCTCTTATGATAAAAGTTAAATATTTAGAAAAAAGTTATGCTTACGAACTTGCGAATCTTGTTTAGTGTATCTACGTTGAAATTCTTATTTGCGCTTACAACTCTTTTCGGTCTTTAGACTGTCATTATTTAGGTATCTAAGCTATTTCCATACAAGGTTAAGTATTTATGTACACAGTGGTTCATTGATATAGTTAGTATAAGAAGAAGATTCTTATTAATCTGTTAAGATTATTATTAATCTCTCACCTTCACGCTGTATCCCGCGCATAGCAGGGTAGGCAGAGGGAACGTGGGAATCTAGTATTAAGAAATTCCGTTCCGCTTACGTTCCCTACTTTCCGCCGAATTTGAGGCATTGCGTATTGAGTGGCGGAACTCAACGCCGCGCTTTGCCTTATACTAGAGCGAAGAAATGAAAACATTAAATATTTAAATTGAAAATATTAAATATTTCATTTCCTCGACTGGGTATCGAACCCAGAACCTGTCGGTTACAGTCACACGCTCGTGCCGCTGCGCCACGACAGGCCTCAACATTTTTGTCTTTGCGTTTTTACGCGGTGATCTCAGAAACTTTTAATCAGAATTTATTGTACATTTTCTATATGTTATTAAATTTTGTCAACTTTCCCTCAACATTTAGAGTTTGTTTTATACAAATCGGTCGGAATAAATAAAGAAATTACGTCCATTTAAAATATTTAACAATCATTTTTTTTTACGCATGTAGTTGAAATTTTAGTTTTTTATACATAAACATTGTTTTTAAAGTGATAATGTGGTTAAAAGGCCGGCAACGCACCTACAACCTCATGATGTAGATGTTCATGGGCGAAGGTTTTGCTTATCATCAGGTGGAACTTCAGCTCGTTTGGCCCCTCTTGAGATAAAAGAAAAAAAAAAAAAATAAATAAATAATGTTATCAAAGCGGGTGAAGGTATAGACTATGAGAGTTTTGGATTTTTTTCTGTAAGATTTTGTAGAACCATAAACATTTTGTAAATTTACTAAACTTAAATTTAAAAAGCGTATAAAAATTTTGAACGAAGCAGGATTTGAACCCACGCTCTGACCAACTAAGCCATTCGTTCTCACCAAGCTCCGTCGAAATTTTTTTTTTTATTTCGACGGAGCTTGGTGAGAACGAATGGCTTAGTTGGTCAGAGCGCTGGAACAGTTTTCCAGAGGCGCGGGTTCAAATCCTGCTTCGTTCAAAATTTTTATACGCTTTTTAAATTTAAGTTTAGTATTTTCTGTCCTAAGTGTGGAATAACACTTTAAAACATAGTAAAAATATTTTTGTAAATTTGTTTAAGTATACACAGAGGTAATATTTGATTGTTCTACTTTCATTGTCTAAATAAGAGCCAGTCAGACGACTAGGCTAACGAGACAGTTCCCACGATTGGTACTATCACTTTCACTTCACTTATCTTCACGCTGTATCCCGCACATGGCGGAGGAGGCTCTAAGGAACTTGGGAACCTAGTCTTAGGACACTCCGTTCTGTTCCCCAATTTTCGCTTAAGTTGGGGCATTGTGTGCTGTGTGGCGGAACTTAACGTCGCGGTTTGCCCTAGTATCGAAGCGAAATAATTAATTTGAAAATATTAAATATTTCATTTCCTCTAGTGGGGATCGAACCCACAACCTGTCGTTTACAGTCACAATTTTGTGCCTTTGCACCATGACAGGCCTTAGTAAAGATACTATTAAAAGTAACTATACATTTAAATTAAATTTCATTTTAGTTAAAATGTATGCTACATTTAACTAAAAAATGGTTTGTATATATTAAAATTAAGGTATTGCGCGGCGTTAAGTTCCGTTACACGCGAGCCTCTAACATTGACCGATAGCGAACTGAGCCATTATTCGACGTCACATAGTTTTGTAAACAGAGTGTCACGAGATAAACTCGACGTTCGATCATATATTGCTTTTTTACTATATAGAATATTTTATTTCATAACAAGATCAATTAATATCTAACTATACTTATAATAAATCTGTAACTGATCATTGACTATATATGGAAGATTTATATGGAAAAAAGGCTTTTATTTTAATTACAGGCCTGACGTGGCGCAGCGACACAAGCGTGTGACTGTAAACGACAGGCTGTGGGTTTAATTAAACCATTTGAATAAAAAAAAATATTTAATGTATCCAAGTTAAACATTTAATATTTTCATTTCTTTGCTCTGGCAAGAAGGAAAAGCGCGGCGTTCCGCTACTCAACACGCAACGCAATTTCAGCGGAAAGTGGGGAACGGAAGTAGAATGGGGTGTCTTAACACTAGGCTTCCAAGTTCCCTCTGCCTACCCTGCCATGTGCGGGATACAGCGTGAAGCTGAGTAAGAGTATATATTTAAAAATATATTATAAAAATTTTAAATTTGGAAAAATATCTTTTAATTTGTCTTTATTTTATTTAAATCGATTAATTGTATGTTTCATACACAACTTTAAGATTTATTTATTCAACTATATAAGCCGCGTATAGAAGTCAGAGGCTATATACTCAATCACTCACTCAGCTTCACGCTGTATCCCGCACATGGCAGGGTAGGCAGAGGGAACATGGGAACCTAATATTAAGACACTCCGTTCTACTTCCGTCCCCACTTTCCGCTAAATTTGAGGCATTGCGTGTTAAACGCCGGAATTAAACGCCGCGCTTTTGCCTTGTTACTAGACCGAATAAACGAAAACAATGAATATTTAATTTTAAATACTTGTGGTGTCATGTGGGGATCGAACCCACAACTTATTGTTTACAGTCACACGCTTGCGCCGCTGCGCCACGACAGCCCTCAAACTAGTATGAAAAGAGAGTGAAAAGATCCAATGTTTACTTTTTAATATTAAATTAAACACGAAAAAAACTCTGAAACTTAACGTTTTCTTTAGACTAGAAGCGTCTTTAATACTGAAATAGGCACTAAAAAGCGATATTATGTTTTACAAACCGTGTAAATGCCGTGTGATCCCGGCTTAGAATAGGATCACCCTGGTACTGATGGTGTCGTAAGAGGCGACTAAAGTGCGTGTGGGAGAGTCACGTTGCCAGCAATGGCAACACGCATGGGCAGACTCGACCGGATTGTTACCACCCCCGGCATTTAAGACCGGCGTTAAGTAGTGGCTTTAGCCACTGCGTTTCGCATTAGGTAATGCCGGGCCCCGGTGCCCATCCACCTTAAAAGACGGCAACGCTCCTGTAGCTCTTCTGGAGTTACACGGGGCCGTGAGCGACGGTGATCACTTACCATCAGGTGACCCGTACGCTCGTTTGCCGTCTCTTCCATAAAAAAAAAATAACTTGGAGGCTTGTCGTGGCGTCTGTCGTTTACAGTCCCACGCTGGTGCCACTGCGCCACGACCGGCCTCATTAGTAACAAAATTATCAATTTAGATAAAACCTACCGCATTTCGCCAGTATTCGAGTTTATAATAACATTATAAAATTATCAGCTTTTAACCTTTCCCCTTTGACGCATGACGACTCGACCAAATAAAATATGTGCGTAAATATTATTGCTATTTCAAGAAAATTGTGTTTTGTTTTTGATTTTTCGCTGTATCCTGCATATAACGGAGTAGCTGGGAAACATATAGTGTTTACACACTCCGTCCCAACACTTAATACGTAGATACGTCTCCAGAGTTTGGTGGAACGTGGGGTATGGTAGTGTCTTTATAGGAACGGAATGCGATACCAGTAGGTTCCTAGATTCCCTCTCTGCCTAACGTGTTACGTGCAGGACTATAAAAAATATCTTTATATAATATACATATAATAAAAAAATATTATGGCTGGTTTCACTCAGGCATGGCGTGAATGACTACATAAATTTAAATGTATTTGTTAACTCATGATCTGTTTAAAAAAAAAAAATATAAAAAATATACATTTTTTTGTATTAGCTTTACGCTGTATCCCGCACGAGGCAGGGTAGGCAGTGGGAATATATATATATATATATATATATATATATATATATATATATATATATATATATATATATATATATATATATATATATATATATATATATATATATATATATATATATATATATATATATATATATATATATATATATATATATATATATATATATATATATATATATATATATATATATATATATATATATATATATATATATATATATATATATATATATGTATATATGTATATATGTATATATATCGGTCGTAGGACATGGGCACAAGCGTGTGTAAGTACGCCGGTAGCGGGTTCGACTTCCTCTAGAGGAAATTAAATATGATCTTTCATTTGATGGCTCTAGCTCAGAGACAATGCGCGGAGTTGAGTTACGCTACACAATACGCCATGCCTTATTTCTGGGAAATGAATTTCTTTGAAGACTCCTCTCTGCCCATCCTGCTGTATACGAGATACAAAGTAACACCTAAAAATATATATATTTTTCAACTATATCACAAGAACAAAAAAAATCTAAAAAAGTTAATATAAATATATTTTTTGTTATAGATTATTAAAAATGGACATAGAAACCGCAAATTGCAAGCATCGTGTATCAGAATGTACGGACTTAGAGCAATTAACAGTGGAACGACCGTTGAAAATTGAACAGTAAGTGGCCTATTTTTTTAGCTTCAGAGGGGACCCGGAAACCCAGTGTTAAGATACTCCCTCCCACTTCCGGTCTCTACTGTCATAGCACATCAAACATCAAATATTTAATATGAAATTATTAAGTATATATATCCCCGAGTGGGGATCGAACCCACAACCTGTCGTTTACAGTCACACGCTTGTGCCGCTGCGCCTGAGGTCGTGGGTGGTGGAATGTGTGATATTTAATATTTATTATATTATTTGTTTTGATCGCTCTGGTTAAAAAGAAGGCAAGAGGAGGATTTATCTTTCTAAAAAAGTAAGCTTTACAACGAAAAGCTGAAAAAAAAACCATGAAAATCAAAGATTTTACCCGCACGTGGCACTGTAGGTAGAGACTTTCCGCCAAATCATGAGGCATTACGTGCTAAGAAGCGAAATTTAACGACACGCCACTGTACATTGTTACCAGAGTGAAGAAACGAAAATATTAAACATTACATTTTAAAATAGGGGTTGAACCCATAATCTGTCGTACGCCTCTGTCGTTGCACCACAACATAACAGCATATTCGGCAGGAAGTGAGTGAGGGAAATTTCTTAATGCGAACGGAGGGTTTTATCACTAGGTTCCCAAGTTCCCTTTACCTACTCAAGTGATATATTATTACATTTAATCGTTAAATGTAACCCATTGTACTCAGCTTCACGCTGTATCCCCCACGTGACAGGGCAAGCAGAGGGAACTTGGGAACCTAGTGTCAAGACATTCCGTTCCACTTCCGTTCCCCACTTTCCGCTGAATTTGAGGCATTGCGTGTTGACTGGCGAAACTCAACGCCGCGCTATGCCTTGCCACCAGAGCGAAGAAATGAAAACATTAAATATTTAAATTGAAAATATTAAATATCTCATTTCCTCGAGTTGGGATCGAACCCACAACCTGTCGGTTACAGCCGCACACTTGTGCCCTTGCGCTACGACAGGTCTTAGTAACCCATTGTACCTGATCAAAATTATCTCAGGCACTTATAATTACTGCTAATTTTTTTTTTTAATTTTCTAATACAGACAAATTGACGCATTAGAGACGTTAGTAGTAGAGCTGCACAGGGTGTTCTCAAAAAACCACGTCAACGTACAGGAAGTCCAAAAACTGATGTCCGCATACAAATCTAACCCGAAACATTGGAAGAAATACGCAAAGTTTGATCGTTTCAGGTATTTTTTTTATATTTTTTTATTTGCACATTTAAAATACGGCGTTAGGTTCCGCCAACCATTTGTAATGTCTCAAATTCGAATAGAAAAGAGTCTCATTTACGCTTACTCTACTTTCTACCTCTATCTATGTGAAAAAACGCTGAAAGCTGAAAAAAAAACATATTTCAATCTAAAAAGCTCTCTTGAAGTAAAAACTATATTTTCTTAAAATTAATTAATTAAATATAAATAAACATTTACTCAACACGCAATGCCTGAATTTTGGCGGAAAGTGGGGAACGGAAGTGGGACGGAATGTCTTAACACTAGGTTCCCAAGTTCCCTCTGCCTACCCTACCATGTTCGGGATACAGCGTGAAGCTGAGTGAGAGAGTTTAAGTAAACAACACTTAAAGAGTCCATTGTGGCTCGGTGGTACATAACGATTGTGGGTTTGATTCCCGGAAGAAAAAAGAATTATTTAACATTTTCATCCTTCGCTCTGGTAATGAGGTAAAGCGTAGCGCAGAGTTTCGACAATTTCCCTACAAAAAAGACCCTAAAAATATGTCAAAAAATGTTGATCGGAAGTTTTCTGAAGGAACGGAGTGTTTTAGAGAGCAATCTCTTACAAGCGGTCTTTGGGCCACCACGAAAAAATATTTAAGGCAATATATTTCGAATTCAGGTGTAACATGCAAAAAATAGTGTCCTAATCCAATTTTTTCTTTGCCTACCCTACTTAAAAAAATACAGGGTGAAGCAGAAAACAAAAAAAAATGTTTTTCAATAAACTGACAAACGTCAAACTGATATTTCATATATTAAAAAAACAATAGACGTCATACGCACATACATATTATTATGTACAGTGTCAATTATAAACAACGATAGTACGCCAGCCTCATTAAATCTTATCTTGGAATTTCGTCAAAACATCGCAAGATTTAAAATCGTTTTGTTGTTAAGCAATTTCAAAAGAGAATGAGAGAGATTATTTCTTTGTACAGAATGTGTAGTGTTAAGACACTACGTGTAGGTTTAATGATAGAAAATATGTATTCAGTAGTGAGGCCTGTCGTGGCGCAGCGACACAAGCGTGTAAACACGCAATGCCTCAAATTCGGCGGAAAGTGGGGAACAGAAGTGGAACGGAGTGTCTTAACACTAGGTTCCCAAGTTCCCTCTGCCTACCCTGCCGTGTGCGGGATACAGCGTGAAGCTGAGTATGTATTCAGTAGAGTAGAGTCACGAGACGACAAGGAAATGAAGTACAGAATATTTTCATTTCGTCACTCTGGTAACAATGTAAAGCGCGGCGTTCAGTTCCGCTCATCAATATTCGGCGGAGAGTGGATAAGGAAAGTGTCTTAATGGAACTTTTCTTCTAGGAAGTTGGGAACCTAGTGTTAAGGTAACCTCTAACCTTTTGCCGAATTTGAGACATGACATTTTTAATGAAATTTTAAAAGTAAACATTTTTAAATGTGTTTATATAATCATTAGTTTTTTTAAAAAAATATTTTTATCAAGGTGACCTACGTCAGTTTAATACATAACAAAAGCGGGCGGAGTTTTACATTTGTATAAAATTTGTAGGCGGAGATAAGACGTGATAAGACACTTCGCTGTCCATTCGAATTCTAGATATATTTTGGTATGAGAATTTAGAAGCCAAGTTCCAAAATTCATATAACTGATATTAGGTAATTTAAAAGAATAATAAATATTTCGAGGCATATTATAAAGATATAAACAAAAAATATAAATATAGTACTATTTAAAAGAAGGCCGAGACCGTAGTGTTTGGCGCTCCGTTCTCTCTGCCTACCCCGCTAGGGATATAGCGTGAAGCTAAGTTAAGTTAAGTTAAAAGAAGGCCGTCACGGCTCAGCGGCACCTTGTAACTGTGAACACGGTTGTAGGTTTGGTTCCTAGTGGGAGAAATTAAGTATTTTAATTTGCCTGCTTCAGTAACTAAACAAAACGCGGCTTTGTTTAGTTAATCTACTCTACACAGCTTCACGCACATGGCAGGGTAGGCAGAGGGAACTTGGGAACCTAGTGTTAAGAGACGCCGTTCCACTTTCGTTCCCCGCTTTTCGCCGAATTTGAGGTATTGTGTATTGATTGATGGAACTCAACGCCACGTTTTGCCTTGTACCAGAGCGAAGAAATGAAAACATTAAATATTTCAATTGTAAATATTAAATATTTCATAGCCTCGAGTTGGGTGATCAAACCCACAACCTATCGTTTACAGTCACACGCTTGTGCCGCTGCGCCACGGCAGGCCTTATTATTTAGTTACTGACGCGAAACTAAACGGAAAGTGGGAAAAAGATCCTAACCCTCCGTTACCCCCCTGACATGCGGGATACAGCGTGAAATAAAAAAAAGTAAATATTTTCAGATATACACGTAATCTGGTGGACGCTGGCAATGGGGCTTTCAACATAATGATACTTTGCTGGGGTCCAGGACATGCTTCAGCAATCCACGATCATGCAGATTCTCATTGCTTCATGAAAGTTCTTAGTGGCAGTTTAGAAGAAGTCAGGTAATATATATCATTCGTATAGCAGAAAAAAATTGACTTACTATTTTTTTAGTGACTTACTATTTTTTTAGCTTTTTTTATTAAAGGAAACTTAGGAACCTAGTGTTAAGACTCTCCATTTCCACAAATAACACGAATTGAATATTTAAGTTCCCTAATATTAACCTTTTAATAATATTAGTATTGAAACTGTAGTGGCGGAAATAAAAAAAAATGTAATACGCTCGACGAGTCGTGGCCGTACTTTCAATTATTTTCTTCCCGAATGCACAACATGTTACAGTTCAGAAATTCTAACTTCAAGGCCATGACTAGTCGACAGTACTGCAAGTTCCCACGAATGGGAACTGACAATCACCAAGTAGGTGCTTAATTTTCATTTAACTTTTTATGTGAAACAAATACTAGAGGCCTGTCATCGCGCAGCGGTACAAGCGTTTTACTACTTCCGACAGGTTGTGGGTTCGATCCCCACTCGAGGAAATGAAATATTTAATATTTTCAATATAAATATTTATTGTCTTCATTTATTCGCCCCGGTAAAAGGCAACGCGGTATTGAGTTCCGCCACTCAACACAGTGCCTTAAATTCGGCGGAAACTGGGGAACAGAAGTGGAACGGAGTGTCTTCACACTAGGTTCCCAGGTTCCCTCTGCCTACCCTGCTATGTACGGGATACAGCGTAATGATGAGTGAGTGAGTGAAACAAAGCGTGACGTTAAACGTAGAGTCTTCATGGGAACGGAGTGTCTTAACAACAGGTTCCCAAGTTCCCTTCATCGCGTCTCCACCTTCTCCGTCACCCTGTTGTGTGCGTGCAACGTGAAAAAAATATATTATAACTGAAAAAAAAAAACAATCAAAATGAAAATGACAAATTGTTTATTCAAAGCCTGAGTGGCTACATAACGAGTTATCTTGACAATAAAAGTTATGCTCATCTCTTATATTGGTAGCTATTATCAGTACGCAGCGAATGTTCAAAGCAAATATTATTGTCATAATATTTAATAAAGTATAAATAAATACTTGTATTTTTTTTATATATAAACTAACTCGGTTGGTGTTTTTTCTAAACGTCAATTTCCAGAGATACATAAGTGCGTTAAATTAACAAAATTCTTCAATTCTATCCCATCGAGTATATTTATTTCAAGTATCTTGCGCTTGATTACGCTTTGGTAACTAGGCAAACCGCGGTGTTGAGTTCCGCAACTCAAGTCAATAGTCTTAATAGGAACGGAGTCTCTTAACACTATATTCCCAAGTTTCTCCTGCCCTCTTTACCATTTGCAAGATACCATGTGAAACTGAAAAATATCTATACATAATTTTAAACAGAGATGCCATATTGAATTGGCAACACTAGTGAAAGAACATCTTATCGAAATAGAAAAATAAATCAAATTATCACATAATTTTAATTTATTCCAGATACGAATGGCCGAACAACGTCCAACCGGAAGTATTGAAAAAACTGAAAACACGCCCAACTCGACGTTGCTGTTCAGAGAGTGAAGAAATACACGAAAACCTAGAGGAATTGACATTAAACGATGATTGTCAGAATTATGACCGAAAAAACTGTCACAACTGTCAAAGTCAAATTCAAAATGACAGTTTCAGCGAAAGCGGGTATGATGCACAGAGTATGCAAGAAACTGGCAGGACTCGGTTAGAAGTGGATGATGTGTGTTATATAAATGGTAAGTCCGTGATAATTTTCACATTTTCTTTCTCCATATACAAGAATGTCGGCCTCGTTTGTGCGAAATTTAAAAAAAATGTATCAAGATTCATATAAATACTAGTCAAGATTAGATCAATGAAGCCTTCAAAAAGGTCCCTTTTATGTTTCTTAAGTTGTTAAGCTTTAAGGTGAAGGTTAGAGAACCGATAAGCGAAGTAAATAAACTCAATCGTAAACATACGCGACAAATATTATTATGACAATTATAATAAATATTGACTACATCTTGGTTCAATTAAAAAGTATTTACGAGGCCTGTCGTGGCGCAGCGGCACATGCGTGTGACTGTAATCGATAGATTGTGAGTTCGATCCCCAGTCGAGGAAATTAAATATTTAATATTTTCAATTTAAATATTTAATGTTTTCATTTCTTCGCTCTGGTATAGGGGAAAACGCGGCGATAAGTTCCGCCACACAACACGTAATGCCTCAAATTTGGCGGAAAGTGGGGAGCGGAAGCGGAACGGAGTGTCTTAATACTAGGTTCCCAAGTTCCCTCTGCCTACCCTGCCATGTGTTGTATACAGCGTGAAGCTGCGCTTGCGGCTCCGTCGTATTTAAATATACTATTACTTACAATTATAAACTACTTTCATGTTATAATATATTATTATTATTAAGACAGTTTCTATAAACTACAAAGATAAATGAATAAATATTTCTGTAACAATTTCGGCGAACTAAATTTTTATTAAGAAAACTCTAAATGTCGAGGGGAAATTGCCAAAACATAATAGTGAAAACTGCATTTAAATCTGGTTAGCCGATACCGAGTTTAACATGTACAAACGCACAGTAAAAAGACAAGAAGACATTTAAAATTACTATATAGGCCCCATTCCATTAATAAATATGCCCTATATTTTTTTATAATATATCTTAGGAAACGGAAGGGAGAGTCTTAACACTAGGTTCCCAAGTTCCCTCTGCCTACCCTGAAATGTGCGGGATACAGCTTGAGAGTGACAGCTGAGTGAGTGAAGTGAGTGAATATATTCTAAAAAAAACTAATAGCAGTCGTGGGACTGCCGATAGAAGTGAAAACGGAACTATTAAGTTGAGAGTAATTAAAACTATATGCAAAAATTATATGAATTTTTTTATGTTTTATTTATTAGTTACATATGATGGGTTAAACAAATCATGAACAAAATATAAATACAAAGTGGTTGAAAAAATAATTAATATACAATTATCTTAATTATACATAGTATTTATATTTACACGAATTTCAATAAATTCAAGTTTGAACATTATTTTCATTATTTACATCATTGTCGTGACTCACAAAATTATACTTATCCAAAAATCGTCCAACGCGCACATAATACAGTCAAAATAGTCGATGTATTAGTGTATACGTGTACACAGGCTACTGCGCGTGCGCTAGTCTGGGTCTCCATAGCGATAGATATACTATTATCATTAGCATGTCGGTGACGCGTACCGAGGATTTTACCCTCTACCAAAACGCTCAACGCGCCTAAAGAAGATTTCACTTCAAAAAAAATTCCAGATGCCCTCGGTTTACATAGAATGGAGAATCCATCGCATGTGGATGGCGCTGTATCATTACATCTGTACTGCCCACCCTTTGACAGTTGTCGGGTATTCGATTCCCGTACGGGCAAACCGACTGAAGTCCAAGTTATGTTCTGGTCTATGTATGGAAAGAGGATTAAGAAGGTAAGTTACATTGTTTATTGGAAAAGATAGAGTCAAATCACTTTATAAATGGTGCAGCAATATTTTTTTCTGCTTCTATTAATACAAAATGTCGTGTACGTACGTATACGTAGTCTAACATTAACCTCTGTGAAAATGGACTGAAAATGAAAAAAAACAAATTAAATATCTAATAAAATATCTATTTTTTTTACCCTCACTCTGCCTACAATGCTACAATGTATTATAGGTAGAGGATGCGCCGTACAGTGCATTGTAGGCAGAGGGAACCTGGGAACTGAGTGATTATAACAATGCGTTTTGTCCTTTCCCCCAATAGTAGTTTAATTTTAAGCCAAACAGTGATCAGACAGAGGAACTTAATGAAGATAAGACAATCCGTTCTTCAATTTTCCATTTAAATTGCATGGTGAACAGGAAATTAAACACTGCGTTTTGTATTAGCGGAGAGTGAAATTACCAGGTAGAGAAAGAGGGAGTTTTTGTATGTAAAAGGGTCCCGTGTTTTTTTTATATGAAGGAGCTGGTGCTGTCCAATTCAGTTACAAATGTGTATATAATTCTTAATTATTTCTCCAATTTTTCCTTCCAGGTCTTAGAAGTTAATCCAGCTGACAGTCAAGAATAACAAAAGGAGACAATATTTAAAATATAATAATATAAGATAATCTATGAAAATAGTTTATAAGTCAATATATATTTTTTATCTGTATGTTTCAATTTGACATATATGAGTATATGTCATTTCTAGAGTTTATATTAACGTTATTTATGCAACGTGACATGCCATAACCAAAGAACTGAACTGAACTGACGGTATTCGTCAATTGACATTTTAAAATGAGTTTACTGTATTTTTTTTTATTAAATTTTAGATATAATAGAACAATATATAATATAATATTTTATATTATTATTTGTTATTTAGATATAAAATGTAAACTAATTTAATTTTACTCTCAAACACAAAACAAATGTTATTTATTACGTAATATACAAACAATATAAATAAAAATTTTGTAGAAATAATAATAAGCTATATACATTAACAAAAAATTTATTAATTTGGTGTACATTTTTAATGAAATATATATTTGAAATATTAATAATGTTTCTTTCATTTCTCATTTCCCTCATTTTGACAAAATATAATTTTCGCTTTAGTGTTTTTTTCTTAAAGTGCAAATAGACGAACGAACTTGGTTCGATCGAGCCCCGAACCGTTTGGTACGGCCTATGCACCATACGACCGAACCGCGAACCGTACTGTCCAGCAGTGTTGTCAGCATAGGGGATTTCTCCTAAATTTAGAGAAAAAACAAGTAGGTGGAATTTTTAGGCTAAATAATTATTTAGGGTATTTTTTTAGACAAAACTACAACTAAAAAAGTTCATTAATAAGATCCTTTCGCGTCAACTACCTTAAAAAAATTAACTATATTAGAAAACTCAGCTTAACGCTGACACTCGCACATGGCAGGGTAGGCAGAGGGAACTGGGAACCTAGTGTTAAGACACTCTGTTCCACTTTCGTTCCCCACTCTCAGCCGATTTGAGGCATGGCGCGTTGAGTGCATTGTACCAGCGCGAAAAAATGAAAACATTAAACATTTAAAATGAAAATAATAAATATATCATTTCTTCGATTTTGTTTCTATTATTCTATTATTTTATTTAATATTTCTGTTAAAAAAATAATCAATATAATCACCAAGATTTGAACAAAGTCATTAGAACTTAGTCCGCCAGCTCCCAACTGAGCTATTACAACTTATTACTGGCATTGTCGCCTCTGACGGCGACAGTAAATATGTCTAGGAGGACGCTGCGAGAGCGTCGAAGAAGCGGGTGTGGGTGAGGAGCGTATTTTCACACTGAAACAATGAGGAGGTTGAAGTGGTCATCTGCACGCTCATAGTAACGTTTGGCTAACTAAGCCTTTGCAGAATTTCCTTGAGCGATCTTTCTTTCTGTCTTTCTTAGCTTCACGCTGTATCCCGCACGAGGCAGGGTAGGCAGAGGAAATCCGGGAACCTAGTGTTAAGACACTCTGTTCCACTTCCATTCCCGAATTTGAAGCATTGCGTGTTGAGTGGCGGAACTCAACGCCGCGTTTTGCCTTATTACCAGAGCGAAGAAATGAAACTTAATGTTTCATTTCTTCGCTCTGGTAATAAGGCAAAACGCGGCGTTGAGTTATTTTAATTGAAAATATTAAATATTTTATTTCCTCAACTGGGGATCGAACCCAGAACCTGTCGGTTACAGTTACACGCTTGTGCCGCTGCGCCACGACAGGCCTTGAGCGATCCTAAATCAAAATCTTTGTGTAGGTCCACGTTGCGTACTGTTATATAAGGGTAATGCATGGTAAATTGTTGTATTTATATCTGCGGCGCTGCCCCATAGTAGCATCCTGTAAAAAAGAATACTATAAAAGTAACTAAAATAAACTAGTCGCCTTACTTTCTTAACTGCGAACTCGGCTTTGCTGAGTTTATATGCGAGTGTTTCAAGATGGGAGTTCCACTGAAGCTTGGAATCTATGGTTATATCTCAAAAACTGTTAATTCCATCACCTCGACAGTTTCACCTTTAATAGCAAGTAAAAAATTTCGCTTTTTAACGTTAGATAATTTAAATTGAATATATTTAGTTTTTTTTTATATTTAACATGAGGTTATTTACGTCAAACCAACGAAGAATATGCGACAATGCAATATTCACTTCATCAAAGTTATCTTTATTTCTGTCAGTCTTAAATATAAGAGAAGTATCATCTGCAAACAGTACAATGTCGCATAAATTCTTTGCATAAAATGGTAGATCGTTCATATATAATAAAAATAAAAGGGGACCGAGAACCTTGTGGATCGCCCATTCTTAGAGGAGATCCAGACGATATTACATTATTTATGTTAACCTTCTAGATTATTTGTGTTAAATACAAGGCAACAAGATCAAGAGCTGCATCCTGTATGCCGTAGTGAGAAAGATTCCCAAAATCCAAATTTGAATCCAGAATTAGAAATATCTAAAGAAGTTCTCGAAGAATTAACGCACCTCGGTGCTTTAGACCGTAGCCCACAGGAGGGACAAAACATAGATATCAGCCCTTTGGAGCCTTCCTTTTATACAAGAATACCCCTCCAATGAAGACCCTATTCTAATATCGGATCCTGTGGTTGAAAACACAAATCAACCTATGAATAATTCCCCAGAGATATATGAATAATTCCCCAGCTTCTAAACTATTCTGATACCGGTATCAATAGATTTTGATGACTCAAAATCCTTATCTTCATGATATTATATCTATTTCTGAAAACCCAAGTACGATAATTGAAGGTGAACGTAAACTTTATTCTTTTAAAAAGTTTTTTATTAAAGATAAAACATTTTATCTCCTTTTTACTAAAGTATACTATTTTGATAATTGTTCATATCCACTTATTTAAAACTGTCAAATCGGCGAGAGATGACATTTTATTGAGTGGCACTATCAATGAAATTTCTATATCTGACTTTCAAAACCCATTTGAACGACATTCATTTGTTAAAATATATGGTATGATTATATATTTATTCAATAATACCAATGTTAATATTAATATTTACCATAATACGATAATCTATCCTGTCCCAACTGAAATAGCTAAAGTCCTGAAAGAAAATCACGATATCCCGAGTGTATGACATTTAGGATCTAACAGAAAGACAAACAAGGTTAGAGAACGGTATTACTGGAAGAAAATGAATTCAGATATAGAAATTTATGTAAAAAAGCTGTAAATTTTGTCAATCCAATTAAGTACTTCGTAAAATTAATAGATCACATATGCAAATAACATCAACAACCACTTCCACTCGATCTTTTGATAGAGTTAGTCTTGATATCGCAGGCCCTCTTCCAGAGACTGGACTCATTTCATTAACTCTTCAGATGACTTAACTAAGTTTTTAATTGCCTATTCTATTTATAATGCCACAGCAGAAGATTCCTGTGAACATTTTCTACA
The DNA here is from genome assembly GCA_019049475.1 of Eueides isabella. NCBI lineage: Eukaryota > Metazoa > Arthropoda > Insecta > Lepidoptera > Nymphalidae > Eueides > Eueides isabella. The sequence continues at coordinate 7,723,629 of CM032410.1, forward strand.
TTTTATTTTTCTACAAATAAAAAAAATTTGGTCCTCACCGTATCACCCACAAGCCCAAGGTGCAAATACTTGAAGTCATATTATGTAAACGAAAATCAAACAAATTGGCATAAGTTTGTGTACACGGCAATGTTTACATACAATAGTACAATTCACATAACTACACAATTCACTCCATACGAATTAGTTTTTGGGCAAAAACTTTTCATACCAGACTCTATTTTCAATTCAACCCTTGAAAACATCATTAACACGAAGTAAAACCAGCATATGATATCATTAGCTAATTTATATTATTTACAACTTTACTTTTTATATAAATATTAATTTTATTTAACTTTAAAATTTAAGTACTGATATTTATATCCAACAATAGTTATAAATACTTATGCTTGCAGAATGATCGTGACATTTACCGTCTTAACGATTGCTAATAGAGAAAGCCCATTTCATCACCCAAATCACTAGAAGCCCTGGTATAATTTTTGACCCAGTAGGGACTGTCAAGACTATGAATGATCAGTTTCACATCGTTATTGCTTTAGACTTTTCCGAAATCAAATCCTGAGATCAATGTTCCAGCAATAATATCAGACTATAATATAATAAATGATAGTTGTTGTAACCTCATTAATTTTATTAAAATTCAACTTACTAATTTGACGATTAATAATATTATTTTAAGAAAACTTAAATTATTCAAGCTGGAGTCTAATAGGGTATTGAACAATTTAGAATTCCGCGATCCTTTTATTACCTTTTATAATAATCAATTAAGTTTTAATATAATTAGTATTCAATTCTTTTTTGTAGTCATAAATATCTTAGCCCTCTATTTGTATAAAAGATTTATAACTCCAAAGTTAAGTAAAAAAGAACAAAATAGCGTCACTCATAAGTCATACAGGACTTTGCTATCGTTTGTTTTGGTTGACACACGTGGTAGTGAGAGTTTTACATTTCAGTTTTATTTTTTTATATTTTACATAGTGGAAACAATATATAATCGTATTATATACTGCCTTGCACTGGTAATTCGTTTAAATACTGCCTTGCACTATCTTAACCAGTGGCGTTCTAATCATGGCTTGGCTTTATCTATTGATAAATGTCAAGCTGTAGTATTTACTAAAAAGAAGGTTATTCCAAATTTTAATATGTTGTGTAATTAAATTCCTATACACTTAACGAAAAGTTTAAATTTCTTGGTATGAATTTTGATAAACGATTACCCATGCTGAATATCTCAGCAGGAAGTCTGAAAAAGGCATTAATGCTCTGAGAGTTGTGTCTGGGGTGTTCTGGGGTGCACACCCTTATACTCTTAAACTACTGTATAACGCTATAGTTTGTAGTCACATAGATTTGGACTATTTACTTTAGACCCTTTTAATAAAGTACCTACTGAAAAGTTGAACCGAGTCCAATATAAATTACAATTATACTGGAGGAAGGCACGTAAAAACATGAGGGCCCCTCGGCGGGCATGTATGAAGAGGCTGATGAAAGTGGACGAGGCGAAAGAGGAATGACGAGATCGTAGCGTTTGGCGCTCCGTTCTCTCTGCCTACCCCGCTAGGGATATTAATTTCATCTAATGGATTTTTATATTTTTTAAAACGCATTCTAAATTTATTTTTTTCAGCTAATCTTTTAATTAAGTTGTTGGAAAACCAGATAAGATATAAATTATGTTTTTTTATTATCTTTCCGGAACACAATTTTCAATAATTTGACGTATTTCTTTATAAAATACTTCCGTAATTTTATTTACATTAGCACAATTTTGAAATAATACTTTCCAATTTATGCAATTTTTATTAATAATATTATAATCAGCTCTTAGAAAATTGTGCCACACAATTGCTGGTGATCGAAGTAATACATCTTCACTAGTAGTTTCGTAATTTATAACTAAAGAAGGATGGTATTTCTTTATCGGACATGCAAAAAATGCACTATGTTCTATTCCTACTATATTACAATTGCTAAAAAATAGATCTAAGATTTTTCCATACGAATTAATTATAAATCCCATTATGCTGAGATAAATTTGTTAATCTAGAAGCTGAGCTTTTTCTATCAGGGACAAATTTGTTATGATTAGAATCTTCAGAAGTCCAATGAAATTCTGGTATGATGTAGTATACCTGCTACTATATGTTGATAATTGGCTCCTATTGTTAAGGCCAAAAGAGTCTCTAGATGTAATTATACAAGAATTAAGCAAAAATTTAATATTAAGAAATGTGCACTAAATAATTTTGAACTACATAAGTACAAAGGATTTTTTTTTCAGCTTCACGCTGTATCCCGCACTAGGCAGAGTAGAAGGAGGGAATGGAAGTGAAACCTAGTGTTATGACACTCCGTTCCACTTCTGTTCCCCACTTTCCGCCGAATTTGAGGCATTGCGTGTTGAGTGGCGGAATTCAACGCCGCGCTTTGCCTTATTACCAGAGTGAAGAAATGAAACATTGAATATTTAAATTGAAAATATTAAATATTTCATTTCCTCGACTGGGGATCGAACCCAGAACCTGTCGGTTACAGTCACACTCTTGTGCCGCTGCGCCACGACAGGCCTCAAGTAAGTACAAAGGATGCATATTTATTTACCAAGCGAACAATATTGAACGATTATTGTGCAGGATGCTAATTGTAATGTCAATTCAATAGATCCTCACACTGTGCTAGAAAAAAGCTTCGTTGCTCAAGACAGAAATATTCAGTACAGAGAAGCTGTTGGAACGTTGATGCCCCTAGCTATTGTAAGCAGACTTGATATAATGTATGGAGTCAGTCTGGTGAGTCGTGAAGAAAATTATAAAATATTTAAAGGAATCACAAAACTATAGTCTGTGTTATCATTCATCAAATAGTAATACACTACAGGATATAGTGATGTTGACAATGCGAAAGACATATGCACACGAAGATCTTTGACTGGATACGTTTTTATAAAAAAATGTATCTTGGACAACTCAACGTTAACAGAGTGTTGCTCTATCCACTACTGAGGCCGAATTTATGGCGGTATGTGAGGCTACAAAAGAAACATTGTGGTTAAAGAGACTATTAACTAAACTTAACTCATTTCATCAAGATTAAATAAAAAATAAAAAAAAAAGATACAGTTATTTTATCTATAGACAATCAAAGTGCCATATGTTTAATCAAAAACATAGCCTTTCATATACGATGTAAACATATAACGATGTAGAAAAATTTGCTGACAAACAAATTGATTTAAAGTAAAAAAAAGAGCAATATGCTGATATTTTCACAAAGGCTTTGTCTAGAGATCAGTTTCAATATCTGAGAAGGGAGATAGGATTGTTAAAACTTAACTAAATGTTTTCTTGATAAACATTTTATTTTTATGAGTAAAATTATTGTTTGGTAAGAGTTAACTAGTAACTGGCTTTGGATTAATATTGTAAGTAAAACATATGTTTGTTATTTACGATAAACAAGTTATTCTTGGGACATACTACTGAAGATAATATTGTGCCTCACTAGGCAAACATTCCATTTAAATTGTTGTATTTATTTATTTGTTATAAGAAGGGATGTAATTTGGTAAGAGTGTTGAAATATTAAAAATTATCCATTCTTTATCTATTGGGACAACTCTACTCTATGGTAAAATGTCTGAAATAAACGTTATAGAAATTTCTTTTGCTTTTTTTAAAATTAATATAAAACATCAAAGTTCTCCTCTGGATATCAAAACATGCGGTAGCATGCGAAGCCAAGTCCAAATCAAAAAATTAAGTTACTTTTTAATTAATTTTTTATTTATGCACCTTTACGCTGTGGTTATACGTTACGGTCTCGGCATTCTTCTCTTTCATCGCGTCCACTGTCATCAACCTTCTCATACGAGTACATACCCTCTGGGGGGTCCCCCTGATCTTTCAGTGACATCCACAATGTTTTCGAAGGTCATCCGAGGTCTCCCCCTAACTCTCTCACTACTCATTTTCCCTCCATGTATATTTTTTCCATTCTTTCAACATTCATTCGCTCAACGTGCCCAAACCACAGATATCAGCCAGCCATCTATAGAGCTGCACCGTTACAACTGCCACCATGTGCACTTTACTGATACAAGTGCCTCCCCGCTAGTATGCTAAGAAGACTAGTACGGTGTTGACCGACGGCGAGACCGCCACCCAACAGGTCATGTCCATAATGGCGTAAAGTAGAGTAAAAATTAGAAATATGTTCAACAAATAGTTATTCTCTTTTTAATTTGCTCCATTTTCATAAATAATTATTCTATTATTAATTTGATCATGTACCAATTTGGTTAAATATTGTAGCTTAGTTTTAAGAGGTTATCTTAATACCCTGAGGCCGGTCCGAGCGCAGTGGCATAGGCGTGTGACTGTAACCGACAGGTTGTGGTTTCAATCCCCACTCAAGGAAATGAAATATTTAATATCATCAATTTAAATATTTAATGTTTTCTTTTCTTCGCTCTGGTACAAGGCAAAACGCCTCAATATCGGCGGAAAGTGGGAAATGAAAGTGAAACGGAGTGTCTTAACACTTGGTTCCTAAGTTCCCGCTGCCTATCGCCTGCGGGATACAGCGTGTACTGATATTAATATCGTTTCTTATATTTTATACACCGAGTTCTTCTAAATTTTTGCCATGACACATACAGCTCTATTTCAAATTCCCCAATTTTATTAGTCTAAAATAGTATTGTGTGTATATCTTAAATAGTATTTTTAAAATATATCTTTCAAGTACAAAGTGATCAGTAAAAATAGATGGTAATTTCAGAAACGACTTTTTATATACTGTTATATGTAAGTTACATTTAAGTACTGTAGCTGCATAATCAAAATACATATTTTATAAATAATTGCTTTATTATAACCAAATAACGACATTTTTAGAAGAAATATACAATACATATTATGACATTTTCTTTCAAATAACATAATATACTATTACTTTACATTTTGCTTAGTTTCAATTTTGTTACAAATCATAAAAAAAAATTAAGTCTTTCCTAATGTAATTTCTCGTCTCCAATTTTAAAACCTTATAAATATTGAATTATAATGATACAAATTTACTTTTTTAGTATAGTGTTCGGTTGAATAGACGTGTATGGTTCAGTGTAGTACTTGCGCAAGTGTAGTATTTGATGCAAGGGTAGTGTTAAGTTCAAGTATAGTACTTGGTACAAGTGTAGTGTTTAATTCATTTATAGTACTTGGAGCAAGCGTAGTATTTGATGCAAGCGTAGTATTGAGTTCAAGTGTAGTGCTTGGTGTAAATGTAGTCTCAGGAGTAAATGTAGTGTTTAGTTCGAAGGTAGTACTTGGTGCAAGTGTAGAGTTTAATTGAAGTATAGTACTTGGAGCAAGTGTAGTGTTCAATTCAATTATAGTACTTGGAGCAAGCGTAGTATTTGATGCAAGCGTAGTATTAATTTCAAGTGTAGTGCTTGGTGTAAACGTAGTCGCAGGAGTAAATGTAGTGTTTAGTTCGAAGGTAGTACTTGGTGCAAGTGTAGTGTTTAACTCAAGTATAGTACTTGGAGCAAGTGTGGTGTTCAACTCAATTATAGTACTTGGGGCAAGCGTAGTATTGAGTTCAAGTGTAGTGCTTGGTGTAAATGTAGTCTCAGGAGTAAATGTAGTGTTTAGTTCGAAGGTAGTACTTGGTGCAAGTGTAGTGTTTAACTCAAGTATAGTACTTGGAGCAAGTGTAGTGTTCAATTCAATTATAGTACTTGGAGTAAGCGTAGTATTTGATGCAAGCGTAGTATTGAGTTCAAGTGTAGTGCTTGGTGTAAATGTAGTCTCAGGAGTAAATGTAGTGTTTAGTTCGATTGTTGTACTTGGCGCAAATGTGGTGATGGTTCCATGTGTAGGGTCAGGTGTAAATGTAGTGTTTAGTTCAAGTATAGTACTTGGAGGAAGTGTAGTGTTTAGTTCATGTATAGTACTTGGAGCAAGTGTAGTGTTTAATTCAAGTATAGTACTTGGAGCAAGCGTAGTATTTGATGCAAGCGTAGTATTGAATTCAAGTGTAGTGCTTGGTGTAAATGTAGTCTCAGGAGTAAATGTAGTGTTTAGTTCAAGTATAGTACTTGGAGCAAGTGTAGTGTTTAATTCATTTATAGTACTTGGAGCAAGCGTAGTATTTGATGCAAGCGTAGTATTGAATTCAAGTGTACTGCTTGGTGTAAATGTAGTCTCAGGAGTAAATGTAGTGTTTAGTTCCAAGGTTGTACTTGGCGCAAGTGTGGTGGTTGTTTCATGTGTAGGGTCAGGTGTAAATGTAGTGTTTAATTCAAGCATAGTACTTGGAGAAAGTGTAGTGTTTAATTCAAGCATAGTACTTGGAGCAAGTGTAGTGTTCAATTCATTTGTAGTACTTGGAGCAAGCGTAGTATTGAATTCAAGTGTGGTGCTTGGTGTAAATGTAGTCTCAGGAGTAAATGTAGTGTTTAGTTCATGTATAGTACTTGGAGCAAGTGTAGTGTTCAATTCAATTATAGTACTTGGAGCAAGCGTAGTATTTGATGCAAGCGTAGTATTAATTTCAAGTGTAGTGCTTGGTGTAAATGTAGTCTCAGGAGTAAATGTAGTGTTTAGTTCCAAGGTTGTACTTGGCGCAAGTGTGGTGGTTGTTTCATGTGTAGGGTCAGGTGTAAATGTAGAGTTTAGTTCAAGCATAGTACTTGGAGCAAGCGTAGTATTTGATGCAAGCGTAGTATTGAATTCAAGTGTACTGCTTGGTGTAAATGTAGTCTCAGGAGTAAATGTAGTGTTTAGTTCATGTATAGTACTTGGAGGAAGTGTAGTGTTTAATTCAAGTATAGTACTTGGAGCAAGTGTAGTGTTCAATTCAATTATAGTACTTGGAGCAAGTGTAGTGTTAAATTCAATGATAGTACTTGGAGCAAGCGTAGTATTTGATGCAAGCGTAGTATTAATTTCAAGTGTAGTGCTTGGTGTAAATGAAGTCTCAGGAGTAAATGTAGTGTTTAGTTCCAAGGTTGTACTTGGCGCAAGTGTGGTGGTTGTTTCATGTGTAGGGTCAGGTGTAAATGTAGTGTTTAATTCAATCATAGTACTTGGAGAAAGTGTAGTGTTTAACTCATTTGTAGTACTTGGAGCAAGCGTAGTATTGAATTCAAGTGTGGTGCTTGGTGTAAATGTAGTCTCAGGAGTAAATGTAGTGTTTAGTTCATGTATAGTACTTGGAGCAAGTGTAGTGTTCAATTCATTTGTAGTACTTGGAGCAAGCGTAGTATTTGATGCAAGCGTAGTATTGAATTCAAGTGTGGTGCTTGGTGTAAATGTAGTCTCAGGAGTAAATGTAGTGTTTAGTTCCAAGGTTGTACTTGGCGCAAGTGTGGTGGTTGTTTCATGTGTAGGGTCAGGTGTAAATGTAGTGTTTAATTCAAGCATAGTACTTGGAGAAAGTGTAGTGTTTAATTCATTTGTAGTACTTGGAGCAAGCGTAGTATTGAATTCAAGTGTGGTGCTTGGTGTAAATGTAGTCTCAGGAGTAAATGTAGTGTTTAGTTCATGTATAGTACTTGGAGCAAGTGTAGTGTTCAATTCAATTATAGTACTTGGAGCAAGCGTAGTATTTGATGCAAGCGTAGTATTGAGTTCAAGTGTAGTGCTTGGTGTAAGTGTAGGCTCAGGAGTAAATGTAGTGTTTAGTTCCAAGGTTGTACTTGGCGCAAGTGTGGTGGTTGTTTCATGTGTAGGGTCAGGTGTAAATGTAGAGTTTAGTTCAAGCATAGTACTTGGAGCAAGCGTAGTATTTGATGCAAGCGTAGTATTGAGTTCAAGTGTAGTGCTTGGTGTAAATGTAGTCTCAGGAGTAAATGTAGTGTTTAGTTCATGTATAGTACTTGGAGGAAGTGTAGTGTTTAATTCAAGTATAGTACTTGGAGCAAGTGTAGTGTTCAATTCAATTATAGTACTTGGAGCAAGCGTAGTATTTGATGCAAGCGTAGTATTAATTTCAAGTGTAGTGCTTGGTGTAAATGTAGTCTCAGGAGTAAATGTAGTGTTTAGTTCCAAGGTTGTACTTGGCGCAAGTGTGGTGGTTGTTTCATGTGTAGGGTCAGGTGTAAATGTAGTGTTTAATTCAATCATAGTACTTGGAGAAAGTGTAGTGTTTAACTCATTTGTAGTACTTGGAGCAAGCGTAGTATTGAATTCAAGTGTGGTGCTTGGTGTAAATGTAGTCTCAGGAGTAAATGTAGTGTTTAGTTCATGTATAGTACTTGGAGCAAGTGTAGTGTTCAATTCATTTGTAGTACTTGGAGCAAGCGTAGTATTTGATGCAAGCGTAGTATTGAATTCAAGTGTGGTGCTTGGTGTAAATGTAGTCTCAGGAGTAAATGTAGTGTTTAGTTCATGTATAGTACTTGGAGCAAGTGTAGTGTTCAATTCAAATATAGTACTTGGAGCAAGCGTAGTATTAATTTCAAGTGTAGTGCTTGGTGTAAGTGTAGTCTCAGGAGTAAATGTAGTGTTTAGTTCCAAGGTTGTACTTGGCGCAAGTGTGGTGGTTGTTTCATGTGTAGGGTCAGGTGTAAATGTAGTGTTTAATTCAAGCATAGTACTTGGAGAAAGTGTAGTGTTTAATTCATTTGTAGTACTTGGAGCAAGCGTAGTATTTGATGCAAGCGTAGTATTGAATTCAAGTGTAGTGCTTGGTGTAAATGTAGTCTCAGGAGTAAATGTAGTGTTTAGTTCGAAGGTAGTACTTGGTGCAAGTGTAGTGTTCAATTCAATTATAGTACTTGGAGCAAGCGTAGTATTGAGTTCAAGTGTAGTGCTTGGTGTAAATGTAGTCTCAGGAGTAAATGTAGTGTTTAGTTCGAAGGTAGTACTTGGTGCAAGTGTAGTGTTTAACTCAAGTATAGTACTTGGAGCAAGTGTAGTATTTGATGCAAGCGTAGTATTGAGTTCAAGTGTAGTGCTTGGTGTAAATGTAGTCTCAGGAGTAAATGTAGTGTTTAGTTCCAAGGTTGTACTTGGCGCAAGTGTGGTGGTTGTTTCATGTGTAGGGTCAGGTGTAAATGTAGTGTTTAGTTCAAGCATAGTACTTGGAGAAAGTGTAGTGTTTAATTCATTTGTAGTACTTGGAGCAAGCGTAGTATTTGATGCAAGCGTAGTATTGAATTCAAGTGTGGTGCTTGGTGTAAATGTAGTCTCAGGAGTAAATGTAGTGTTTAGTTCATGTATAGTACTTGGAGGAAGTGTAGTGTTTAATTCAAGTATAGTACTTGGAGCAAGTGTAGTGTTCAATTCAATTATAGTACTTGGAGCAAGCGTAGTATTTGATGCAAGCGTAGTATTGAGTTCAAATGTAGTGCTTGGTGTAAATGTAGTCTCAGGAGTAAATGTAGTGTTTAGTTCGAAAGTAGTACTTGGTGCAAGTGTAGTGTTTAACTCAAGTATAGTGCTTTGAGCAAGTGTAGTGTTTAAGTCAATTATAGTACTTGAAGCAAGCGTAGTATTTGATGCAAGCGTAGTATTGAGTTCAAGTATGGTACTTGGAGCATGCGTTGCATTTAGTTCAATTGTTGTAGTTAATTTAATTGTAAAGCTACTGTTTGGTGCTAGTGTGGTTATCGGACCGGCTGTAGTCCTTGAAACATCGGGGGAATTCGGCGCTTCGGTAAGCGGTGACTCCGGTAGTGTGCACTTAGCAAGATTTGGATGTACACATTCCTTAAAGATAGGTGGAAAGTAATTATAAACTTTATATTTATTAATATCATATATTGCGTTGCAACGTGAAGCTAAATAGATAATAATCAATGTCATAAGAAAGAAACAGAAAGATTTACCTGCTGATCGTAACTAAATGCAGTACGAGGGGCACAACTACGTGGTAATATAAATCTTTGTCCCCTCTCGCAATAGTAATATTTTGTGCAGTCATATTCGTGCTCCAGTAGTAGTTCATAATATTGTGGACATCTCTCATCTGGTACGGATAGACTGTTTATTCTGGATGGAAAACCATAGGCCAAGACTAAACTTAGGCATAATATAAGTATCCTGCCTAAAAAAAAATATATCTATTTATTCTGAACTTCACACAAGCACTAAGAAAATCTACTTATTCGATGTTTTAGTTTTCGTTTTTTTAATACTGGATATTTTTTGTTTAGTCTTTAATAGTGATCTAAGAGATAATAAAACTTGAACCATACTTGTAAATCATACTTGACAAATTAAAATCGAAGATAAACAATCATAACGGTCCAGTTAAACAATAACAGTAATAAGATACCGCATGTGCAGCAGGTAAAAAAATATAATAATAAACAATCAAATTGTGATTGGTAAATTTTAATAAAATTGCAATGTTACAACAGCAATATTTTTTTTTGAGAAAATACACTAAACTAAATGTTATATATTTTATGTAAAATTTTGATGCATTTTTAAAATTGCAACTGGTCGACGCATTATGCACGGTGGAGGATAAACGCCTCCATTTTGTTGTCGTTATCAAGGTTTGTAATTAGTACAATATTTGCCTGGGGGAAATTACAAATATTCGTTTAAGTTTTATTCCACAGCTGTTGTAAAATCTATCTCTTGTATATAAAACCTCATCTTATAGTAGTGATAGAGATCAAAGTGAGATTGTAGAATGAAATATGCGGTGAGGTTGTGTCAGAGAAACGGGTGTGTTATACGTTATTACGTTTATGTAATCGCTTAAATTGGTGTGGCCATATGCTGCTTTTCGAAGAGTGGACACAGTGCATCGTTATAGTGTTGCTCCACTCCAATAGCCTGTTACTCCACGTTGTTCGAAGACAAACTTGTAAAGGATCCTACGTTTTAAGCAACTTGCAAGGCACTTCTGCTATTTGAAGACGATATCCACTGGGACCATATTCTTGAGGAATTTTACGTCAGTGACAGTCCCAGTAATTTACGGCATTTATTCGCTTTAATGTCTGTGTGTTGTGCCATCTTAGATCCATCAACATAGTGGGAAAGTAACGGGTCCAAAGTACCTTAACTAAAAAAGGAAAGTTGTTTTCCTTAGATGCTCCAGGAGGTACTGGAAAGACTTATCTGACAAGGGCAATTCTAGCTGAACTGAGACTATGATGATATTGCTGTCACATTACTTCCTGGCGGCACACACATTGTTCCAATTCGATTTGGACAAAACAGTAGCACCAACATGTTTTGTTACACGAAAATGTGACAAAGCAAAATTATTTCAGGGTTGCTGCCGTTTCATGGGATGAATCTACGATGTCTCATAAAAAGGCGATAGAGGCCGTTCATAGAAAATTGCGGGACATTGTCTAGATGACAGGCCAGTGGGCGACATAACAATTTTATTATCAAGTCATTACAGACAAATCCTGTCAGTTTTGAATTGAGGGACCAAAGCTAATGAAATCAGCGCCCCTTTGCAATATTCTTGTTTATGGACGAAATAATTAAAATTATTAATCAATGTAATTGCCCAGCTTGGTAGTTGTTCATATTCTCAAGAATTTTTTGAAATGTTATTAAAAGTTGGGAAAGGTTTTTTGAAGAACATCAGACCATTCAGATAAGAAGTCTTGAAATACTTTACAAAGAGATCGGCTCCGAGATGGAAATTATTAATTCACTATTTGGAGACCCTCATAATATACCAACTCTATTCCCTTCATCGTTATGCAAAGGAGAATTAATGTGCTGAATATAGTTGAAAGTCAGGTGGTTTTCAAGGAATAAATATATATAATCGCAGGTTAAGTAAAAGGCAGCTAGCAGCGAGTGTAAAATAAATAAATACTCAATTACTTATATACCGTATCGTAGGGCTATTTATAAAATATATCGAATGTATATATATATATATATATACTACTACTACACTTTCAAGTTTACCGAACTGATTACGATATTTTTTTTATGTAGGTAGCTGAAGGACCAGAATAACATACAGGCTTCCCTTAATCCCGGAGTTCTGCTTTAAATGAGTTGCTATAAAACGAAGAAGAATATTTTGGAGTTTTTAGGGAAGATCTAATCATGTTTGTTTGAACAATCGGAAATTTAAGAAATCGGAATTCTTTGTGAAATAGAATATCATCAAAAAGGCATATAATTTTGGTCGGTTTTCAATGTTGCTTTAGTAAAAAGACTTAGTCTTCTTTCTAGATTTATTAAAACGTAAATTAATTACAGAAATGATTCACTTCAAAAAAATATGCCCAGTTATAAAATATCGTTTAATTGTAATGTGAAAGTACATTAAAAATATATATATTTGAAAGAAATTTAAACTTTATGATATGCATAAAGTTCCTATCGGTGACTCACCTAATAGTGGCGTGATCGATAAGTACCATATAAAGGCGACAACGACTATACGACATATATGTTTTTCCATTCCATAAATCATTCTTTTTATTATTATTTGAGACCTGGTGTGGCGCAGGGGCACAAGCAAGTAACTGTAAATGAGACAGGTTATATGTTCGATCCCTACTCGAGGAAATGAAACATTTAATATTTTCAAATAAAATATTTCCGATTTATTCTGGTAACAAGGCAAAGCGCGGCGTTGAATTTCGTCACTCAACATGTAATGCCTCAAATTCGGCGGAAAGTGAAGAACGGAGTGTGTTAACATTAGGTTTTCAAAACAACCAACGTACCAACCGAATTTCTTCTACTTCTAAGATAAATTATTATTATGGTGACGTACTACGATAATGAACTACGAAATTGATTATATGATGTAAAATTTGATTAAAAAAAAAGAGATGTCCCGCTGAGTTTCTTTCGCCGGTTCTTCTCAGGTCTGAGGCAGTAACTTTAGTGAACTGGTGGTAAATTGTTTGACGTTCAAAAAACGAAGCTTGTGACTTCTTATTTTGAATAAAAATATTTGAATTTGAATTTTGAATTTGATAGGGAAAAATCTACTTTATTTGTACAGCGTTAGTGTATGTAAAGTCAATGAATTGCATAAGAAAGAGAAAAAGGTGATAATACTTTGTAGCTGCACCAGTGCAGCTACAAAGTATACTACCAATTATAATAATATTTACAGCATCTCTCAGACAGGAAAATACCTACGTATAAAAAGTTAAAAAATGTCTCAATATTATCCAGTATTGCAAAAGATTTTGAATTACTTGTTTATGCACAAATATGCAGTCATTTAAGAACTTCTTTGAGCGTATATGAACATGGTTTCCTGGCTTGAAGATCTACTAATTCTAATCTAATTTAGGTTTAATATCCCTTCTCGGTATCCACGTAGTCAATTACTGCTTTGGTAAGAACTCTCCGGAAAGTTTTCCGGAGAGTGCCGTGAAACCGGTGAGTTCTTACCGAAGACAGTTGTCTTCGGTAAGAACTCACCGGTTTCACGGCTATATCAATTACTTAGCGATAACAAAGATATCTTAGACCCATTTGGTGACATATTGTCTAAATATAAATGTAAAATATTAAGTCACATTTAAATTTAATAGTTTATATCCTCCATATTTAAAAACTAATGTAATAGTTAAAAATAACGTGATGTAATATTGCGATTTTTTATGTTGTTTCTCACAATTTTTTTTTTTTTTTTTTTTTAATGTTATTATCACTAGTGGATCTTATAAATAAATAAAATAGGCTATATTAATCAAGCTGCAGAACTAGTAGATCAGAACGTTCAGGTCGACAAATATTCAGATTCAGACTTTCACATCACAGAATAGGGTGTAATAACATCACTCCTGAATTGTTGTAGATCCTTTCAAAATATTCAAAAGTCAAACAAACAAACAACAAAGTCTTCAGGAATCAATCAGATCGGTCTTCAGAATCAAAGCTTTCAGGAATCCCTCAACACTTAAAATATTTAAATTTGTATTTTTTGTTTGCTGGCTAAGCTTGTGCTCCCAATCAAGACCCGGATGACAAGACTGGGATGAAAATGTTGAATTTTTCAAAATTTTCTACCTCAGAAACTTAGGAAATATTTTAAAAAAGTAAAACTTGCTTTTTTTACCGACTTTGAGTGCGATTACGATTTGGTTTGTAAATACGTCCTGTATTTACACAAAACCAAATCATAATCGCACTCAAATCAATGAAACGCAATCTTTATCAAATCTGGCTTTCTCAACGGACTTTTGGTCACCATAATTCATTTCGAGACTATGTTCTTATGTATTATTTTATGAACATGCAAAAGGAAATAGGAAGGACAGATACCTGGTAGAAGATCAGGACGCTCATCTCAAATACTTGACCCTTATACTGTTGAATCAGTGCTCGAAGAAGTAGCAAGAGATCCATCAGTAAGTATTAGAACAATAGAACATCAAATCGTAATTCCTAAATCATCGAATACTTCGACAAGAGGGTTGCCACCCCTATCACATTAAAAAAGTACAGCAGCTCAAGCCCACAAACTACTCGAGGAGAGTGGTGTTTTGTCCGGAAATGTTGCGGAGACGAGCATTTTTAAAAATATTCTATGGACTGATAAATCTCATTTAAAACGATGTGGGGTGCTTAGCATACACAATTATCATTCATGAATATTGAAAATGCACAACTTACAAAAAGTCCTATAGATTTTTTCGTCTGGAGATACTATAAGGAATTGGAGATACTATAAGGAATTGGTTTACGCCAAAAACATTATCAACATTGCCTAATTAAGAACAAAATTGAGACAGGTAAAAGAAAGAATTAAAAATTAACAGAATTGCTTTTATAAAATTAACAGAAAACTTTTATAGGCGATGTAGAATTTGTATCGAGCACGAAGATCGACATTTTGAAAACTTCTTATAATTAAATAATAAATACTATAAAAATTACTTTTGTTTCAGTTATTAAACTAAAATAGACCGTAAAACATTTCAATCTCAGCTTTTCTGCAGGTATTTTTGGTTGATTAACAAATTAACCAAATGAAGTTTCCAAAAAAAAAAATGATATCATATGACAAATTTCAAGAATTTTTACCTTACTGTCCTTGAGAGTCGATTTTAGCCAAAGTAGCCCGTCAAGTACTTCTTTTTTTAATGATTATAAAAGCAGAAAGTCCGGAGTCATTTTGAGAACTACTTAGAAACCATGAAGTCATATGTTTATATTTTTAATTTAAATTCGAATTTTTAAATCATTATTCACGAACCGAGACATTTTGACTTTACATCAATAATTTCATAATTTTTATTTAAGTTAGGAAGCTAATTATTTTATGCATAAAAGTAAAATTTACGATGAGTAGCAATGACAAAAAAGTAGAAAGTTTTTTACTTTTTTTAAATATTTTTTAAGAAAACTTTAAAAATTTCAAAAAAAAAAAAAATATAATAACTCGAAAACTATGAATAATCGCAGAACATTCATGGGGTTGATTCGGGTAACCCAGGTGGTGCTCTACCTCTGGGCTTACGCTAGACACTATTTTATGGGACACTTGCATATATATCTATATATTTATCTTTTATATATATTTCTTTCCAAATCAATTTCATCCTCTTCAAAGTAATCGCCATCCGATGAAAAGCACTTTTTGCAGTCTTCGAAAGATTCGGAATATTTTTAGTTTTACTGGTAAATACCTTCAAGAACTAGAAAGAAGAATAGTAGAGTAGAAGAAGAATAGTGTCAAAATTGCATCTCCGTATTGAGCTATCGAGTTTTTAAAAGGTTTCCAAAAAAAAATCCAACAAAATTGAGTAAAATTTTGAGTTTGATGAATAGAAACTAGACCCGTTTGAACCTTTTGTGGCTCCTTGGCATCCTTCGAAATAGTCTAGGCTAATCCGAATAATTCTTATACTATCAGCGAAGTTCCAAATCTTTGATTTGTTGGACATGACGCTCCTCTGTAAATATTGATGCTTGTCCAGAGCGCGCTTCGTTTTCTCCGGGTTCTCAGCCCGCTTTGAACTCGTCCTACTTATAAACATTTATTTTCGCCAATATTCACCAAAGGCTTTCTGCAAAAATTTCCACGTGTCCGCAAAAGAATATTCGCTTCGCAAACCAAATTCGAAGCGGGTTGCTTCCCACCCATCGTAAAAACAGAAAGAAATTCAACAGTTGCTCTTTTCAAAATATATTTACAATCAATCAATGTTTATACCATTCAAAGCTTCTCAAGTGAACATCAACAGCATTTAATACCACGCACAAATTTTTATTCTTATGATGAGGCCACCACTCTACATATCAGTATTTTAGCTTAGAGCTCACTTAATAATTGTAGAGGGATGTTAGAAAAATAAAATTTTATAATTTCTTGGAAAATCTCAATATATAAAGCCTAGACCTCAAAGGTAGATATCATTTATATGGTTAGCAAAAGCCAATCTATCTTTAATGGTAAGACTAATCGCCAATCGCGACTTTCACTAACCTCTCTTAAGCATTCCTTATAGAATATGCTCATAAAATATATTTTAAAAATATTTATTTTTTTATGAACAAAACAAAAAAAATAATAAAGTGTTTGCCTACACTTCTCCAAATACACTTTTAATTACACTTTAAATTACGTACCAAGCATAGCGTTGAAAGTGACTCCAGACATCAACATAATTGACCAGTGCTACGTTTAACAAATAGCTCTGCTATAAGCTTCTGTTGCAGGCACTGAATTATTTTAGATATATCCTATTTATATAACAATGGATATTGATAAGAAAAACGATCAATATTATCAAGTACAAGTTAATCGATACTTTTAATATATCTCATAAATTGATTGACAAGATTTCTAAGTATTATTTGAGTAGAAGTAATTAAAACATTCTTGGCTATTATTATTAAACGATATCAGCGCCATTTTTGGCGCCATTTGTAATTTGCAGAAGATTTCAGTATTGATTTTTTTTATGTAAAGACACGGCAAACGAGCGTACGGGTCACCTGATGGTAAGTGATCACCGCCGCCCACGGCCCCGTGTAACTCCAAAGGAGCCACAGGAGCGTTGTCGGCTTATAAGGTGGATGGACACCGAGGCCCGGCATCACTCAATGCGAAACGCAGTGGCTGAAGCCACTACTTAACGTCGGTTTTAAATACCGGGGGTGATAATGATCCGGTCGAGTCTGCCCATGCATGTTGTCATTACTGACATCGTGACTCTCCCACACGTACTTTAGTCGCCTCTTACGGCACCATCAGTACCAGGGTGATCCTATTCTAAGTTCATAAATGTATAATATATATATCTAGGTGTACTTATAATAAATCGGTAACTGATCACTGTCTGTACATGGAAAATATATTAAAATACATCTTATAGTGGCCGTTTATTAATGTAATAGGGCCCAAAATAGTACTAAATGAATTTCAATGCAGTTTTTACTATCATATTTTAGCAACCTTAGCATACGTCAATTTAAAACCAATCGACAAAAATTGAATTAATTTAGAAATTTGAGGCCTGTCGTGGCGCAGCGGCACAAGTGTGTGACTGTAATAGACAGTCGAGGAAATGAAATATTGAATATTTTCAATTTAAATATTTAATGTTTCATTTCTTCCCTCTGGTAATAAGGCAAAGCGCGGCGTTGAGTTCCGCCACTCAACATGCAATGCCTCAAATTCGGCGGAAAGTGGGGAACGGAAGTGGAACGGATTGACTTAACACTAGGTTCCCAAGTTCCCTCTGCTTACTCTGCCATGTACGGGATACAGAGTGAAGCTGAGTAGAGGGAGTAGTGAGTAATTTAGAAATTTTAGTACTCAATGTATAGGAATGTTTTAAAAGTGATAATGTTATAGAACACGAAAGTGATTGAGATGAGTAAATGAAGTAATGTAATTCAAGCATTTCAGGCTGCTTGTGGCGAAGTGACTCATACTTTCATGTCTTCGCTCTGGTAACACGGCAAAGCGCGGCGTTGAGTTCCGCTACTCAACACGCAATGAGGATATTCGGCGGAAAGTGAAACGAATGGAACAGATTGGCTTAACACCAGATTCCCATGTTCCTTCTGCCTACCCTGCCATGTGCGAATACTATAGCGTAAAGCTGAAAAAAAAAAGAAAAAATGTAATTCAAACGGACAAACCGCGAGCGGGCCAGTTTATTAATTTCAATTAAAATGTGTAAGAACTGCGATAATTTGAAATATTTTATTTATTTTGTTTGGAAACACAGCTGAATTATAAGTGAATAAAAAAATTATAGCGTACTGAACAATATCATAACTCATAGTGTTCTCTCAACCCGACCTTCCGATTCATCCACTATGGTGATTTACGGAGCGAAATCATGAAGTTAAAACATTTTTTTTTTATATAAGCACTATTTTCCTTAAGAAAATCAACTTTAATGTTTTCCACTGCTTAATATCTTATATTGTGGTTTGAACAAATAATTATTAATTTGACATAACGGCCAAGTGAGCGATTTCTTTGAGACAATACAAAAAAAAAAAGTAAAAAAAATGTTGATTTTATACCAATTATATATTGATATAAAGCCTTAAAGTTAAAGTCTTCTTAAATTTATATATTGTATTAATTTTTGTATCAATGTTTGTATCCCGTAATTAGCAGGATAGGAAGAGGTAATTCCGTATTTCGAGAGAGTAAATTCCGGTCCCCATTTTTCAGCTGAGTTTTTTGATTAAGAAACATTAATTGCGTGCTCGTGATAAAATTGATGATGATATTATGATGAATAATAATAACAATTCTTTGTTTTCTTGGTATACTAGACATGGTATATTAGATAAGTAATAGTTTTTTTTTATTGATTGATGTTCGATGTACGAAGATAGCACCGGAACTAAGAAGTTCTGTTCAGCAGGGCTGTTTCCTGCAGAGACGAGAAATTTATAAGGATATTAAGAAACCAACTGTCACTTTCCACAATAAACGTGTCAGATGACCATCATTAGCAACTCTGAACATTGGAGCAAACAGTATCATCAAACCAAAAATTGAGACCGGAATTTCCTCTCTCGAAATTCGGAATTACCTCTTCCTATTCTGCTCATTACAAATTCAAATTCAATTATTTTTATTCAAAATAAGAAGTTACAATCTTCAATTTTTGAACGCCAAACAATTTACCACCAGTTCACAAAAGTTACTGCCTCAGACCTGAGAAGAACCGGCGAAAGAAACTCAGCGGGACATGTCTTTTTTTTTTAATCAAATTTTACATCATATAATCAATTATGTGACAATGATACATTTGAAATAGCCTGGAGCGAGCATTTTATTCCCAAGGCGTGTTATCATTTATGAAATCGTTAATTTGGTAATAACCTTCAACACACAAACGTCTTTTCACAACTTTTTTAAATTGTGAAATAGAAAATTCTTGGAAGTTTTTTGATATCCTATTGTAAAAGCGTTACACCCTGACCCATAAAAGAATTACGGACTCGATTCAATCGAGTTACAGGTGCACTAAGATTAAACTTATTTCTAGTATTAATATCGTGTATATCCCTTATCTTGGTAAATTCATTAATATTTTTCTTAACATACATAATATTTTCAAAAATGTATTGCGATGCAACGGTCATTATATTGATTTCTTTAAATTTTTCCCTTAAAGAATCTTTAGGACCTAATTTATAGATTTCACGAATAGCTCGCTTCTGCAAGACAAAAATTGATTGAATACCGGCTGCATTACCCCAAAGTAAGATGCCGTAGGACATAATATTATAAAAGTAGCTAATATAAACGAGGCGAGCCGTTTCCACGTCTGTTAATGTTCTGATTTTTTTAACCGCAAAGGCTGCTGAGCTAAGTCTATTGGCCAATCCATCGATATGAGGTCCCCACTGTAATTTGGAGTCTATGGTGATCACGAGAAATACCGTAGAATCAACAGGATCCACGGCTTCACCATTCAAAAGTACATTGGTACACAGTATCTGATCATTGTGGTCAATTGGCTACTTTTTACTAAAAAAGGAAGGCCGGAAGGCTTAGAATAGAATCACCCTGATACTGATGGTGTCGTAAGAGGCGACTAAAGTGTGTGTGGTAGAGTCACGTTGCCAGTAATGTCAACACGCATGGGCAAACTCGACCGGATTATTACCACCCCCGGCATTTAAGACCGGCGTTAAGTAGTGGCTTTGGCCACTGCGTTTCGCATCAGGTAATGCCGGGCCCCGGTGCCCTTCCAATTTAAAGGACGGCAACGCTCCTGTAGCTCCTCTGGAGTTACTCGGGGCTGTGGGCGACGGTGATCACTTACCACTAGGTGACCCGTACGCTCGTTTGCCGTCTTTTCCATAAAAAAAACATCAGATCTATGGGGTATTTCCGTTAAATTGATTAGTTTTATAATAGATGCTGTTGCTCATCATCTTGCTGATATATTTAATAATTATGTAGAGTATGGTGTGTTTCCTGACCTAATGAAATTTAGTAAAATCATAACTATATTTAAATCGGGTAGTACATGCGATCCTTACAATTTTAGACCTATATCGGTACTACCTTCTTTTAGTAAATTTTTTGAAAAAAGTATTTTAAATCAAATATTATTACATTTTAACTATCATAAACTCATGCATAATTAACAGTATGGTTTTACTAAGGGCCGCTCTACTATCGACGCTGGTATAGCTCTCTAAAAGAGTATATATGAGGCATGGGAAGGATCGCAGGATGCTCTTGGCATGTTTTGTGACTTGTCAAAGGCATTTGATTGCGGACAGCACTCAACATTGGTCTGACCAACTTATTTCGCATGTGGAGATGCTATACTTTGAATAGGTGTTAAAATTGACCATTTCCGTGATTGCTTTTTTTCACAACAATAAAGCCTCTTTCAAGCCCCATAATTGGAGCTCGCAACCACTGAGAGCAGGCAGACCAAGGCCATTCACATTAGAGGACTGTCCCACAACCCATTAATGTCGATATGACCGTATCCCTGACGGTTACGAAAAATCTCGCGATTTCATAGTCTCGATTTTTTCTGGGATCCTATAGTAAAAGCGTAACTCATTTCTAGTATTTATATTATGTACATCACCGATTTTCGTAAATTCATTAATATTTTTCTTAACATACACAACATTTTAAAAATGTATTGAGATGCAACGGCCATTGTATTAATTCCTTTAAAGAATTTTTAGGGCCTAAAGTTATAGATTGCGCGAACAGCTCGCTTTTGCAAGACAAAGATTGAGTTAATACCGGCCGCATTACCCCGAACTAAAATATCGTAAGACTATGAAAGTAGCTAAAGTAAACAAGCCGAGCCGTTTCCATTTTATTTAATAATCTGATATTTTATACTGCGAAGGCTGCCTAGCTCAATTTATTTGCTAATCTATTAAATTAAACAAACACATTAAGGAAATTTTTGTCAAAATATAATACTGAAAATTGCATTTAAATCTGTAACAGTCAAACAATCAAACATTATTATTTTGGGTCCCAATACAATAATAACAAACGCCCCCATTGGATTATTTTAGTAAATCTTACATGTACTGACGGTTATCAGTTAAAGATTTATGATAATATATAATTTTCTTATCGTATATAATAAATACAATATTGTTCATATTGAAAATTAATATCTTCTCGTATTATAAGAAAGTATTATTTTTACCTTTATACATTTTTACTTGAGACTAAGGAGTATTCTAAGCGAATTTTTTTTAATCACTTACAGTGATATAATCTTTATTAGGTCGTAATATAGAACTATTGAAGTATATAGCAAACTTGATCTATGAACAGGGACTATGAATGTGAAGTTAAATTATTATTACAGCTTAGTTTTGAGGGTGAGAAATTATATACTAAAATACGAATATGATCGCTTTGGTGGAAGAGATGACCGTTATCCTATAAAGCCATATGTAAATTAGATTCGACGACGTGTGCTTTATTTTTTGAACGTTAAACAATATACCACTGGTTCACTAAATTTACCTAAGATTCACTCAATCTGTTGACAAGGCCAAGGTCAGAGCTCTTCGAGCTCGGCCTCCCACAAAACCCGGTGACGCTGTAGAGGCCTCAGGGCCAATAGCATGCTACACAATCAAAAAAATAAAAAATGAAATAAAGAAACTCAGTGGGACCGTTTTAATATAAAATAATAATAAGTGTTATATTATTATTTATGTACACACTGACATATGACGATTAAATCATGTGAAGTTTCGATAAACGAATGTGATAAATATTGTGATTGTTTATATTTATAATAAATCTGTATTTGATTGTTGTCTGTACACGAGATGTATTAAAAAATATATATAGGGAAAGTTTATTGATGTAGTAGGGTTAAAATTATTTTTTGTCTTCTTTTCTGTGCGTTTGTCAGATTTAAATGCAATTTCACAATTATGTTGTGACAGTCTCCTTTGAATATTTAGTGTATGTTTCATATATGATAAAGCGGTTGACGATAGTAAAAATTAACGTCTATTTAAAATATATAGTCTGACAAAATTACAATTTTTTTTGTTTATTTAGCTGACAATTCCAATGTATGGATATTGTCCTAAAAGTGACAAATTTATTACAACAAATAAAAAAATAGGATAAGTAAATAACAGAGTGTAATTCAAGCGGACGAAGCCGCCGCTCGGAGCGCTAGTAAATAATAATCACATTTTCTTCGTACGATGATAATATGTTCGTTTATCCCTATTTCAAAGAAATTGACTTACGTGCAAACAAATTTTAAAGTATAGTGATTTTTTCCAGTTTTGATAATGATAATTCCTTACATAATCTACTAGTGATAGTGATTAAAAGCTCCTTTTTAACACGTCGTTTCCTGTATTAGGAGACTCCGCTCTTCCGTTACCATAAAAAATAATAAATTTTAAGCTTAATTATACTATTTTTATACATTTACCTATTATTCATTGTTATTTGTTTAAAAAAACTTTTCTTGATATCATTTTACTCCTCTGTCCACAGACATGTTGTGAATACTGGTTATATAATTATTAAAAAGAATTTATATTGTTTTCTTATTATTTAAAAAAAAAAAGGATGGTCTTGCGTAGAAAAATACTTAGCATCGCACAGATAAGTATTTACGCAGTCTATGAATTGTCTTTTTGCCTGTACGTTTGTATGCGTCAATCTCAGAAACAGCTTATTAGATTTAAATGTACTTTTTACTATTATATTATGGCAACCTTCCATTTAAATCGGTTAATAAATAAAAAAATCTCTCAGTCAATGTTCTACAAGTGAAATTTCATCTTATTTTTATTTAAATTTAAACGTAATTATCTAAATTTTACAGTTGATTCTTGATTTTACATTAGTTTTTAATTTTAGAAAAATATAGAGTACTGCTTTTATTGAAATGAGGTTCATGTCAAAAGAGGTGCTATTGAAATTGGGGTTTTAGATTAAAAAAAAACAGTAGAATTGTAATAAGTCTTCACATTACTTTTATTCGGAAAATTGATGTTGACAAAATAAAATTAAATATACTAAACTTAAATTTAATATTTTATTGTCCGTCCTAAGTCTCGGCCATAACATTTAAAAAAATAGTAAAAAAAATTAAATATATGGTTATAAGGCAAAGCGCGGCATTGAGTTCAGGTTTAACACGCAATGTCTCAAATGCGGCGGAAAGTGAGGAACGGAGTGTCTTAACACTAGGTTCCCTGGTTCACTCTGCCTATCCTGCCCCGTGCGGGATACAGCGTGAAGTGAAGTAAAAACTTAAATATGTTATTTCATGATATTCTTTTGCTATATGTATTAGAAAATATTCACAGTATTACACAAAAATATTTTGTAAGAGGAAAATATTTGATATTCAAAAGGAAGAAGATAATGTTGAACATAAATCAATAGAAAAGTAGATTAACAGAAATAAGATATTTGATCCTATACACGCCTCAACAATATGTCATATTAATTAAGACATCTCTCAAGAATGGTAAACCTTTAACGATGAAAGAATATCCTTGAAGATTTAAATAAACAAAATGTTATGTTGAAAAAAATCAGAATTTTAGAAGTTTGTAAAAAAGTACAATCTTTATTTAATATACAATATTTTTTAAATACTTTTCTATAATTTTAAGGAGGCGATGTTCTGTGTGTGTCTATGTGTATCAAATCAAATCAAATCTTAATTCAATTAGGTTATTACAAGCACTTTTGAATCGTCAAGTTACATAGAAATGTGTGTAGTGAGCTCGGAAGGCGGGTCTGCTGAGAAGAGACGGCAAGAAACTCAACAGTTGCTCTTTTCTATAAATTAAAGTAAATATATATATTCTTGAATTGAATAATATGCTGTGCTCAACAATACATTTTATATTTATTATTTAATTTTGTGTGGCCCAAGATGGCCACACAAAATTAAATAATATTGGGGCATTGGGGGTTCACGATGGAAGGCTTGCCCGTAGCGACCCCTGCCAGCCCTCTAGAGGGCTGCAACGTTCCATCAACCACAATGTGCACCACACGAGCGCGCACTGATAGTGCGTCCCCGCTGGTGCGACAAGTGGAGACGAATGCGGCGTTGGGGACCGCCACCCAGCACGCCATGTCCGGAGCGGCGGGAAGTGGAGGACGGAGCTACAAATAGCTACGTGGAATGTAAGAGGAGGGATGGAAGAAAAGATGAATGAATTATTAGATGTGATGGAAGACAGAGATCTGGATGTTATTTGTGTGACTGAGACCAAGCGAAAAGGCAGTGACACGACCGATTTACCTGGCAACCGGATCGCTCTCTGGGCCGGCGTACCAGAGAGCGAGCGAGGGAGTGAGGTGTAGGCGGTTAGTGCAATGATAGAATACAAGGCGATCAACTCGAGGCTGCTTTGGGTGCGCTTCAAGCTGGGGATAACAAGAGTTTTCTTGTTAGCGGCGTATGCGCCGGTATCCCCAGCTCCATTATGCGAACTCGAAGAGTTTTGGGAGAGTGTGAGGGACGTTCTAGGTAGTGTTAGAGAGAATTAAAAAGTAATAATATGCGGTGATTTGAACGGATGGGTCGGAACTGCGCGTAGCGGTTACGAAGGAGTGCTAGGGAAGTACGGTGATAAGAGAATGAACGAGGCTGGAAAGCTTATATTGGAAATTTGCAAGGAAAAGAATTTGTTTGTGGCAAACACGATGTTTGACCACAAACAAATTCACATGTATACGTGGGAGCGAACGGAAGAGAAAAGTATGATTGATCTATTCCTAGTGGATCAGCGTATTCGTAGCCAAGTTATGGACACGCGAGTGTTTAGGGGTGCTGAATTGGGAACAGACCATTATCTAGTCGTAGCTAGGATAAGGGGTCTGTTCGCAGCTTGGCGCAGCCGCACCGGTTGTCCAAGCTTGGCTACGAATCATCGCATAAGAAGCTGGAAGCTTCAAGATCCACCGGTCAGAGAGGAATATCAAGAAAGAGTTTCCAAAAAGTTAGACAGCTACGAATCTGGAGGTGAAAATATCGAAGTATGCTGGCAGAACCTAAGGAATTGTATGACGGAAATAGCGGCAGAGGTATGTGGTAAAGGGAAAAGAGGCTTTAACAAAAAGCGAGATGAATGGTGGGATGATGAAGTGAAAGATGCAGTAGGAAAAAAGAGGAAAGCATGGCAGGATTATAAAGCTTCGGGTAAGGATAAAAGCATGAGAGAGATAAGAAAGAAAGAGTATAAGCTGCAAAAACACCAAACGAAAGTACTGATAAAGATGAAGCGTGAAAACTCTGAGAAAGAAAGAGATGAAAGGTTAACGAACAACTTTCGGGAAAACACAAAGCTTTTCTGGCGAGAAGTGAGTGGTTCCCGGAGTTGCTCGCTAACCTGTAGAATGAAAGGGGTGCTTTCGAAAGACGGTGAACTTTTAACTGAACAACCACAGGTTTTGCAGCGATGGGCGGAATTTTACAAGGAGATGTATGAATGTGATGACGCCTCTGCCTCAAGTAACAGCGAAACGCTGAGTCTTGATGTAGCGGACGGCGAAATCAGTATAAAAGAAGTTGAGAGTGCCATACGAAGTTTGAAATGTGGTAAGGCAGCGGGAGCAGATGGAGTTACTGCCGAGATGATCAAATATGGTGGGCCACGCGTCTTGGACCTATTCTGGTTTCTGTGCAATTTATGCTGGAAATCCGGGGAGGTCCCAGACGATTGGCGAGGTGCAGTTATCGTGCCTTTGTATAAAGGCAAAGGTTCACAGATAGATTGCGCAAGCTATAGGGCTATCAGTTTGATTAGCTTAGGTAGTAAAGTGTATGCTAAAATATTAGCGAGAAGAATGCAAGATAGATCTGAAAGGCTGTTGTGGGAGGCCCAGGGAGGCTTTAGACCTGGAAGAGGTTGTATGGATCAGATCTTTTCCCTCCGCATGATTTCGGAAAAATTTTTGGCAGTAAACCAAAAAGTTTTCTGTGCTTTTGTGGACTTGGAAAAGGCGTTTGACAGGGTTGTAAGAAAGAGATTATGGGAGATACTGCCCCGGTACAATGTGAGCGGACCCTTGCTGCAGGCTGTAAAGTCTCTTTACAGAGATCACTCAGCCTGCGTGCAAGTAGGAGCTGGCA
Source organism: Eueides isabella (assembly GCA_019049475.1). Classification (NCBI taxonomy): domain Eukaryota; kingdom Metazoa; phylum Arthropoda; class Insecta; order Lepidoptera; family Nymphalidae; genus Eueides; species Eueides isabella. Next base: position 7,750,171 of record CM032410.1, read on the forward strand.
TGTCGCCTTGGTTTAACATCCAATCGGGTGTTAAACAAGGTTGCGCGATGTCAACTTGGTTGTTCAATTTGTATTTGGACAGCCGTCTTCATGGAGTGAGACAAAGTGACATGGGAGTGAAAGTAGGTACCTCGAATATAAATTGCCTGCTGTACGCAGATAATGCAGTGCTTATTGCATCATCAGAAAGCGAGTTGCAGGCATTGGTTACCACTCTGAAAGAAGGATGCGCGAATAATGGTCTAAGCCTGAATGCGAATAAGACGAAGGTTCTGGTATTTGAAAGAAATGAAGAAAGAACAGTTTGCAAGGTCAGTGTAAATGATAAGATATTAGAACAAGTGAATGAGGTAGTATATCTGGGAAGTATGTTTAGCAGAGACGGTAGATACGAAATGGACGTGGAAAGGCGTATTGCTGCCGGTAACAGAGTTAACGGTGCCTTAGCTGCATTGTTGAGACGGCGAAACGTCAGCATAGCTGCGCGTTTGGCCGTACACAATGCAGTGTTGGTATCGACACTGTTATACGGCAGTGAAGCGTGGGTATTACAGAAGAAGAATGTAAGAAAGATGATTGCTGTAGAGATGCGATCTCTTCGTCGGATATGCGGAGTCAGTTTATCTGATCGCATATCCAATGAAGAAATACACAGAATGGCAAGTACTAGCGTGGACAGTGAGAATGAAGAAGAACGTGCTCAGGTGGTTTGGGCACGTCGAGCGAATGAGTGAAGAAAGAATGGTAAAAAAGATTTATGAAGGAAAAGTGAGTGGTAAGAAAGGGAGGGGGAGACCTCGGTTGACCTTCGAAAACACAGTATCGACGATACTGGAGAAAGGTCACGTAAAAAGCATGAGGACCCCCCGGAGGGCATGTATGAAGAGGTTGATGACAGTGGACGAGGCGAAAGAGGTATGCCGAGACCGTAACGTTTGGCGCTCCGTTCTCTCTGCCTACCCCGCTAGGGATATAGCGTGAAGCTAAGTTTAAGTTAAGTGTGGCCATCATTGAGGACGATAATGACAATCTCAACGGGAAATTAATCGATAGTCGTTTATCCGCATATGATAATCGATATGACTTGTATACAATATTGATTAGGATCATGGGCATATCTAGACATATTTACCAAGTAGGAAACGGTCGTCAGTGGTCAGTGGTTGGCTTCACTGTCAAGCATCGATCGTGTTATCTAAATTACCTTTTAAGCTATATCGTTTACAGAAGTAGTCGTTTCATTGTCAAGGAACAATTCTAATTTTAGAGATATCCACATCTTAGATTTTCGTGATTGTTATACATTTTAAATGAAACAACCATATGCTGACTCTGGTAACAAGGCGAAGCGCGAAGTTGATTTCAGCCACTCGACACACAATGAGTGTCTTAACATTAGGTCACCTCGTTCCCTATACCTATCTGCCATATGTACCATACAACGTGAACCTGAGTAATTGAATTATTTAATAATATTTAATAGTTTTAGTATAATATGCAATTGAGAGAGCATGATTCATTCTCGAAATCATTTTTGATCACAGACACAAACACACACACACACGCACACATTTCCACAAAGTAATATTCCTTATCCACTTTAATTCGTTATATGCTTTATATGGATCAAGATTGATCATATCACTGAATTGGGTATTTTAGACGATGTCACAGTTTTATAATACGTAAATAGTAGGGTGTTTGTCACATATATATAGCTGATAAAAATAACTATTATTTTAAAATAGCAAATTAACCTGTGAATGAAATAAGTTTATTTTAGCAATTAATTTGTTTTCTACTTACTTAGCTTCACGCTGTATCCCTAGCGGGGTAACCAGGGAGGACACATAGTGCCAAATGCTGCTGTCTCGGTATACCTCTTTCGCCTCGTTCACTGTCATCAACCTCTTCATACATGCCTCCTCATGCTTTTTACGTGACCTTCCTCCAGTATCGTAGATACCGTGTTTCCGAAGGTCAACCGAGATCTTCTCTCTCTCTCTCTCAACCAATTAAATAGGCAATTTTAATACCTATAGGCAGTGTTATAACTATATTACAAAGTTTTTATTTTTAAAAAACTGTCGTTTTATCTGTTCCAAACAGGATTTTTTTATTTTGTTTCCTATTTATTTCATTATGTATTTTGTATCTAAAAATAACTTCTACAAAATATTATTAAATGATAAATAGATATTTAATCACATGTATTTTATCATACTTAAACAAAATTTAAAAAATGGATAAGTAAAGTACTAAATAAATACATTCGAGCGTCTAATTACCTTTTATTTTTACTTCTTAGCTTCACGCTGAGGCAGGGTAGGCAGAGGGAACCCGGGAACCTAGTGTTAAGACACTCTGTTCCACTTCCATTCCCCACTTTCCGCCGAATTTGAAGCATTGCGTGTTGAGTGGCGGAACTCAACGCCGCGCTTTGCCTTATTACCAGAGTAAAGAAATGAAACATTAAATGTTTAAATTGAAAATATTAAATATTTCATTTCCTCGATTGGGGATCGAACCCAGAACCTGTCGGTTACAGTCACACGCTTGTGCCGCTGCTCCACGACAGACCTCACCTACGGCCCACGCTGTAATAAATTTAAATTCACTGATTTATTCAAATTAAGACGTTACAAGCTTCATCTTTTGAACATCAAACAATTTATCACTGGTGCACCAAGGTTACTGCCTCTGACTTGAGAAGAACCCAAGAAAGAAACTCACCAGGATATTTAATTTTTTTAAATATTTTTTTACAATTTGATATTTAAATGACAATAATAAATACTTCCAATGCGTTTCATCATTTATAAAATCATTAATTAGCGAGCAACTCCGGGAACTACTCACTTCTCACCAGAAAAGCTTCGTATTTTCCCGAAAGTTGTTCGTTATATATTACCTTTTATCTCTTTCTTTCTCAGAGGGTTCACGCTTCATCTTTATCAGTACTTTCAGATTTGAAGCTGTCTAATTTCTTGGAAACTCTTTCTTGATATTCCTCTATATGATTTAAGACTTACAGATTTTTATGCCATGATTCGGTGCCAAGCTTGGACATCCAGTGCGGCTGCGCTAACCTGCGAACTGACCCCTTATTCTAGCTACTAATGGTCTGTTCCCAATTTAGCACCCTTAAACACTTGCGTGTCCATAACTTGGCTTCGAATACGCTGATCCACCAGGAATAGATCAGTCAATACTTTTCACTTCCGTTCGCTCCCATGTGTACAATTGAATTTGTTTGTGGTCAAACATCGTGTTTCACAAACGAATTCCATCCAAATTTCCAATATAAGCTTTCCAGCCTTATTCACTCTCTTTACCATACTTCCATAGCACTCCTTCGTGACCGCTACGCGCAGTTCCGACCTATCCGTTCAAATCACTACATATTATTAGTTTTTCATTCTCTCTAATACTACTACTACTACTACTTACTTAGTAAAACTCTACTACACAAAATACAATAATTGCAATAATAAACAACATATCAATAATATATCATATATTATTGATATGTTGTTTAATATGTATACACATATATATATATATATATATATATATATATATATATATATATATATATATATATATATATATATATATATATATATATATATATATATATATATATATGTATATATGTATATATAAATATATATATATATATATATATATATATATATATATATATATATATATATATATATATATATATATATATATATATATATATATATATATATATATATATATATATATATATATATATATATATATATATATATATATATATATATATATATATATAGATATATATATATATATATATATATATATATATATATATATATATATATATATATATATATATATATATATATATATATAATATATATATATATATATATATATATATATATATATATATATATATATATATATATATATATATATATATATATATAATATAAATAATATCTTGATAAAACTAATGTGTAATTTCTACATAAATTTAAATGTTTGCTGAAGAATCAAAACACAGGTATATTTTTTAAATTCTTCTATTATAATTATTTACACATAAAATTCTTACATATTTATTTTGTTTTCTTTCAGATTTTGTTCATTTCCAATTTTATATATCACATACCATTCAAGGCTACAACAATAGTTATTCCTGTATATATTAATACAAAAGTTAATTATATTTCCGAAAAATATTTTTCTCTTTCTAAAAATATTCCTCGTCTCTAATTTTATAATATACTACGTATTGAATTATAATTATATTGATTAACGAGTACATTATCACGCTTCGACAGTTTGATTAAATTATTTACTTTTTCCCACGGGAGGAAAAGTTTCAAGCCGTCTCTTTCAGCTGTAGATTGGACAGTCTCTCTAATGCATCCAGCGTTGCACATAAAATCACAAGTCTGTGTTTTTGCATTGAAGTGTAATCCTTCAGCGCAAACACCAAGGACCTTTTGATTGCCTTCACATCGCCAGAATTTGTCACAGTCCGTTGCGTGGGCCCAGTGGCGGACATGACATTCAGAGGCACAAGGATCTTCATCAGGAACTAAAGATGGCGTTGTTACTATAGGCACAGCGGTTGTTTCAGGTGGCGTTATGGAGCTAGGTTTATCGGTAGAGGTTGGGGCAGCAGTTGATCCAGATGTCGTTATGTAGCTAGAATTATCGGTAGAGATTGGGGTGGCAGTAGTTCCAGATGTAGAAATGGAGCTAGAGTTATCGGTAGAAATTGAGGGAGCAGTTGTTCCAGATGTTGTTATAGAGCTAGATACATCTGTTGTGGCCGGGTTTGCAGTTGTTTCTGGTGGATATATGGAGCTTGGTGCGTTTGTTGGGACTGGGGCTCCAGGTGTTCCTGGTGTAGATGTGGGGGTACTCCCTAGTTCACATTGAGCTTCATCAGGCCATGTACAGCTCTGAAATTGATTTTTTTACTAATTTTTATTATTTGAATATAGTATAATAAAGAAAATAAAAAAAAAAATCAAATCTGACTTTAAAAGTAAATTTATATGCATAATGTTATTGATAATTAATTAAAGAGCAAGTTAAAAAGATTATAGATATTTGCATATCCATTTACTTATTAAAATCCTTTAAATTTTGAATCGGTGATGATGAAAATACGATAACAAGTATCAATCATATTGATAAAAGTAGTAAATCAATTGGCATTCATTTTTATTTATATGGCTACCTAGATAATATGTATAAATATGTATAAAATTAATAACCTCTAATTTAGAATACCGTTAAAAAATAGATATCACACCTGAATAGGGTAAGAGAAGTGAGTCCCTGGTGCACAATCTCTTAGTACAAGCTGTCCATGTGTACATTGATAGAATTTACTGCAGTCTGATTCATGTGGCAAAAGGTGTTCTATGCTATAATTATAGGGACAACCATTTGGATTCAATTGATCCGGTGAAAGAGTTGAGATTGGATTTTCAGTAGAATAGGGAGCGTCACTTGTGGAAACTTCAGGAGCAATTGATGTAGGAATTTCAACAGTCGAAGAATTTTCTCCGATACCAGCTTCACATTCAGCTTCATAAGGCCATGTACATTTCTGTAATTCATTTAGTTACATTCTCTATTACAGTCTACATTAGTTACACTAATTTACTTGTAATAATATATTTTTTAAATTTAAGCAATAAAATTGTATAAAAACGGATATCCCACCTGAATAGGATACGAGAAGTGAGTCCCTGGTGCACAATCCTTTAGTACCAGTTCTCCATGTGTACATTGGTAAAATTTACTGCAGTCTATTTCATGTGGCAGAAGATGTTCAATGCTATAGTTATAGGGACAACCATTTGGATTCAATTGATCCGGTGAAAGAGTCGAGAAAGGACTTTCGGTTGAAGTTATTGGTGCGGCTGTCGTTGCTGTTGCATCAGTCGTTAATGTGATTGTAGTGTTTGGTGTAAGTGTAGTGTTTGGTACAAGTGTAGTGTTTGGTGCAAGTGTAGTGTTTGGTGGAAGTGTAGTGCTTAGTTCAATTGTTGTGTCGGGTGCAAATGTAGTATTTGTTGCAAGTGTAGTGTTTGATTCAAGTGTCGAATTTGGTGCAAGTGTAGTGTTTGGTGCAAGCGTAGTATTTGGTGCAAGTGTAGTGTTTGGTACAATTGTAGTGTTTGGTGCAAGTGTAGTGTTTGGTGGAAGTGTAGTGCTTAGTTCAATTGTTGTGTCGGTTGCAAATGTAGTATTTGATGCAAGTGTCGTATTTGGTACAAGTGTAGTGTTTGGTGCAAGTGTAGTGCTCGGTGCAAGTGTAGTGTTTGGTGCAAATGTAGTGCTCGGTGCAAGTGTAGTGTTTGGTGTAAATGTAGGGTTTGGTGTAACTGTAGCGCTTGGTGTAATGGTAGTTATTGGGTCGGGTGTAGTGCTTGGAACATCTGTAGCAATTGTCGCTTCCGTAGGTGGCGATCCAGACAGTGTACAGTTAGCAAGTTCTGGATGTATACATACCTTAAATAGAAAATAATCACAATCTTTGTATACGTAAAAATATATATAATGGATATTATTCGGATTTAAATATTAAAACGGTTGTTTGCCCGCCTAAGTCTGATGGACTTATCGCTCGATCATACTTAATATACAGCAAGACGCTAATGTAACAACAATAATGATCATCATACACATATAATATATAATAATTTACCTGTTGATGATAACTAAACGCAGTACCAGGGGCACAATCACGTGGTATTATAAATCTTTCTCCCCACTCACAATAATAATATTTTGTACAGTTATACTCGTGCTCCAGTAGATGATGTTCATAATCTTGTGGACATCTCTCATCTGGTACTGTTAGACTATTCGTTCGAGACGGCAAAGCATAGGCAAGGCCTACGCACAGATAAAATAAAAGTACCTTCCCTAAAAAAAATAAGTAAATATACTCCTATGTATAATTTAATTCTTTTTAGCATGGCAAAAACGGGATAATTTATTACATTTTATTGGTGACATAGGCAGAATAACACACACAAACACACACAATTTGGGAAGTTTTAACGCAAGTTCGGAGTCTTAGTTTTCATTTTCAAAAACGTAACAAAAGAATACTAATTTATAGACTTTGTATATTGCTTAGTTTTTATATTTTAATTTTGTTTTTGTGTTTTTAAAGTGAACTGGAGTAAAGGAGGTATCTCGAGGCGCAGTGGCAGAAGCGTGAGACTGTAATCGACATGGTGTGGGTTAGATCTCCACTCGAGGAAATGAAATATTTATAAATATTTTCAATTTAAATATTTAATGTTTCATTTTTTCGCTCTGGTATATAAGTCAAAAACGCGGTGTTGAAGTCCGACACTTATCACGCAATGCATTAAATTCGGCAGAAAGTGCGGATCGGAAGTGAAACGGAATGTCTTAACACTATGTTCCCCAAGTTCCCTTTGCCAACCCTCCCTTGTGCTGGATACAGCATAACGCTGAAATATAATTAGAATAACCAAAAATAAAATCCAAAATCAATTATTTAATCTGACACCAATCAAATAAAGTAAGCACTTTTGTAAAACCATTTTGTAAAACACTTTTGTAAAACGTTCAATGGACACCTTCGCTGCACGTAGTACGGTGCCGGGTCAAATAATGGTATGAATGATATTTTCACCAGTGCGTATCGAGTCCTTATTGACCTACTATAGATAATCTTTACGAAAAAATAATTTCAACATATTTTTTGTTTTGTCAGAATTATCCATAAATCCAAAATTTTTGGTTGAATACGTCCCAGGTTCTGCCAAATAGGAAATGAGGTGTAAACTTTATAGTGTACTATTTTGTGAAGAGAAGTGAATATTTGTCTTTATCCATTTCTCACAAACACCTACGATACAACAAGAGGAACATCATTTTCTACGTCAGCACTATTACCGCGGGAAATCCCGAACACGTAAACTGGTATTAAAAAACTTATGTACATGTAGGTGCTACTTCTGATCTATTTACAGCTTCACACCGTATCCCGCACGAGGCAGGGTAGGCAGAGGGAACCCGAGAACCTAGTGTTAAGACACTCCGTTCTACTTCCGTTCCCCACGATTTATTTTATTTCATATATTCTTCTGAACTTTATTTTTTCTGAGACTTTAAAGTTATTCATGATACTAAACGTTCTGCATATTCTGTTAACTTAGTAATTTATACTAAAGTTCTAATCGAGGAAATGAATTTTTATTGCCAAAAATTTTAAACTACTACAGGAAATAATATATTATTAGATAGGATACTCCAAAATTATCAATACATTACTTCATACAAGGATCTTTAATTCGATAAACGATGACATGATATTTATTGTAATATTTATTTATCCTATGAGAAAAATTCTGTTATCAGTATTTTAGTACAAAATATACCTATTTGTATATAAAAACTAAATTGTTTTGGAAGTGCTTCTAATCATGATCAAATTCAAATTCAAATATTTTAAAAAAAAATAAGAAGATACAATCTTCAATTTTTGAAAGTCAAACAATTTACCACCGGCTCAGAAGAACCAGCGAAAGAAACTCAGCGGGACATATCTTTTTTTTTATCAAAACTTTACATTATATAACTATGTGACAATGATACACTTGAAACAGTCTGGAGCGAGCATTTTATTCCCAAGGCGTATTATCATTTATAAAATCGTTAATATGGTAATAACTTTTAACACACAAACGTCTTATCACAACTTTTTTAAATTGTGAAACAGAAAATTCTCTGACGTTTTCTGGGATCCTATTGTAAAAGCGTACACCCTGTCCCATAAAAAAATTACGGACTCGATGCAATCGAGTTACAGGCGCACTAAGTTTAAACCTATTTCTAGTAATAATATTATGTACATCACTGATTTTAGTAAAGTTATTAATATTTTTCTTGACATACATAACATTATCAAAAAATGTATTGAGATACAACGATCATTTTAAACATTTCCCTTAAGGCTTAAGTTATAGATTGCGCGAATAGTTCACTTCTGCAAGACAAAGATTGACTTAATACTGGCTGCATTACCCCAAAGTAAGATGCCGTAAGACATAATACTATGGATGTAGCTAAAGTAAACAAGGTAAGCCGTTACTTCATCAGTCAATAATCTAATTTTTTTTACAGCGAAAGCTTCAGAGCTCAGTCTATTTGCCAATCTATCAATATGAGGTCCCCACTGTAATTTGGAGTCAATGGTGATACCGAGAAATACCGTAGAATCAACAGGCTCTACGGCTTTACCATTCAAAAGTACATTGGCTTTTACAATTTTGCGTTTAAAGTGTTCTGAATATTACACATTTTGTTTTTTTATTAAAAAGAGAAAAGTACCAAGAATAGACCACTGTGGGACCCCTATACTGATTGACCCAGAAGATTTCCTGCCGCTCACATCAACATTCTGAACCCTGTTAGTTAAATAAGAGGTCAGAAGATCGAGTGCACGTCCTCTTAATAAACTTTAAACTCCGCTACCATCCATATATGTAAGAATAAACGCAAAAAATAATAGTGTTTGTCAACACACCTGTAAAAACACTTTTGATTACACTTAACCACTTTAAAGTACGTACCTAGCATTGTGTCAAAAGTGACATCGATAAATCGAAATGATAAAACAACGATAAACTGTTATGTTAATGAGCTTCTGTTACAGGCACTGAATTATTCTTGATATATACCATTTATATAACAACAAGCAACGATAAGAAATGGCTATCATTGTTATCAAAAGATTAATGATTATACATGTAATAGAAAATACTAACATTTCCGGATATTATTTATAAATGATTTAAAAATTCCTGGTTGTTGTGATTATTTTATTTTTAAATGATATCAGCGCAGCGGTTAGGATTGGTCTATTTAGATTATTATTTAATATATTTTTGGCATTATTTGAAATTAAGTTTAGTATCCCACAATCAGAAGGAAAGGGGACTATTTTAATATTATAATTATACTTAAACATACTGACAGATGTTTATTTTGTTTATTACAGACTTTATTATCAGTCACAGGCAAAATTACAACTAAATCATTGTGTTGTTTGATAGATTACGATGATATATTTTATGAATAATAAACAAAACAAATTACTTCATTTTCGCACAATAATGATATCTCTCTGTTTCGAAGAAATTTACATAATGACGTACGTACACATTTTTAAAGTGTCGTGTCGCAGAGACACAAGCGTGTCACTGTAAACGACAGACTGTACGTTAAATCGCCACTCGAAGAAGTAAAAATGATATACTCAATATTTTCTTTTCTTCGCTACAGTAACAACACAATGCACGGCGTTGAATTCCGCTACTCAACACGCAATACCTCGAATTCGGCGGAAAGTGGAGAATGGAATGGAGTGTTAAACACTAGGTTCCCAAGCTTCCTCTGCCTACCCTCCTATGTGCGAGATGTAAAGCTGTGTTTGAAACAATAGATTTGACTGATATCTTAATTTATGCTTTAAATGAGTAACAATATACTTTATTATTTGACTTAAATAAACTAATTATATCGATAATTAGTTATAATTTTAAGAATTTTGAGAGACTATGTGCGGCTCATAGTTTTACCACTCAACACGCAATGCTCCAACATACGGCGGAATGTTCGGGCCGGATGTATCTGGGAACGGAGTTTCCAGGTTGCAGAATAGATTGTGAATTTAAATTATAAAAATATTTATTCGTTAAGGCTTTTGCTAGATTAATGCCATATGTTTGTATACGTTTTGGTGCTTTTCCAGGATATGATCTATGATTTCTGTGCGGTAGATATTCCAACATTTTAATAAATTATATACTTTTCCATGGCCATTTCTGTACAATCTCAGCAAACTTATCAACTTCCATATTTAGTTCTCCCGGAGTCATCAGCGCAACTTTAAGATTTATTTTGTGTAATGTATTTGTTGGTTATTGTTAGAGTTTTTATAAAGAGATTGCAGAATGATCTGACCTCATATCGTAGTTCTATTTTGTTTTTAAGATAATTTCACAAAATGTTTCAAAAATAAAAATATTGAGGAAATCAGGAGCTTTGTTTAGGTCAGTAGGCCAGTAAGTAGGAGATCTCGTTGGTATAACTGACGTTATTATATATTATTCATTTAATTTCTATTTCTGCACTTATTTCTATTTCTGCACTTATTATATCAGTTCTCTTCCTTTGTATTTACCAGGCTGGAGTTTTAATAGATGTTCTTGACATTAAAGTTACCACCTAGTACGAACCTCTCACTAAAAGATCTATAACAAAGACACTGACAGAGAATACTTAAATCTGGCATTCTTATGTTTCATTTTGAGGTTATTAGGTTAGCTCGGGCGATGCGAAATATCTAAGGCAGTTCCTGGAACATTTTAAAATCTTATAGCTAAGAATGAATCATTTTAGAGTACATATCTTGTAAGGCAGCAAATTGCTAGTTTGCTGCCGTGCGTGAATTTCAAACGATTTCTTAATTGTCTCACGTACTGCCCTGGATTCTTGCATGAGCTTACTGTATCTGGTCGGGTACCTTTTGTATCTGGTCTTCTTATATATAGTATGTGGGGCTTATCAAACCTGATGTAATGGTTGGATTTGTTCAATATATGCTCACATACAGCTGACGCTAACGCTTCGATACATGCCCATTCTTGACATCGTAGATGTGTTCCTTCACCCTTACACCGATCCTACTCTTTGTTTGACCTATATATGATAAGCCACAGTCATAATCAAGTTCGAATACACTTGCAAAGGAACACCGCAAAGAAATATTACATTTTACTAGTCTCAAGAATTGGCTTTCTTGTTAGGCTTAAATATAGTTTTAATACAAGCTCTTCTTAAGGTATTGCCGATCTGGTCTGTAACCCCCTTCACATATGGTAAAAGTGCCGGTTTCCTCTTAACTGTAGGTGGCTTGTTGGAGTGTGGTTACAACTTCTTGCTAATCATTTTGAAAGTCTGATTATAACAGTTTTGGTGCTAATGTTAATATTTTTTATACGTTCATCAAAGTTGATCATGAGCTTCAATATTTTATCTAATTTATCCTTTTTCTGTTCTTTGGCTCATCGTCTTAATTAATTATAGTGGGTTCTCCCTATAGTCACTTGGGAAAATGTTTGTTTTATGTTTACGTCAGACGGCCAGAATGCGACGAGGCTTATGTTACTTAAAAGAACAGAAGAAAGGATGGAACGCAAGATCAGCGTACTCTAACTTACTCAGCTTTACGCTGTATCCCGCACATGGCAGGGTAGGCAGAGGGAACTTTGGAACCTAGTGTTAAGACACTACGTTCCCAGTTTATGGCATTTCGTCTTGAGGGACGGAACTCAACGCCGCGCTTTGCCTCATTACAACAGCGAAAGAAAGAAAATATTAAATATTGAATTTGAAAATATATTATATTTTATTTCTTCCAGTGGGATCGAACCCACAACCTATCATTTACAGTCACACCCTTATGCCGCTGCGCCACGACAGGCTTCAAAAATATATTTAATAAAAGTAATTTGAATTTCATGCAGCATGCATGTTGAATAAAGTTACAATTTCATTGTATTAAACAATGAAATTCTAACTTTATTCAACATTGAAAAGAGCAACTGTTGAGTTTCTTGCCGGCTCTTCTCAGCAGAACCGCATTCCGAGCCGGTGCTCATTTTATGTTTGTGACGATTCAAAAGTGCTTGCTAAAGCCTATTTCAATAAAGAATATTTTGAATTTTAATTTGAATAAAGAGGTACACAGAATGGTAGGTACATACTCAGGTAACTTGGGCACGTAGAAAAAAGGAGTGATGTCTAGTGAACAGCTAAAAATATATATGAAGGAAAAGTGAGTGTTCAGATAGGTAAGGAGGGGGAGACTACGTTGGCCTTAAAAACGAAAACACAGTATTTACAACATTGGACGGACGTTAAGTAAAAGCTAGAAGACTCCTCCAAAAGCGGGTATAAAGAAGCTTATGACAGTGGAGGTATACCGAAACCAAACCTTATTGGTGCTTCATTCTCTCTGGCTCCCCACTACTGAGGATACAGCGTAAAAATAAACTTAGTTAAATTCATTCTCATGTCTAACATTTTCAAAGTCCATGCTGAAATTATACTTAATAGAATCTCACACTAAACTTTAGAAGTGAATACTTAACCCTCGACCATATACAGGTTAACGAATATATAAAAAATCAAAAGAATTCCATGCACCCTTCTATTGCTGCTTACACTGCACAGTGACACTTGTTACTGTCTGTTGGCAGTTATTGCGCTCCTAGGTTACGAAAATGTAGTTTTCGCTCTTAGGCTATGAAAATGTAGTTTTAGGAGCTGCTTGAAAGTAAGTGGTCATTTTAGGCATCTGAACATCAGAGGTAAAGCATTTCAGAGTCGAAAAGTTGTGAAGGAAGAAGGAAGAGTAATGCAATAAAACTTTTAATTTTATATTTGGATTCAAGTGCAGGTGTTCATGAGCGTTAAAATTTCAACCGCTCTTTAAGATAATATGTAATCAAAGGTAGTAAACAGTAGAAGTGGAATATGAGTAATCTTTATCGCAATTTTTTTTTTACTTTGCTCGAGAACTCAACCTTTGAACGAATTGTCACGCTTTCTTGTTTCAATAATCAGGATTAGTGCCAAATAGCAAAATCTGTAGCCACTCAAGTTTATTTAAGTTGCTGTTCTTTTAAGTAAGACAAAAAAAATCAGCATCTACCTAAATTTATATAAGACGATATTATAATACTACAATTTTATTTGATGTATGGGATTCATTGATTAAGATGAAGAGTAAGAACTCACCTCAGTAGTCAGTGGGTCCTATGAGCTATCTATTATCTACTGTAAATTCCTAGAATAGCTTGTAATAAAACATGTAAATGTTTGTAACAATACTGTTCTGGCTTCACCTCTTTTACATAAACCAGAATACTATATAAGAAAACTTTAAGATAATTGAAGAATTTTGGTTATTCTTAATTAGTTAGTTTACCAAGTTGGTATATTTGCCACAAATTTGTGTAAGTAAAACCTTAGTACTAGATTAAAAAAAAATATTGGGTTTAAAGATAACTCGTTTAATCTAAATATTAGATAAGAATTATGGCCAAAGATTATTTATTGAATGTTACTTGAATTTAACTGCAAATCAAACTACTCACTCCATACGGATATCCGTATCGAGTGAGTCGTTTGACTATATAGTCAAAAACATCAAATCAATATAACTAAATAAATTTGAAATTAATCTGCAATAGAGAGAGAATAGATAAATTGGAAAATATTCTTAATAATAGATGAAAAATAAAAGAGGAGACAATACCTTACCTTGTGAGACGCTGATACCGACTAAACACCTGACGGCGTCCATGCAGATCTCTTACCTCATAAAAGTTTTTCTTTCTACAGGGAAAACTGTTTAAGCTGTAAAATAAACAAACTCAGAGACCAGATCATCCAGTCCATCCAGTTTAATATTTTTTGTCCATTTACATTGTCCTCTGAATTGTCACCATTTGCATAGTTTTAAAAATTTTAGTCAAAACAGTAAAATTATACTACAGCAAATAAAACGTTTGGGAAATGTATGAAAACGATGAAAAACGTCTTAAAAGGCACTGTCTCACCCTTAATCTATAAATGCACAATAAAACATAGATATACTTGTTTATTTTGTAATTGCATAAATGTGTGTATGTAATTATACATAGTATATATTTTTCTAAATGTATATACATTATATACATATATATATATATTCCTCAGTAGTTTTCGCACCTTTATGCACTAATTTATAATCTTTTGATTTACTGTGGTTGCCTGAAATAAATTGCTTTTAGCAAAAATGCCACCACTGCACGTTTTGTTTATCATTAACTATTGAAATAAAACATTTTTTTTTGTTTCTGTTTAATAAAGAATGTAGAGTAAATTTTTTATTATTTTGGTATTTATTATATTTTTTACAACAATTGTAAAACTTAAATATGTTTTTAAAAAAGAATGTCTCAAAAATAGTGATGTAGTAATTGTTTATTGCAATTATCGATTAAAATCTTAGCTGAATAATCAAAACACAGGTATATTTTTGTAATTGCTTTTCTATTATAAATATTATTAAATAAATAGCTTACATATTCTGTTTTTTTTAGATTCTGTTCAGTTCGAATGTTGTATATCACATACTAGTCAAAGTTACAACAAATGTTAGTTTGCATTATTTTTCAACATTTCTGTGTATGTACAGAATTATGTTATTTTTCTTAATTTTATAATAAATTTAGCACTGAGCTATAATTCAACAGGTTAACTTCATTACGTTTCGCCAGTTTGATTAATTTGTCCACTTTTTCCCACGGAAGGAAAAGTTTCAAGCCGTCTTTTTCAGCTGTCGATTGAACTGTCTCTCTAACGCATCCAGCGTTGCACATAAAATCACAAGTCTGCGTGTTTACATTAAAGTGTAATCCCTCAGCGCAAACACCAAGGACCTTTTGATTGCCCTTACAACGCCAGAATTTGTCACAGTCCGTTTCGTGGGCCCAATGAGAGACATGACATTGAGACACACAGGGATCGCTTCCATCAGGAATTGTTGACGGGGGTTGCGTGCTCACTTCAGGCACAGGAGTGGTACTGGGTGTTGCTGTGACGCAGGGTGCATCAGTAGGGACTGGGGCGACAGTAGTATTAGGTGATGCTATGGAGCTAGGTGCATCAGTAGGGACTGGGGCGGCAGTAGTATTAGGTGATGCTATGGAGCTAGGTGCATCAGTGGGGACTGGGGCAGCAGTAGTTCCAGGTGATGCTATGGAGCTAGGTGCATCAGTAGGGACTGGAGCGGCAGTAGTATTAGGTGATGCTATAGAGCTAGGTGCATCAGTGGGGACTGGGGCAGCAGTAGTTCCAGGTGTTGCTATGGAGCTAGGTGCATCAGTAGGGACTGGGGCGGCAGTGGTTCCAGGTGATGCTATGGAGCTAGGTGCATCAGTAGGTACTGAAGGAGCAGTGGTTTCAGGCGGTGCTATGGAGGTTTGTGGACTTGTGGGGATTGGTGTTTCAGTTGTTCCCGGTGAAGCTGTAGAGCTACCATTCTTAATTTCACATTCAGCTTCATGAGGCCATGTACATTTCTGAAATAAAATTTTACGATGATTTATTTCAAATATATGTAATTAAA
This sequence comes from Eueides isabella, assembly GCA_019049475.1. Taxonomy (NCBI): domain Eukaryota; kingdom Metazoa; phylum Arthropoda; class Insecta; order Lepidoptera; family Nymphalidae; genus Eueides; species Eueides isabella. The sequence continues at coordinate 7,766,417 of CM032410.1, forward strand.
TGATAAAACATTAAAATAAGTGGATAGCTCACTTGAAGAGGGTAAGAGAAGTGAGTTCCTGGCGCACAATCCCTCAGTACCGGTCGTCCGTGTGTACATTGGTAGAATTTACTACAGTCTGACTCGTGTGGCAGAAGATGTTCAATGCGATAATCGTCGGGACACCCATAAGGATTCAATATATCAGGTGATATAGTTGAGACAGGGTTTTCAGTAGAGCTAGGGGCGGCACTTGTAGAACCTTCAGGTGCAATAGAAGAAGGATTTCCGGGACCTACAGATGACGAAATTTCTGGTGCAGCTGATGAGGGATCGCCGGGGGCAACGCTCGAAGGATTTCCTCCGATACCAGCTTCACATTGAGCCTCACTAGGCCATGTACATTCCTGAAAATTAATTTTATTAAACATTAAGTAGAAATATTAGCGTTTTAAATTTGATAATATTTATTATTAAAAAGGCAGCTCACTTGAAGAGGGTACGAGAAGTGAGTTCCTGGTGCACAATCCCGCAATACCGGTCGTCCGTGTGTACATTGGTAGAATTTACTACAGTCTGACTCGTGTGGCAAAAGATGTTCAATGCGGTAATCGTCGGGACAGCCATAAGGATTCAATATATCAGGTGATAAAGTTGAGACGGGCTTTTCAGTAGAGCCGGGGGCGGCACTTGTAGAACCTTCAGGTGCAATAGATGAAGGATTTCCGGGACCTACAGATGACGAAATTTCTGGTGCAGCTGATGAGGGATCGCCGGGTGCAATAGAAGAAGGATTTCCGGGACCTACAGATGACGAAATTTCTGGTGCAGCGGAGGAAGGTTCACCGGGTGCAATAGAAGAAGGATTTCCGGGACCTACAGATGACGAAATTTCTGGTGCAGCGGAGGATGGATCACCGGGTGCAATAGAAGAAGGATTTCCGGGACCTACAGATGACGAAATTTCTGGTGCGGCTGAGGAGGGATCGCCGGGCGCAACAGAAGAAGGATTTCCGGGACCTACAGATGACGAAATTTCTGGTGCAGCTGATGAGGGATCGCCGGGGGCAACGCTCGATGGATTTCCTCCAATACCAGCCTCACATTGAGCCTCACTAGGCCATGTACATTCCTGAAAAATAATTTTATTAAGCATTCAGTAGAAATATTAGCGTTTTTTTTTTTTTCTTCTTTTTTTTAGCTTCACACTGTATCCCGCACGAGGCAGGGTAGGCAGAGGGAACGCTTGAACCTAGTGTTGAGACACTCTGTTCCACGTCTGTTCCCCACTTTCTGCTGAATTTGAGGCATTACGTGTCGAGTGGCAGCACTCAACGCCGCGCTTTGCCTCATTACCAGAGCGAAGAAATGAAACATTAAATTTTTAAATTGAAAATATTAAATATTTCCTTTCCTCGACTGGGAATCGAACCCAGATCCAGTCGGTTATAGTCACAAGCTTGTGCCACTGCGCCACGACAAGCCTTTTTTAAATTTGATAATATTTATTATTAAAAAGGCAGCTCACTTGAAGAGGGTACGAGAAGTGAGTTCCTGGTGCACAATCCCTCAGTACTGGTCGTCCGTGTGTGCATTGGTAGAATTTACTACAGTCTGACTCATGTGGTAGGAGATGTTCAATGCGGTAATCATCGGGACACCCATAAGGATTCAATATATCAGGTGATAAAGTTGAGACGGGCTTTTCAGTAGAGCCGGGGGCAGCACTTGTAGAACCTTCAGGTGCAATAGAAGAAGGATTTCCGGGACCTACAGATGACGAAATTTCTGGTGCAGCTGATGAGGGATCGCCGGGGGCAACGCTCGAAGGATTTCCTCCGATACCAGCTTCACATTGAGCCTCACTAGGCCATGTACATTCCTGAAAATTAATTTTATTAAACATTCAGTAGAAATATTAGCGTTTTCAAATTTGATAATATTTATTATTAAAAAGGCAGCTCACTTGAAGAGGGTACGAGAAGTGAGTTCCTGGTGCACAATCTCTCAGTACTGGTCGTCCATGTGTGCATTGGTAGAATTTACTACAGTCTGACTCATGTGGTAGAAGATGTTCAATGCGGTAATCGTCGGGACAGCCATAAGGATTCAATATATCAGGTGATAAAGTTGAGACGGGCTTTTCAGTAGAGCCGGGGGAAGCACTTGTAGAACCTTCAGGTGCAATAGACGAAGGTTTTTCTCCAATACCAGCTTCACATTGAGCCTCATTTGGCCATGTACAAACCTGTAATTATATTTTATCATCAAAAATTTAGGAATAGTATTTGCTAAAACCATTTTTTTTTTTATAATAACTGGATGTAAGGAAGTAAGTAAGAGAACTATATATGTTGGACTATATTTTTTTTTTATTTTTGTCAGTTAATATTATTGTTCATTGTATCAAGAAATCTTTTGTCTTTGCAAAAAGTGTATTTTTTCCTTTGTAATTAACATAAATATATATATATATATATATATATATATATATATATATATATATATATATATATATATATATATATATATATATATATATATATATATATATATATATATATATATATATATATATATATATATATATATATATATATATATATATATATATATATATATATATATATATATATATATATATATATATTTAGAGGATGACATTACTGATGCATTTTTATAAAAAGATATTTAAAAATCTACTTAACATTTATAATTATAAAAAATATTTATATTTCACCTGAATAGGAAAGGAAAAGTGAGTTCCTGGCGCACATTCCTTCTCTACTTTCTCTCCATGCACACACTGGTAGAATCTGCTACAGTTTGATTCATGCGGCAAAAGGTGATGAATATGGATATCATTGGGACAACCATTTGGACGCAATTGATCTGGTGAAAGAGTTGTAAGATTTTCAGTGGAATTTGGTGCACCTGTTGTCACTGGCGCAGCTGTTGTAGTAGGTGCAGCTATTGTAGTTGGTGCAGCTGTGGTAGTTGGCGCAGCTGTGGTAGATGGTGCAGCTGTGGTAGATGGTTCAGCTGTTGTAGTTGGTGCAGCTGTGGTAGTTGGTGCAGCTGTTGTAGTTGGTGCAACTGTAGTAGTTGGTGCAGCTGTAGTAGTTGGTGCAGCTGTAGTAGTTGGTGCAGCTGTAGTAGTTGGTGCAGCTGTAGTAGTTGGTGCAGCTGTAGTAGTTGGTGCAACTGTAGTGGTTGGTGCAGCTGTAGTAGTTGGCGCAACTGTTGTTGTTGGTGCAGCTGTTGTTGGTGCAACTGTTGTTGTTGGTGCAGCTGTGGTAGTTGTAGTAGTTGGAACTGCTGTAGTTGGAGCAGCGGTAGTAATGGGTTTTTCAGTAGGTGGCGATCCCGATAGCCTACAGTTAGCAACTGCTATATGTACACATACCTATAGATTAAAGATTAGATACAGATTACGTATTTGTTTAACATGTGTATATTTTTATAATTATTTGTATAAACATAATTTTAAATAGAATGAAAGATTTGTGTGTTATATGTGATGTATTATTGATAAACAAATAAGTCCTGATACAAATGCCAGATATTCTGGATTCCCATTTAGAAGTACGTACGTACGTAAGTTTGTACGCAGAATATGTTAAGAATTAAAATAACAAAAAATACTTTGGTTTTCATTCGCACTATTAGGATATGAAGATCAACTTTTTCAATAAATACAACACATATTGTGTTGTTAATAACTACTTTAAACTACCATTTTTTTTAAAAATTCATAGTAAACTAGTTAAGGTATTAAAATTAACACTTTTGGGAGGATAATGGAAAATAAAATTGTTATAAGATACTTTGAGGAAGAGAAAAAAATATATTTTATTAACATCATATATTCATAAATATTTAGATTTAGTTAGAGATAATTTTAATTAGTAGCAAGTAAATAGATTAAATTATATTATTATGAGATAAAGAATATTGATTAGGTTAACATATAATTCCCAATTTTTTTTTCAGCTTCACGCTGTATCCCGCACGAGGCAGGGTAGGCAGAGGGAACCCGGGAACCTAGTGTTAGGACACTCCGTTCCACTTCCGTTTCCCACTTTCCGCCGAATTTGAGGCATTGCATGTTGATTGGCGGAACTCAACGTTGTGCTTTTGCCTTATTAACAGAGTAAAAAAATGAAACATTAAATATTTAAACTTAAAATATTAAATATTTCATTTCCTCGACTGGGGATCGAACCCAGAACCTGTCGGTTACAGTCACATTCTTGTGCCTCTACGTCACGACTGGCATCAACAACATATAATTATTTTTAACATATAATTAATTTTAATTAAAACTGTAGTAATTTAAAGCAAATATCGACGCGGGCCTAGCCGCGAGCAACAGCTAATATATTTATAAGAATAATTCAACTTACCTGTTGAATGTAACTGAAATGAGTTCCTGGTGCACAGTCGCGGGGTTCTATAAATCTTTCTCCCCATTCACAATAGTAATATTTCGAACAATCATATTCGTGCTCTAGTAAATGATGTGAAAAATTAACGGGACACCTGTCATCTGGTATTGTTAGACTATTTCTCCCAGGCGGCAGAGCATATGCCAAGCCTACGCTTAGACATATTAACAGTAATCTCCCTAAAATAATAATTTTAATTTATATTTGTAAATTAGTCTTTTGAGGCCAGCCACAGTGTGAATATAATTTGAATTTCATGTATGAAATGTTCAGACGAATTTTTAAACCAAGATCAAAAAACAAATCCAAAATGTAGTTAATTAAAATTTGTGCAAATATAGAAAAACATTAATTTCATATACTGAATTTAGAAAAGATTACTTATTATCGTTCAATTGAGCAGATGTGGATTTGCTATTTTAGAGTTTACGGTTTCGAATTCAGAATTGAATTTATAAGACAATAAAAAAGAAAACTAAGCATAGAAATATTATTAAATTTAAGTATTTTTCGAAAGTTTCACAATTATTGCATGTACTCTGTAAATCCGTAATATGATAACCAATGAATTTATTGAAATATTTGTTAATCCTTTGACGAAAATTATGTGAGATTGTATCAGTGTATTAATTATGATTTATATTTTATGCTATCAAGTATTAACATTTAATATTTCATGATGAGTCAATTAAATTATTAATAATGTTTGCTGCTTTTCATAAAATATATAGCAAAACAAGTATATAATTTTTTTATCGATTTACATATTCCTTTTACTGATTTACATATGCAATAAGCTAAGATATATATGCTGAAAAATTTGAAGCAATTTTTAACATAACAAAATGGTAAAATAATTTGCATTTTAAGTTTAAGTGCCCTAGCTCCAAAAACTGTGGTAAGGCATCACAAGAATGGATACAGTCAACTACCTTCATACCACTTGAACTAATGCAACTGTTACAGCAAGTCCTATTTTCTTGTGAAAATAAAAGCGTGTTAAAAAGAAAATAGCTAATAATAAAGTTCCACAAAAAAAAAAAAAAATTTTTTGACTAGATCTACATCTAAATATTAATACAATCATTCTCCCTTAAGTATGTAATAAATATAAAACGAGTGTTTAACAAAGAACTAATAATTGTCTCAATTTAAAAAGCGTATAAAAATTTTGAACGAAACGGGATTTTTATACGCTTTTTAAATTTAAGTTTAGTATTTTCTGTCCTAAGTGTGGAATAACACTTTAAAAAAATAGTAAAACTAATAATTGTCTCATTCGCTTTAAGTGTATTAAAGAGTCACCGAAAATTTCAGTAATATTGAAATATACAATACAATATTAAAATTAGTTAATGTGAATACTACATAAGCTTATAAAAATCAATCTTTTAGAGAAGGCATCTAAAAATTGATGCTTTAAATTAGTATGAAAAATCTCAGCTCCACGCTGTATCCCGCACATGGAAGGGTAGGCAGAGGGAACTTGGGAACCCAGTCACTTCGTTCCACTTCCGTTCCCCACTTTCCGCCGAATTTAATGCCGTGTGTGTTGAGTGGCGGGACTCAACGCCGTTTTAGTATGATTTTTTTTCTACTTTAGATGGGAATCAATCTTTGAAGAACATCGAATTCATGAAATGAACGCACAAATGCACACTGATCATCTTCAACATCATCGAACACTATTAAACACTTTAACACTTTGAAAGACGTACCTATCATTGCGTCGGAAATGACGCCAGATATATCGAAGTAATTGAACAAAGATTAATATTTTTTATGAACGTTAATTGCGCGCACTGAATTATTTTAGACAGATCCTATTTATATAATAACAAAAGGCACTGATAAGTAAAAGCTATCAATGTTATCGTATACAGATTATTTTTTACTTTTAATATATCTATGCCTAAAACTACTAACACCAGTTCCGGGTTTTATTGCAGTTGTAAATAATTAAAAAAAATGGTTACCGGTATTATTATTTTATGATTCAAAGATATCATTGGATAGTATTGGTATGCTGAGATTTTTTTTTTTTTTAATAATATTATGTAACTGGATTGATCGTTCACATTTTATATATTTTAGACTTGACTTTTATCGCACTTTGTAGTTGTCTCTAGTCACGGAAGTCTAAGAGAGTCTCTTACAACACTTCTCTTTCTTCCTTTCTTCCCGTTTTTAACCGTATCAAGCTCTTTTGCATCTATTTTAAATAACTTGTCATAGGCGAAATGATTTTGTAATGGGCAGGCTCGAAATACTATAAATAAAAAACTAAACTAATTGAACCTTTTGAGCTCCCAAAATATATAAATCAAAATCAAAATATTATTTATTTAATTAGACCATTAAAACTGCTTTTGAATAGTCAAGTTACGTGAAATGTCTGTTGTATGTGTCCTACGGGAAGCTACCATCGCCTCGGAAGGCGGGTCTGCTTAGAAAAGCCGGCAAGAAACTCAACTTTTCAAAATATATCTCAAAACAAATATATAATATAATTAGCTGCATGAGTGAGTTCCATATGAGTGCCTACCCCGCTAGGGATATAGCGTGAAGCTAAGTCAAGTTAAGTGAGCACCAACAGCATTTAATCCCATACATTCTTATCATAGCAATAATCTTGGATTGAATATTTTTTAAGTTTCACTTTCGGCTTTATCCAACAATATATATTTTTAACTTTCACTATAAAAATATATATTTTTAATAGTCACTTTAAATTTTTGAAGTAGATAGTCTATAATTATTTTAAGAATTTTATTATAGGCCTGTCGTGGAGCAGCGGCACAAGAGTTTGACTGTAACCGACAGGTTCTGGGTTCGATCCCCAGTCGAGGAAATGAAATATTTAATATTTTCAATTTATATATTTAATGTTTCATTTTTTCACTCTGATAACAAGGCAAAGCGCGGCGTTGAATTCCGTCCTAGAATCGTTCCTTGTGGGACACCCATCGGCAGATATTATATTATTAAAAGTAACGTGCTGAACTCTATTACTCAGGTACGAAGTAATGAGATCACAAGTACTGCGTCTAAAGGAGGGCAACTCTCGCATTTGTTGTAGATATCATCTATTAAAACCATACTGTGCTAATGCAAAGTATGGATTTAATAGAAGAGAATGAGAATAAATAATTTTAAAATACCATATCTATTTAAATACACAGATAATTGAAGATTTTTTTTACCAAACGATGGCAATGCAGATACAAGATATAATTGCTAAGATCACTATTTCTGTGATCAGTGTTACTTTGTTATTATCAGACCAGTGTAAATTTAATAGCACCTGCTGCATATGAATTTAAGGAAGAAATTACTTTAGTCGATATTTTTCAAAAATATTTTCATATTCTACTCATTTTAAGGTCTGCATTAGTTAATTTATTATTTACTTTTAGCCCTACCGACCCATTACTGTTCTAGATATTATGTTTCATGAGTTTATCATTTTATTTTTTTTTAAACATAGACTTAGCTTGAATGCAGACCTTTATAAACAAATTAAATTGTATTAAATATATTAATCAGGTTAAAGAGTTTCAATTAAAATATGTAAAAGTTGCAAAAATCAACGAGGTTTTTCTTATTTTCAACTTAACACTTGTCTTACAGGATTTTTGCCTTTTTGATAAGCAAAAGTAACCTTGTGTAGACGAGGTAATGCATGTTGAGTGGTGGGACCAAACACCCAAAAACTCACCTGAGATTGAAAATTTTAATAACATTTTTTTCTAATGTATTGAATAATATGAAAGCAAGAATATAAGTTTTATAGTAAATTTTAAAGATCTTTTCTATTTTTACAGTAAGTAACAGGTAAATTTTCTTAACTTTAGTAACTGCTTTCTATGAGGGCAATTCATGACGTAAAATTAAAAACGAGCTATCGTCGTCCTGCAAGAGGCTATATCAAAGAACTTTAGCTTATTGCGTTTACTGATAGTCTTTTATTATATTTTATTGAGTTTTTCCTAACTCATAGCACTGCACTTTTGCTGTAATCGTAATCTGTGCTAGAACGTCTAGATTTTGTAACTATAAGTTTTAATATAGTTTCGTTTTAAAGGTAGTAACTAATTTTTGTGGCTGGGAATGGAATCAGTGAGTTAAGTACGTAATGTCTTTTGTTCATTGGTCTATATAAAGAGTCTAAGGTCAAGAAAAGTCCCCACGTGCAACTGTAAATGTGACAGGTTATTGGTACGATTCCCACTCAAGGAAATTAATATTTAAATAAATATTTAAATTAATTAAATTTAATATTTAAATTTCCTCGATCCGGTAACAAGGCACAGCGCGGCGTTGAATTTCGCCACTCAACACGCTATCCTTCCAGATTTTTTCAGAATGGACTGACTTAACATTTGGCTCCCAGACCCTGCTAAATGCAAGATAGAGCTTGAAGCTAAAAAAAGAGTCAAGAGATTACCGTTCTATCTTTCTTCTTTATCTTCTACCTGGCGTTAATAGCTGCGTACTATACCAGAGTTTGTTCATACTTAATCTACTCCAATTAAAACGATTTTTTACATCCTCGACCGTTAGATGATTGGTTCATATGTCCTGCATCACAACATCCAAACAGCGATTTCTTGGGCGTCCGGATGGTCTCACTTCAGGGGCAGATACAACGAGGCACTTGCGCCCGACATAGTTTCTAGGCCGGCGTGTAACATGGCCATACCATCTCAGGCAACGCTCTTGGAGATTATCCGCTACAAACCTTTCCGACTTAACAGATGGTTGAGTACCTATATGGATAAAGTTTCCCGCAAGCCGTGTAATCTGTTTTCTACATCTTGGTCCATACGGCGAAAGAGAAAGCCAAACTCCTGGGCGCCCTGTTTGCCTCAAACTCGACTATGACCGATGAACAACGCCGCCAACCATTCCGCGGTGTCAGAGCAATATCTAAAGTTAAAATCAGTTAGAATACTGTTAGGCGAGCTCTATCTTCCTTGGTCATCAACAAGTCGAATGGGCCAGATGAAATTTCTCCTCATGTGCTCCGTTCATGTGCTCCTGACTTGACTCTGGTGCTAACGCGTTTATTTCAGCACTCTGCTTAGTCGACGCAGTCCCAGATTTGTGAAAAAGCGCTCCTGGTAAACCTTACTTACTTAGCTTCAAGCTATATCTCTAGAGGGATAGGCAGAGAGAACGGAGCGCCAAACGCTACGGTCTCGGCATTTCTTTCTTAAATCTTTTTTACCATTCTTTCTTCACTCATTCGCTCGACGTGCCCAAACCATCTAAGCACGTTCTTTTTCATTCTCACTGTGACATTCTCGCTAGTACCTATTATTCTGTGTATCTCTTCATTGGGTATGCAATCAGCTAAACTGACTCTGCATATCCGACGAAGAGATCGCATCTCTACAGTATTCATCTTTCTTACATTCTTCTTCTGATTTACTCACGTTTCGCAGCCGTATATCAGTGTCGATATCAATACACATGCATTGTGTACGGCCAAACGCGCAGCTATGCTGACGTTTCACCATCTCAACAATGCAGCTAAGGCCCCGATAACTTTGTTACCGGCAGCAATACGCCTTTCAGCATCGAAACATTCTTTCAGAGTGGTAGCCAACGCCTGTAACTCGCTTTCTGATGATGCAATAAGCACTGCTTCATCTGCGTAAAGCAGGCAATTTATATTCAAGGTACCTACTTTCACTCCCATGTCACTTTGTCTCACTCCATAAGGACAGCTGTCCAAATACAAATTAAACAACCAAGCTGACATGGCGCAACTTTATTTAACACCCGATTGGATGTCAAACCAAGGCGACATGCCAGCTCCTACTTGCATGCAGGCTGAAAGATCTCTGTAAAGAGACTTTACGGCCTATAGCAAGGGTCCGCTCACATCGTACCGGGGCAGTATCTCCTGTAATCTCTTTCTTTCAACCCTATCAAACGCCTTTTCTAAGTCTACAAAAGAACAGAAAACTTTTTGGCTTAGTGCCAATAATTTCTCTGAGATCATGCCGAGGGAAAAAATCTGATCCATACACCCTCTTCGTACGTAACAAAATATTGTACCATCCACATCATCTGGACACTTGGCAATACACGATTGTACGGTTTCGTAGAAATTTTCTTCCACGCGCCACACATTTTTGGAACGGTTTACCCGTAGTATTTCCAGATCGATACCATATCAAAGGCCCACAACGCACCTGTAGCTCCGCTGGTGTTGCACGAGGCCGTGGGCGAGGGTGATCTCTTACCATCAGGTGACCTGTACCGTTAGCGTTTACCTTATATTTCCATTAAAAAAATATAAAACTGGTTCTGTCACCAGATTTTAAAATAAAAAAAAAACATAAATTAATTAAGTATGCTACGATATTTATTAATAGGTTCTACGTATAAGCTTGAAAGCTTGTTGTATTACTTGAACCAAGCTAGTTTTTTATATTTTTTATTTAATAATTTTATTGGGCTTGGAACCATGGTTAAGTGTACGTTTTTAATACGAAATAATTTTGTGTTTAGGGAACGTATAATAGCAATACCACGGCTACTGTAAAGTGTTCGAAACGTCGAATTTCCAAAAAGGTTTACCACTAAATATACGAGATGAATCCGGTTAAAAGTGTTTCATTTAAAAAGTTATAATACTATACGGCTTCCTTTTATCATTGTGAGATACGGAATCCCAAAAAAAGAGCTTGGAGATGCTATCAAATACATTAAGATATAATTTCTTATAGATTTTATCCACATAAAATATGATAAATACATTCATATTTAAGTATATAATATATCAGATATCAGATTATCATCAAGAAATGTCTAATGTGTAAGAGTGTTTCTATGAATTGTGGAGACCAAATACTTTGGCCAATCTTGGTAATTCTTACGTCAATCGAGTTGTCTTCACCTTGATATTTTCACTAAACATTACGATATTATACCATTTATTTATTTATTTATGGCTTGCTTTGATATTATATTGTAAAAATCATTCATATTACGTGATATTCTTGCATTTTGAAGTCCGTTACTGCTGGTTGATAGCAAACACTACATGCAAATGCATGTCTGGGTTCACACTAATTATCATTAAACAAAAAAAAAGTAAAGTTGTTGGTGATTGATTAGATATTTAAAAATTGAAGATATAAAAGATCACACTACATATACATAAAGATAAGGTGTTCAGTATTAAAATAAGAAGAAACATCTAAACTTAAATTTAAAAAGCGTATAAAAATTTTGAACAAAGCAGGATTTGAACCTGCGCTTATTATAACTTTTGTTGTTAGTATCTCTGTAGGGAGATTTTTACAAATTTTCGCTACCCAAAGACAACTCATAAGAATTATCGTTTGGCAAGAGAAAATACTATTTATTTAATATTTTTACTATTTTTTAAAGTGTTAGTGTTCTTCACTTAGAACAAAAAATACTAATCTTAAATTTAACTTTAGTTTTCAAGAGGCGCGGGTTCAAATCCCACTTCGTTCAAAATTTTATATACGCTTTTTAAATTTAAGTTTAGTATTTTCTGTCCTTTTTAAAACATATTAAAAATAAGAAGAAACATCATTTATGAAAATATTGAAAATTGCTCGATCAAGACGTGAACATTATGGGCCATCTGAGGCAATCGTGTGCTTTTCCACTTGGGAGTGTCCCAAGAGAACATAATAAGATAAAGAGAATCTGTAGGTATACTGCTAGTTTTTTAACCAACAAGTAATGTGAAATTAGTAAAATCAGAATGATCATCAATTTTTTTGAAATCAGTGTATATTGTGTCTGCATGCTTATTATCAACGATTGCTTTACCTAAAGCAATTGTAAAAGTGACATTATTTGAAATTTAACAAAAAATCTCCAAAACCCTTGGTTTCAAAAAAATACATCAAATGGTCCTTATTGTGGAATTCGTATACAACAATTATTGTTTACTTAAGTTACAGTTTAAAATCTAAAAAATACGAATATATACGAATGACTTAAAATTTCTGTAACAACTATTATTGAAATTTTGTTTCTTTTTTTAGCTTTACGCATTCGGCATAGTAGGGAGAGAACTTGGGAGCCTAGTGTTAAGACATTCAGTTCCCTTTCCCACTTTACACTGAATTTGACGCATTGCGTGATGAGTGACGGAAGTCAACACCGGGCATTGTCTTGTTTCCAGAGTGAAGAAAAAAAAATATAAATATTTCACTTCCTCGTGGGGGACCAGCACACGCTTGTGCACCTGCGCCTTCGTTAATTTGTCATAATACGCGAGCATAGAAATTTCTCCATAGTCATTTTTGTAATCAGTTAAAGAAAATAAAGGCTAATTATGAAACAATGAATTCCAAATGGCTGTCAAAAATACTAAAAGAACTTGGAAAGTAATTAAAAAAATACAAACATATCAAGTGAAAATAATTAGGCACCTTATAATCATTGTAGTTAGGCTAACAATCCAATTGAAGCAGTAGAGAATGTGAATAATTATTTTACGAATGTAGGGAAAAAACTGGCATCTGCTGTTAATTTCAAAAAATGTACCGATGACTTCGAAATAAAATCTATTATTGGTAGTCCTAAAACACACTCGCCGTGGGCTGGGATAATATAGCATCATCTATCCTTAAGAATACTATACATGTTATTACTCCTTCTTACTTCTTACTTTTTGGCATGTAATCTGTGTTTATCACAAAGAAAGATCCCTAGTGTTTTTAAAAAGGCTGTTGTTCACTAAATCTATAAAAGAAGAATCTGTAATTTTAAAAACCACCTTTACTACTAAAGGTGGTTTTTAAAATTACAGACCCATATCAATATTGAGTACACTTTCCAAAACTCTTAAAAACTAATAAATAAAAAACTAGTCTCCTATTTGAATCATACTGTCCATACATAATTTAGTATCCTCTAACCAATACGGCTTTAGAGCTAGGAATTCTATAGAGGATACGGTAATGAAATTGGTAGATAACGTAATATAAAATATTGATAGTAACAAAAAGACACTCGGTATATTCCTCGATACTTCTAAAGCCTTTGATATGGTTTTTTTACCTCTTCCTTAAGTTAAATTGGTAAAAGTCGGTATTAGAGACGTTGTTTGAATATTTTTAATATTTATCTGGCCGACAGAATAAAAATAGTTACAATAAATGGAATCATCAGTGGTAAGGCAAAACTCTTGCTTAGTGTACCGCAGGGCAGCGTGTTGGGATGCACTCTATTTGTAATATATATTAACTAAAAATACCTAACCTCAAAGTTATTATTATTATTTCTTATGCAGATAATATCGCCTTGCTTGTTTCTGGTATTTGTTGGCCTGATACACTGAAATATGGTGAAAAAGTTGTTTTCCATTTATACAAACTGATTATCATGCAACATTTTAAACCTTCATTTGGATAAAATTCAGTTCAGTATAATCCTTCATAAGTGGTCTCTGCCCTCTGAATCTTTTAATATTTTTCTATTATGGCTTATATGTCGGCAAATATGAGCCATAATATGAAAAGATTTTACAATATGAATTACGAAACTTACGTAATTGTTACAAAATTACCAAAACTTGTTCTTTAATGTATCTTGGTGTCGTCATTTATGATAACCTTTCCTTAAAAATCACATTCGATCTCTGATTTCTCGTGTACGAAAACTAATATTCATCTTCAAACATCTTAAATATGCGCTAATTCACAGATTTTAAACATGGTTTACTACGCTCTCGTGCAGTCGTTAGTTACATATTGCATATCAGCATGAGGTGGTGTATAAAAATCAATTCTCCTTACACTAGAAAGATGCCTTTCTTCTGTTGCTTTTTTCCGCTCTGTTTTGAAGTTTACACACACACACACACACATACACACACACATACACTCACAGCGCATGCTTGCGTATACATAATAACTTTAATTTTATTTTTTATTTTTTATATTACTACTATTAATTTGTACCTTGACAGAGCTTGACGGCCAAAATTGTCTCTTCGTCATGGACTTTAACGTCACCCCAAAGAAGAAAGTAGTGCTGAATGGACCAATACATACCGACTTCCTGCCAGAGGTGAAAAGTCGAAGTCTTACGACCAGAATCGGGTACTATGGACGCCATTTTTGCCAAAAGATCTTTTAGCTCTGCAACACGTCTACCTATTACTACCAAAAATGTATAATACTAAAAATATTCCATTAATGTGATTTATAATAGTTTAATTTAAAATATTCACTCAGCTTCACGCTGTATCCCGCACATGGCTGGGTAGGTAGAGGGAACTTGGAAACCTAGTGTTAAGACACTCCGTTCCACTTCCGTTCCCCACGCGTTTTGCCTTGTACCAGAAAGAAAAAATGAAAACATTAAATATTTAAATTGAAAATATCAAATATTTCATTTCCTTGAGTGAAGATCGAACCCACAACCTGTCGTTTACAGTCACACGCTTGTGCCGCTGCACCACGACAGGCTCATTTAAAATTACAATCGTGAAAATCAACAATATTTTTATAAATTTTTAAGTAATTTTGATGTATTTCAATATACAATGGTCCCTTTGCTGGTTATGTAAAACACGGTATCAAGCTTCTTCATACTACTTATTTGCTATGAATCATAGAAAATTAACAGAATAATTTAAGATGCATCAAGGGAACTAATTTTTTTTTACTTTTTGGGCTGTTCTGGTATTATTCGTTCTGGTCCCATTTTCAGACCAGCTTAATAATTCCATATTATCACATTGTCATCTGACCTATGTAAAATATTTAATATTTTGAATATAATTTTTAAGAACACCATGGTGTCCTAAGTAGAAGGCTACAAACGCTCATGTTATATATGACAGTCATAGGTCTCTTTACCACTCGGGAGGGCGTAATATATAATAATGACGAGTAACGAGGCATATCTTCGGACATTCACCACGCAATATCTCAAGAATCAGCAGAAATAAGGGAACGGTAGTGCTAGATTCCCAGGTTCCATTTGCCTTTCCTGCTACACACATACTGTTGTATAGGTACAGCAAAAAGCTAAAAATTAATCAGATAATGAGAGTTAAATTGACATTGGTATTAATTTGACAATGGTGAATAATTATTTTACACAGAAAGTTTATTGTTGATTTCCAGCAATCATGAGTCGCTATACTGTAGAGTAAAATTTCGACTGATAATTCTAATGGATTGAAGGATTAATATACTGGACATTAGTGTTGATACACTAATCCTTTCTTCAACATAAAATTATCTTTGTGAAATCATAATATATTTTTTTTATTGTCAAACAAAATGAACTCAAACACTCGTGTTTACGACAAAGTGTAATTTTAATCATCATTTAATCGGCTTAAAGATATGACATTCTCATATTGTCGTTTATTTTATCTGTCTATGTTTGTTGTAAGTATGAACTACGTTTCACGCTGCATTTATTCAATTTTTTAAGGCTTTTCTCCAGTGTATCGTATAATACAGCGACAATATGGTATCTGGTTGATTCAGCTCTATCAACATCCGCTAGCCTAGGTTCAATTCACGCAGCAGCTACATTTGCTCACGCTTGACCTTTTCTTGAACAAAGTACCTTCTTCCCTACCCATCCGGTGTCGCTGTAAAAGCGTTTGACCTTTTTTTTATGGAAAAGATGGCAAACGAGCGTACGGGTCACTTGTGGTAAGTGATCACCGTCGCCCACGACCCAGAGTAACTCCAGCGGAGCTACAAGAGCGTTGCCATCCTTTACGGTGTATGGGCACCGGGGCCCGGCATTACCTAATGCGAAATACAGTGGCCAAAGCCACTACTTAACGCCGGTCTTAAATGCCGGGGGTGGTAATAATCCGGTTGAGCCCATGCGTGCTGACATTACTGGCAACGTGACTCTACCACACGCACTTTAGTCGCCTCTTACGACACCATCAGTACCAGGGTGATCCTATTCTAAGCCGAAATCACACGGCCAACCTTATAACCAATCAATTGATATACTATCTAAATCATTCAATCCGTTTGAACTCTCTTTTACACGAAATAGAAACAAAACATTCATACAGACATGGACTAATAAACACATCGGCTTTTTTCGCATCACACAGTTGAGAAAAGAAAGAAATTAGGGAAACCCTGAAGAAAAATTGTATTTTTTTTTCTAAGTAAGTTTGCATTATATTTATAGCGGTTTAAATTTTTATTTTATCATCTATTGTTATCACGTATCGTTATCATTTACAATAGGCTACTTATTAGTTAGTAAGTTTGAAGTAGTCGGTCCAGTTCACAGAACTTGTAGCTGAGTGGCAAAATTATCTATATAACATTAACAGAAAAATCCCCGTTTAAATCGCTTAGTAACGTAATTTTTTAAAGCTTTTATAAATCCGGGGTCCATTTAGGGTCTATCGTGGCACAGCGGCATGTAAACGACAGGTTGTGGGTTCGATTTCCACTCGAGGAAATTAAATATTTAATATTTTCTACTAAAGTTTTTAATGTTTTCATTTCTTCGCTCTAGTAACAAGGCAAAGCGTGGCGTTAAGTACTGCCACTCAACGCGCAATGCCTCAAGTTCGGAGAAAAGTGGGGAACGGAACGGAGTGTCTTAACACTAAGTTCCCAAGTTCCCTCTGCTAACCCTGCCATGCGCGGGTGTATCCCGTGAAGCTGAGACAGAGAGAGGGATGATCCATTTCCCCCGATGCAATAGGATGGATGTTATAAATTTGTCCTGTCATCTGTATCTCCTGTATTATTTTCATAGAACGATTATAGCAACGGAAAAAAAAACAATATTTTTTATTGTACTTTACAATTCGTTATCTGTACGCTGTTGATGCACCACAGTGTATATACTTCATTTCATAGCATAAGCTCATCAATATATAAATTTACGACTTCTGCATTATTTATAACTGTCGTTAGTGATAAGGGATAAGCTGGACGTGTTAATAATAAAATCAAAAATAAAAATATTCTTTATTCAATTACTTTTAAATCTTCAAGTTACATAGAAATGTCTGTAGTGCCAACCTCATTCCTTTCCTCATTCCTATAGGAAGCTACCACTGGCTTATAAGATTTATAATAACATTATTAAAAAAAAACACCGGCGATTTGGACGCCCATCTAGAGTTTCGAACCAATGTTAGGATTGTAGTTTAACGGGAAATAAAACTAAAAACTTTATTTTTTAATTATAAATTTATAACAATTTGTGTCGTAATATTTTTTTGTTTTTTAGCTTCACGCTGTATCCCGCACGAGGCAGGGTAGGCAGAGGGAACCCGGAAATCCAGTGTTAAGACACTCCGTTCCACTTCCGTTTCCCACAATTTCCAAATTACAATTTCTAATTTTCGCTTTTTTTTTTGGATTGTACTGCAAGTTTTAAATTCTAACCAACTTTGACAATTGAAGTTCAATGGAAAATATCCTGAAGATTTTGATTACGCAGGGAATACGGTGCAGTTGCAGTTGCAGAATGCACTATATTCGTTTATGCACAAATATAAGATTTCATAGTTTTTTTCTATGAAGCCAGTAAATTTGGACTTTTCAGATTTCTTTTCATTTGTATTGTAAATTTTTACTTCATGCTTAATTCCACAATTGTAAGTCCACGGGAAATAACCTATAAATTGCATAATAAGTACTATAAAAGCGATGAATAAATGGTCATATATTTTTATTGCGTTGACTTTGAAAATTGTTTTTTTCAAAGACCTGTATAATTGATATTGATAATAATTTAGGCGTCATACTTCTACGCAATCTCGAGATAAATGGTCGAGACAGACGGACAGACGGAACATGGACTAAGGTGATCTCATAAAAGTTTCATTTTAACCTTTGGAGATATTAAATTCTAAACAAAAGTTGAAATACCTTTGTTGTTGGTTCGTTGTAATGCTATATAATAAATAATATAAACTAATAATATATAATAAATAATATAAACTGATAATAATGAAATAACATGCAGTTAAAAAAGAACGATAAATAGGTTATGTACCTTTTTACGATAAAAATAAAAAGCACCTCTTTTACAGAGAGTTGATAAAAGTCATCATTGTTCATCGAATCACATAATCTTATATCTAGACTAATAAAGGACATATAGGAGCATTCAATCTTCTGGCATTTTATTTAACTAAGAGAATTTGATGTAAATACTAAAAATCTTCAGGGCTATTAATTAGCATGGAGTCCCTCAGGGTTCTATTCTTGATCCTATTTTATTTTCCATATATATATAAATGATTTTCCGTATCGTTACTGCCACCGTTTAATGTAAGATCACGCTTACGATACATTGTTTTTTCGACAACAAAGTGTACTCCCAACATATTATTTTTAATAAAGTTGGGAACAGGCAGAGAGAATTGAAAAGACAAGATATTCAGTTCTCCACTTTACCCAAATCAAAGAATTTGAGATAGCGCTAAAATATAAAGTAGAATATTTGTTTATCTTATATCTGTTAGAAATCGTTCTTAGCACTTAGTTATAAGCTTCTTTACCTGTGTTCCCAGAAATATGCTTATCATAATATATAAAATTTCGAATAATTGATAGCATCAGACTGATATTAATTAATCTTAATT
The DNA here is from genome assembly GCA_019049475.1 of Eueides isabella. Taxonomy (NCBI): domain Eukaryota; kingdom Metazoa; phylum Arthropoda; class Insecta; order Lepidoptera; family Nymphalidae; genus Eueides; species Eueides isabella. The sequence continues at coordinate 7,785,449 of CM032410.1, forward strand.
GAAATCTTATATTGCTTTCATGTAAAGTAAATTGCAGATTTGAGAGCGTAAATAACTGTTTTTCTTTTATGTGTAGATAAAAAAAAACGATAGATATATATTTTTATAGATACAACGCAATAGGACTCATCTGATTATAAACGAACGTAATGCTTGTGCAATTTTAAAAATATTTACACTATTTCCACGCGGGGAAGTTTTGGGTGTATTGTGACTATTATAATAATAACAAGTTTTGTACAGTTTGAACAATCTTTAATTATATTTAATATAAATAATAATAATAACAATATAATAGTTTAAAACACTAAAAAAACACGCTTAGCTTATTAACCTATTATTTATTTTCTCCCTTTTCATTTTGTTTAGGTGTTTTTAGCATGCGCAGATGCGCTAGGTCTATCACTCTTTCGGGGAGTAAGAGAGATAGAAGGATCCGTAATAGAAATTATTAATCCTGACGGTTCCCATAATGATAATGGGAAATTATTTTCATACTATTGCATTGTAATCGGTCCTTGATAGGTGTACAATGTTTTAAATTAATCCGACTTTTGGAAATTGCTATAAATCATGCTCAAAGATTCCGTTACATACATACATACAACCCAAGCTAATAAAAGCGTGTTAAAAAATTAGGATAGGGCAATAATAACTGATAAAACAATCCAACAAAATAGTCCGGATATAACCTTACATGATAAAAAAAAAAAACAGTTTATCGTATAGATGTAGAAATACCTAACACACATAATCTCTTCATAACATATTCCGATAAAATTACTAAATACTTACGTACGTTGAACGAGCACTGCAAAAAGAGTTCCAGTAATATTTTCCATCACAGGCGCTATACCAGTTACTTTATACTCCAGTCGTAGTCAGTAAGCAACTTAACATTTACCCACTCCTTTATCGTCTATTACAAAGTCGCATTGTGAGAAAACTTTTAAATTCTTTCCAATAGATCATCATAGTGTTTCTTTAATGTTTGACTAGGGTTAGGGAATAAGTCCCCAGTAATGGGAGGGTGAAGAAATTCATAAATAATAATAGGCTCTTGAGATTATTGTATTAAAAATTTATGCTATTTATTCTACATGGTGCTTATTATGCCCTATCACTATCCTGGTATATTTTTTGCCCGCAGACTTTATGTCATCTACCTAACTCCAAGGTGGTTTACCCTTTCTTCTACTTACTGCAGTCGCAGGTAAACCATAATATAATTATCTTGTAACCATAATATAACCATTTTTCTTCTTTATTATTTTTTGGCCTATCCATTATCATCTTTTATTCTTCTATGTTTTATGCCCGCAGTTCTTTTTACCTTTTAGAGTTTCTTTCCCATCATTTCTCATCGTACTCTTTTATGATATTTTAGCAGCTTATTGAGGGCCCAAATTTAACAAATATTTGGTAGAAATAGCATCAACAATAGGTATTAAAAAAATGTCGTTTCATACATATATTAATATCGATAGATTAGATATGATTTTCTTTGTTTTTCATTATCTTTGCTTGGCTGCAATATATTTCTACGTGTTACATATACGTTTGTCGATTTCTTATAGATATAAATATTAACATAGTGTTAACTACGCTAATTATAGATAGTAAAAAAACTATTCTTGCTTTCCATTTGTCAAGGCCTTAGTTATCCTTATTTTCGTAACTAACCTTACTGTATTTCTTTCTATTTCCGGTCATTGTCCGCAGTTCTTCTTTTGATGACAAAAATATAATTAAGTTATCCGCAAATCTAAGATACGTTAGGTTTTCTCGAGACGGTGCCGATGGTACTTGTAGCTTACTGTAAAACTATATACATTTCCGTGTAATATAATGATTCAAAAGTGTTTGTAATGGCTTACTCAAATACGAATTATTTGATTCAGATCTGAAATCGAAACCTACTACAACATAACCTCGGCGGTAGAAGACATAGACATGGCTAGGAGTCCAGCCTCCTCTGTGTCCAGGACATCAAAAACCGGGACACAATGATTGTCCTGATATATCTCTTGGCCATCAACTCTGACGAGAACGTACTCGAGGCTCTCATGATGCAGATTGGAGAGGTATTTTACAGTCTTACCAAGGAAGGTGATAGGACCGGAGTTAGGTTCAGCAAAAAGCCGGGAAACCTCACAGAAGTCATCTGGTGCTGTCGGTCTCTCATAAAACCTACGAGTTGAGTTACTGGGGGTCCAGGTCATAAATCATTCGACCTTGTTGTAGAGCTCCCACTTGAAATATGCACCACACTGCACGAAGCCTTTGACTTTGTTTTCCTGACTTCCCGGACAATTTTTTTCAAACATGACACACACGTGTTGAAAGTGTATTCTGCTACAAAATTCCACCTTGCCAGAAAGTTACAACAAGTATACATCCGTCATATATACATTTATTAAAACTTTGCAAATAAAATAATCATCAACTTAATAGATAATTCAAGTCTAAAATATTATATTAAAAGTAGTGTCACATTGGAGCAATAACCCTATTGCTTACTTTAAACTGCTATAACTTTATCAAAACTCGTCGGAATAAGTTTTAATTCACCATTCTTAGATTTGATTCCACCTTGAATCTGCCTAACAGGAAATGAAAAGTAAACTAAGGAAATCAATGGGCCGATAGCGGCCTCACCTACACTAGAAAACATTTTAGTAGTGACGTAACAGACAAAAATAAAGAAATGCTTTATCACAAAAATAAGGGATAAGAATACTTAAATACTGATATGAATGAAAATAAACAAAATTTTATTTTCGAACTAATCGTTTTTATACATTTTATTGCAATATCGCGCCAATATATTGTAAAATATTTTGCAATAATAGAATGGAGTGGGGTGATACAGAAAGCCCAAACGTTGTGATTGCATTACATAAAATAGATAGCCAAATATAATTTTAAATAATTCTCCATAGGCTTGGTATAAGCCAAATATTTGTGTTACGGGCTATGGATACGTGTAATGAAAGCTAATTTGCTTGTGACAGAAACATATCTAGCCACAATTTTTTAGCACAATCCAAAGAAATTGTATCCGGAATCAAAGTGGAAAAATGTCGTGAAACTATGACGTATACTTTAAAAGATTACAGAGGACTTCTAGAGACACACTGATCATTTCTAAACTGATAATTTCATAAAATATATAATAGTTTTAAAAAAAACTAAAAACACGCTTAGTTGAATCATATTTCGAGTTGACGTAATGTTTGAATTACATGTCAGGTTAATTACATGCGCAGATCGCACACTACCTGTATCTCTCTGTCACTCCCGTACAGAGGATCTACAAAAGAATTTATTAATCCTGACGGTCCTGATAAGGATAATGAGAAACACTTTTCGAATTATTGCATCAGAGTTGTAGAAACCGGTAAAAATTGAGCTCATAGATTCCATTACATACATACATACATACAACCCAAACTGATAAAAACGTGTTAAAAAAGAATACAGCTGTAAAATTACAAAAAGAAAATGTTTGTGGATGAGAACATTTTTAAAACTAAGCAAATAAATAAAATGACAATATTAATGCTGTAAATTCTAAAGAAGCTGCCAATTAGTTAACAAAATAAGTGGGCATTATCCACCTTAAATTAAATTATCGTTTAGTGCGATCTTAGCCATATTTCTACAAGTGCATCAAGGTACCACTTTTAGAAGGTAGTTAAGCCCCGTAATTATAATTTAAGGTCAGTTTTGAAGAGAAAGGTTTGTTGTAAAGGCTATGATAACTTGGGCTCTCTAAACATCCATTCGATTTGGCAGAAAGGGCTACTATACAAAGAAGGTGTGCTGCTATTGATTAATCTATTGTCTTTAAATTCATTACGTGTTTATTTTGTGATATAGTTATTCTCCTTGGGTGGCTTTGTTTTTTTTTTTTTTTTGTTGTGTTTTCTTTATTTATTTATTGGAAAATGTGTTTTTATTGCCATCACTATCAATAATTATGTATTTTAAATAAAAAAAATATTTTTAATTGCTTGCTATCGTTGATTAAATTGAGCTGGTTTACAGTACAATACTAATTATAGCACCAGATGACAGTCTACTGGGACAACAGTTCAATAAAGATCAGGCGGAAATGCCAAAAAGAGCCTGCCGTAATGTTTTGATAGGAAATATCTACAGTTCTGACTATGGAAAACTCTCGTAAACACCTGATATATTTTTACTAATTTGAAAGTTTCATACATAGTATCATAGATAATCTATACATAGAAAAAAAAACGTATTTAAAAAGCGTATAAAAATAATAACTTAGCCGGATTTGAATCTGCACTTCTTGAAAACCGTCGAAGGAGCACATGATCTAATCGTTTTGCACTAGCGAGAAGCAAAGGCCGGGCCAAATTAAACCTGCTCTGCAGTGAAAATGAGTGCCGACCGAACACGTGACAATATGGTTGATAATACATATTTCAATATGTTGTAAATATTATCAAATTCTGTTGACAATATAATTTGAGCACTTCAAAGTCTACTTCTTTACTGTATAGTTGATTTGGATCTTATCTTTTGTACCACAACGATCCGAGCTCTGATTAGTAATAATTAGTTTTGCAAATATCCAAAAACGTTATTTTTAGAAGTGAATATATATATATATATATATATATATATATATATATATATATATATATATATATATATATATATATATATATATATATATATATATATATATATATATATATATATATATATATATATATATATATATATATATATATATATATATATATATATATATATATATATATATATATATATATATATATATATATATATATATATATATATATATATATATATATATATATATATATATATATATATATATATATATATATATATATATATATATATATATATATATATATATATATATATATATATATATATATATATATATATATATATATATATATATATAGGAGGGTAGTCAAAGGAAATTTGGGAACCTAGTGTTTCCACTCTATTCGCAGTGTTAAGACACTCTATTCACAGTGGGACGCTTCGGTTCCCGATTTTACGCGGAATTTGCGTGTTGAGTGGCGGTACTCAACGATGTTTTGCACATATTAAAGAGATTAAATGATATAAATAAATTCAAATGACGAATGGCTTTATCTGTAGTGTCTACATTATATAGTCTTCGTATATAGTTAAAGATTTTCTATTTGTACTAACAGCAAACTACATTTTCTCTTTAAAACTGTCTAATTTTTATACCAAATTAACTGGATTTGATCCAGTATTTTAATCTGCACTTTGACTGTCAATGAAATATATAATATGATTCATTTTAATCAAAACGAATGGGTTTTTCTAATCGTTAGGACAAGATAAAAAATTATACAGCTATATTTATATTTCTTATTCAACTTCACGCTCCCATATATCGTATTTTTGCCGTGTGATTCCGGCTTAGGATATGACCACCCTGGTACTGATGGTGTCGTAAGAGGCGAAGTACGTGTGGTAGAGTCACGTTGTCAGCAATGGCAACACGCATGGGCAGACTCGACCGGATTATTACCAACCCCGGTCGTTTGCCGTGTCTTGCCCATATAAAAAAAAACCCTATCCTGCATATGGCAGGTAGACAGAGGGAACTTGGGAACCTAGTCTTGAGACACTCCGTTCCCCACTTTCCGCCGAATTGAAGTATTGCATGTTGAGTGTCGGAGCTCAGCGCCGCGCTTTGCCTTGTAGCCAGGGTGAGGAAATGAAAACATTTAATATTTACTTTGAAAATAATAAATATTTAATTTGCTCGAGTGGGAATTGAACCCTTAACCTATCGTTTACAGCCTGTACAACTGTACCATGACAGGCCTCATATATATATTTCTATTTAAAATGATAAAAAAAATAACTGAGACCAGTCAAAGTGGTAATGTCCGACTTTACATACAAACATTGTGGGTTCGATTCTCGGACGAGGGAATTAATTATTTTCTTTTCTCTGATAGCATAATAAAATACGTCATTAGACTGTCTTAATATAGGGTTTTCTGCTTTGAAAAGTTCTCAAGGTCTACTCTGAGGAATTTAAAATAAAATTTTATGAGAGATACCAAATGACACTGAACGACACCACTGACAAGGATGGACACAAGATGTTAAGATAACAATGTAAATTATTATAATTTTAATAAATATTAAGGTGCAAAGTTGTGTGTTACCCAAATATCTCATATTAACAAAAAAACTGGATATAATTATGGCCAGTTGCAATGGTGGTCTTATAGCAATTCTTAACTGGTAACTTTTAAAGAAAGGAATTTAGCGTTTCCTGTAGATTAGTATGACTAATATTTAAAAGATAAAGTTGTTCAATATATAAAAGCCTGTCGTGGCCCAGCGGCAGAAGCGTGGGACTGCAACCGACAGATTGTGAGTTCGATCCCCACTCGTGGAAATGAAATATTTAATATTTTCAATTTAAATATTTAACGTTTTCATTTCTGCTCTCTGGTACAAGGCAAAACGCGACGTTGAGTTAACGCAATGCCTCAAATTCAAAAGTGAAGTGTAAAAAGTGGGGAACAGAAATGGAACGGAGTGTCTTAACACTAAGTTCCCAAGTTCTCTCTTCCTACCCTGCCATGTAAGGAATACAACGTGAAACTGAGAGAGAGTGAGTTCATTACCGTCATTGACGACCTCAGGTAACGCAAATAAGAAAATTTGCAAATGATCCATGACATACAGGTAAAATGGGGAAAAAAGACCAAATCCTCATGTTACACTCATATATTCTTTACTATACTTAAAAAAACATATAACAAAAAATAGCATTTGAAGTTTGTTTATAAAGATACGGACTTATTTCTAAAAGATTTGAGATCTCTTCGAATGGGACCAATGCAACCAATGCAGTGACTGGTAAACAGTGGGATTTTTTTTAGATACCCTGTGACATAATCAGAGACTGTTTTCTTTCATTTATTATTTCGTACTAAAAGTTCGTTTCGGCCCTTTTTCTACCGTATACTGGACACAACTACAGCAACTCGTGACTAACTGTTTCAATAGCATCCGGCTCACATATACACAATTCTCTTCTCTCTGGTTTCTCCTTGCACTTAAACCAATTCAAATACTCGGAGAATCCACCGTGATCACCTTTAATTTGTCAATGATTTTGTTCGCGCGGGTTGCGTCCAGGAAAAACCACTTTGTTAACGCGGGTGTTCCGCCAGAATTGTATCGTTGGTTTAACGATTAACAGACAGACAAACACACATCATATTCTGACTGCTTCTTAAGCTTGAAGGCTAGATTTGCCAGGTCGTCTGCACGCGCACTTTTCTTCAACCCTGCGAGACATTTCACCGAGAACAATGACACAGTAATGTTTTGGGTGCGACAAGCTCTCACGTTGTCTCTAATTTTTACGAATAAGGGTTTCCATCCTACTGAATTAAACGATGACCTTGAGTCAGTGTATAAGCCAAAATATCCAGTTGGATGTACCAGCATCAGTGCGATAGCCCTCCATAAGGCAAGCAACACGGCTTTGGTTTTCGCGACGTCATTCCAGACAGAAATTATCGACCGACCCCCTCTTTTCGCTTACTTCCGTCTCTAGACATTCACACCGTTTGGCAATTGTGTCTATCTACTTGCTCTCGGTATACCAGGCTCGTAAATTCTAGAGCCATTTGCTCTGCTTTATGTTTCGTACAATAAGGCCCAACCCTACACTCAACACCAAGTACCACTCCGGATGTCCCCCTATTCATTTCATACAGGGCGGCTGCTACTTGCACCCTAAGATCAAGTGGTAACAATTCGGCAAGTACTAGAGAGGCATTCGATGAGTCTTAATGATTTTTTGGGCAAGCCCTGTTCTGTTGATAGCTCGAAAGTGTTTAAACGCTTTGTAAAGACATAGCGTTCAAACACTTACAAGCTACCAACTTTTTGGTTGCCGGTGACCCAGCAACCAAAACAAAGTGGCGGCGCTGGTGGCGTTCGAAATTATTGGCTCAATTACGGCTGTGTATATAATTTTGAGGACTTCCAGCTAAACTGTTTCTCGCCGCTCCAGTGACATGCTTAAAGACATTGTTCACCTTTACACTTAATTTGCTTAAGTGTGAGTTAAAGGTGAGCTTGGTATCGATCACGAGTACAAAAATTGGTATCGTACTATAATTTGTGGGTCACCAACATCAGCTGTGATTTATGGTGCGCATACTTTAATTTGTTAGACGTGATATACGCATGGGGGCTATTAACCTGCAGAAATATCTCAAGACCCATTATCCTGTCGAATGCAAGTATCATCAATCGTCTGCGATTGCTTGGCAGTAGATCTGTCTAGGCTCCAGTTCCTGATCCTGCAAAGTCAATTAGGAGATTCCAGAGCGTTGTCCTCATATCGCGTCCTATACACAGGCATTTTTTTCATTTGGCATATTCCGCCCCGGCATTTTACCGTCTTGAAGGTAGCTGTCGAATACTTTTAGGGTCTCTGTAGTTGGAATTCTCTGAACTTCTCTGAAGTTAGACTTCTCTGTTATCGCAGAACCACCACTGTAGCCCATTTTCAGATTTTAAGAAAGTGCCCAAGCTTAAGATATTTGTAATTTCCAAATAGTTTTCAGGGCGACTGGTTATGGCATGCATGGCAGATACGAGTATCAGCGGCTAGCCTATCTGAGCCCGAAGCTTTTTTCAGATGAAAGCTGTTTGCTGTTACCAGCATCGCATGTATCGTAAATAGTGGTGGTGGTCTGAACACTCAATTTTCTTCCTGTCGTTTATCTCCTCCGCCATTTTCCTAATACGACGATCCTCAGCTCCATCCTAACCAGGATCGTCATCCGATTAAAAGCCCTCCGCCAGTATGCGATCTCCGCCGAATCTTAAAGCCGGGGAGATCTAAGTGTCGCACCCTGTATGATGCACGGGTTTAAAAATTTCCGGCGTGGCGGTCTAAGAGATAAGAACGAAACTAGTTTTTAGCTGCAGAAAAAATGTTAAACGCCAAAAAGTATATAGAAGTCAATACGGTTAAAAACACTGCTGAAATCTAGCGATACATATCAGGCGTGGCGTTGTCCATAGCACACTGAATATTGGCTATAATATTCAAAAGTGTAATATACAAGAGATGGAAATCGGACTGAAAAGGACACAATAGATTGATGGATCGTTGACAGGAAGGATAATTATCGGTGACGGTAATATGTGACACAACAAATCCCTCGAGGATTTGAGGTGTTCGATAATGGAATGATTTAAGCATTCTTCTATTTTAAAGGAAAGACATCAATTGATAGTCAAAATTTAATAATATGAGTGACCACTGGTGCAATGATTTCCAACACACACTTAACACGTTTCTTACTATTATCTTCCGATACAGCTTTGAAAGAAAAGGTGATAGAGTCTGTTTCTTACATGTTTTTCAGCTTTGCTAGGAAATTTATAAGCAACGGTGGAGTTGGAAAAGAATTCACAGTATAAAAACCCACTGAGATTTCAGTTGCTTTACTTACCTACACCAAACGACTCCGTGAATTTGAAAATCTGTGCCTGGCTAAGCTTTTGGATGGTCTTGCGAAAGTACATTCTTTGTTCATTCCATCCCAACACATTAATTTGAAGATGTTTGATAGTTTTATATATGCAGAGAAGTTTCTTATGTAGGAGTTTCTTTTTGTATTTACGATTGATTCTATTATGTTTTGCCATAAATAATTACAAGACTTAACCAGGAGGCGCATACTTCATACGAACTTATCTCACATGGGCATGAATATGGAAATGTTAATCAGTTCTAAAGCTAAAGATTATGACAAATATCAAGAAAATAATATTTTTTAAAAATTCTAGATTTTATTTGATACTATACTATGCTAAGGATATGTTTTGTTGAATTAGAATAGAAGTCATAATCCAAATTTGAGTTCAATCGGAAACTAAAAAGTGGTCCAAATTGGGCTTACAGGATTTCAAATAAAAATTTCAAATAAAAGCTGATACCATTAACCACCCACACCAGAATAAAAAACGCTCTATATAAAAAGTTTTTCAAAGCACGCCATCTTGTGAAATAGTTTTACATAATAGTTGATGTTTAATTCCTACAGATGGCCATACATGGCGTACGTATTACAATGACGTACGTATTCACGCTGTATCCCGCCCGTGGCTGTGTAGGCAAAGGAACTTGACAGACTAGTATTAGGACACTCTTTTTCTTTTTATGGAAAAGACGGCAAACGAGCGTACGGGTCACCTGATGGTAAGTGATCACCGTCGCCCACGGCCCCGAGTAACTCCAGAGGAGCTACAGGAGCGTTGTCGTCCTTTAACGTGGAAGGGCACCGGGGCCCGGCATTACCTAATGCGAAACGCAGTGGCCAAAGCCACTACTTAACGCCGGTCTTAAATGCCGGGGGTGGTAATAATCCGGTCGAGTCTGCCCATGCGTGTTGCCATTGCTGGCAACGTGACTCTACCACACGCACTTTAGTCGACACCATCAGTACCAGGGTGATCCTATTCTAAGCCAAAATCACACGGCACCCTGTTCTCAATAATATATTCCGTTTCCCGCTAGCGGGCAAAAACCAAATGAATGGGTGAAAAGTGAGAGTGTTTTGATACTAGTCATGAAAACCTAGGTTCACTCCGCCTACTTTGTTTTTGAAAAAAATACAACATTATCATTATATATATTTGTATCGATAATAGATATCTATGACGTCTGTCGTCAAAAAGATATATAAATAGCTAATATTATCTACCAATATTATAATCATAAAGTCAATTAGTCTTAGTAGCACAAGCGTGCGACTGTCAATAAAAAAGGTTATTTTTTCGTTTCAACACCTTTTTTACACCTTTTCCGTTTACCCATTTCGTTGTTTCGGTTCGATTCCCTGTTTTGGAAATAAAGTGTTTTGTATCTTCATTTCCTCGCTCTGATGAATAGGGAAATGGCGGCGTTTAAATCCGCAGTAAAAAGCTTGAGTTCACAATGCCTCGAGACTTCGGTGTAAAGTAGGGAACCTACTACCCCGCCTGACGCTTGCGGAATACAGTGTGAAGATAAAAATAATATTGCTAGCTTTACACTGAATACCATGTATGACAATTAAGGCGGATAGAATCAAAATAGTAATTTTCCCATTTTAGTCCAAACAATTTTTTACCAGAGTGAGAAAATTTATTCACCCGAGCGGGAATCGAACTTACATTCAAACATAAACTCTTTAGTAATATGCCATAACGGTCTTTATATGTAGATTTAATTAATACTGAATAAAAATATAAGTTTATTACTATAATATGACCAAAGGAACAGCCACTCACCGCTAGATGACGCTAGCTGGAGCAATTTACAGTTGTATGTAAAAAATTGAACTGTATGTCTGTCTGTATCGTATCTCCTGATTACACATTTTGATGTGTTTCAGGAGTTACAATTCCACAGGTATTCGATTTTTTAATAGAAAACTTTGTAATTTTTCTTGTTATTATTATTTTTTTGATTATATATATTTATATCTTATCTCCAGTTTATATTTAGATGTAGCCTCGTGTTAAGATACTCTGTTTTCCACTTCTTCTTCTTATTAGCTTCACGCTGTATCCCGCGCGAGGCAGGGTAGGCAGAGGGAAACCGGGAACCTAGTGTTAAGACACGTTCCACTTCCGTTCCTCACTTTCGGCCGAATTTGAGGCATTGCGTGTTGAATGGCGGAACTTAACGCCGCGCTTTTGCCTTATTTCCAGAGCGAAGAAAATGAAACATTAAATATTTAATTTGAAAATATTAAATATTTCATTTCCTCGACTGGGGATCGAACCCAGAACCTGTCGGTTACAGTCGCACTCTTGTGCCGCTGCGCCACGACAGGCCTCTTCGTGTCCAATTTTATATATATTGTTTGTAGTGTAGAGAATTGAATGCCTACTGGTAGTTATTAATGGAACTGATTGGGAAAACCGATGTTTTTAATTGTATTTCTGTTTTTCTGTTATATAATCAGGTTATTTTTGACACTATACGTATGACTTAAACTATAAAAAAGTTTTATGAACAGGTTAATGGATCAGGTTAACACTAGGTTCCTAAGTTCCCTCAGTCTAATTTATAGGAATCGTATACATTACCTAGATAAGTTAAGTAATAAACAGTAATATTCATAATATATCGTAGACTACCTTGACGCCCCAGGTGTTGTATACATTTGCGGTTAACATATAGAAAAATAAAATAAAGAATACATAATTAAAATATGTAATTCGTTTTTAAATTTCCATTTAATAATTTTATCTACTTAGTTGCTAAACTGTTTAACTGTTTTAATAAATAAACTCTTATATAAACAACTGACTACTGAGAGTTAAGCGTACTCGTTTCGGCAGTACATGTATTAAAATTAAGTCCTGTCGTGGCGCAGCGGCACAAGCGTGTGACTGTTTACGACAGGTTCTGGGTTCGATCCCCAGTCGAGGAAATGAAATATTTAATATTTTCAATTTAAATATTTAATGTTTCATTTCATCGCTCTGGTAATAAGGCAAAGCGCGGCGTTGAGTTCTGCCACTCAACACGCAATGCCTCATATTTGGCGGAACGTGGGGAACGGAAGTGGTACGGAGTGTCTTAACACTAGGTTCCCGGGTTCCCTCTGCCTACCCTGCCTCGTGCGGGATACAGCGTGAAGCTGAAAAAAATATATACTAAAATTGGAACGATACAGAGAAGTTTAGCATGGCCCCCAAGTTCGAGTCCCGCGGGAGGCGCCCTTGTTGCCGCCGATACCCTCTCGGGCTGCCACGTAGTGTTTGCTCTTCTCAGGAACAGAGTACCCTCTTCCGTCTCCAACCGGTGTCGCTGTAAAAGCCAGTAGGGCCAACAGCTAATCCTCGCAATCAGAAAAAAGAAACAAAAAGAGAGTTAAGTTCCAGTTTATTTCTGTTACCTTGTTGTTATAGATATTTTGGAAAGCTATCTCGTAGCATTTCCCTAAAGCTCATCATTGCGTAGCGGCATACCGTCTCACTGGAAAGCTGTTAGTTGTGAGTTTTATTTCCACTCGACAAATGTCAAAGTATTTACATTTCTTCGCTTTACTATCATTTCTTTAAGGAAAAAACTAGGCAAACGAGCGAACGGGTTACCTAATGGTTAGTGATCACCGCGGCCGACGGCCCCGTCTAACATCAAAGTAGCTACTGGTGAGTTACCGGCCTTTGAAGGTGGAGATAGTGTCGTATGGACTTGGAAAAACTGATACCGGTAGGCCATTCCACAGAAGTGTGGTGCAAGGAACGAAATTCCTACAAATCGCAAAGTAGTGGATTGCCACGTACCTATCTAGATTATGAGGATAGTATTTCAGCTTGTGACGTACTGTGCGGTTAGAAAATTTCGCAGCAGGTACCAAGTTGAACATTTCTCTAAAACACTCCCTGTGATAAATGCGGTAGAAAACACACAGCGAGGACACGTCTCTACGTAAAGCTAATGTATCGAGCCCCTCACAGATCATTTGGTCCCCAACGATTCGAACGGCTCTACACAAACAACATGCGATAAAATGGTTCAAGCTGATAGTAGGGTGCCCCAGCCTATAGGTGAGAATAGTACTCCATATGAGGCCAAACTTGGGCCATATACAGTGCTCGCTTCGCCCAAGTTACAAGGCAAACCGCGCAGCGTTGAGTTCTGCCACATCATATAGCTTACTATTATTTACCCTGTTATGGAGGAAGTATATAACTGTTTTTCTCTAAATAAACACTTCCAAATTGAAAAATGAACCCATGATCCCCACAGAAATACCAAAAAAACATGTTTGCTCTATGAAATTATGAATATTTATAAAAAAATAAGCTTTAAACGTAAACAAAGAAACGATTGCAATTCAAGACGGCGCTGTGTCACCGACTGGAATAATATTTTAATCCAATCCGAGACAGATGTTTACGGGAATTTCATTATAGTACAAATAGTAGGGTAAGAGAGACTATTTATGAATTCATTAAGCATAAATTATAATTTGTTTTTGTACATATTTTTTTGATTTTACTATGTTAACCATGATATATAATTTATTTTGTTTTAAATTTGACACAGCGCTTGAGCGTACTTATTTCTACTTTATATTTCAAGGTAAAATTAATGTCAAATGAAATAATGAAAATAAAGATAACAGATCTAAAATATTTGTAAAATATTGTGATGCCGTCCGATTAGCTGTTAAATAAAATGACTAAAGTTAGTCATGTAAAACAAAAATAGAATAGACTCATTAATAATTAAAACAAAACCATTAAATATTATCTATATTTATTCATATATTTATTAAATAAATGAAATATGTTATATAATAATTCTCAATAAGACACTTCTATTCCCCACTTTACGTCGAATATGAGAAATTAAAATGAGTAGCACCACACATCTCTGGAACGACTCACCCAAGGCAGTATTTCCAGGTCGATATGATACGGGTACCATCAAAAACCGCGTCTACCTCTACCTCAAAGGCCAGCAGCGTTCTTGTAGGTACCCTGGTGTTACACAGGGTCGTGAACGACGGTGACCACTCATCATCAGGTGACTCGTACGTTCGTTTGCCTTGTCTTTTCCATAAGAAAAGAGTAGCAGAATTGAATATAAACTGCGGCACTTTAAAGAGCATGCTTGTGCGCACAACAGCCATCATTACAATTAACATATTATACATGTCATTTATAATGTAAAGATTAATATAGAAATGTTTTTAAAATCTGTCTGGCTTTGGATTAAAAATATCAGATCAAGATCAAATAACTTAGCCGCTGATGATATCTTTCACGTAACACTATATACTTGTTAGAATACATGAATATTAATCCAGTTTATCGCTGGAAAAACTTAAATGAGCCTACAAGATAAACTAATGATACATGATAAGTACGTTTTCCAATCTAGTATATATTATTTAAATTATCGTACCTAAGTGTTCACTTAATCTGATGGAGAGAATATTTCTATTTTTTGGCCATAGAATGAGTCAAATGTCTCACAATGAAAAAAAAATAATATTTGTAAATAAAATATATCCTATATTTAAATATTATTCAATAGAGAGGCTATTTTATTGTCAATTTTGTAATAAATTGTCAGTTATATAACATATTATTGATAATTATTTACAAATTTGCAATAAAAATTAAGACACAATCAAAAATATTTTCTATTTTAACTTTAATTTTTTTCTAAATTACTTATATCATATATTTAGGTTCACAAAAATAGTCAAAATTCAATAATATCACATTTTAAATTAAAAAAAAAAAACGCCGATCTGAAAAACAGCCTCATCTTGGCAATATAGTTGTAGTTGTCTTAAACTACTAGGCCAATTTGCATTAAACCGCTAAGAAATAACATCATTTTAATTTAAACATTTTACATTAATTCCAGAACTAAGGTGCCACAGACAGACAGGCAGAAAGGTTAAATTCGTAACATCCCTAATTTTACATTGAGAGTTTAAAAAAAAATAACATCTAAATAAAAAGATTTCATCAAAAAAAAAATATTCACGTTTAAAAAATTTGACATAATATATTAAATTAATAAAATTTCCTACATAGTCCCGATTACCCTATCTTAAGATTTACTTGTGTTTTGAGAGGGAGTGGATTATAATCGTTTTAATTCTATGAATGAATCTATACGAATATATAAATAACAAAGAGAATATATAAATAAGAAAGAGAATTTGTTTTCTATATTGCATAATATATTTTATATTTTCTAATCCATATATTTAAAAAATTATTGTAGCATCATATTCAAATAAACTATACGGAGTTGAGTTCCGCCACTAAATATGTAATAGTAATATCTAAAAAGTAATGAATTTCAAACAAATTATATGTATATATGTCGTATTATTAATAAAAAAAAAAATGTCAAATTGTTACAACTGTACTGCAGGCGTTAAGTTAAAAAGTACTTCTCCCCAATACATCAAAGTATGTTTTAAAATGATTATCGTAAATCTACCTTTTTAATTTCTGCTTATTTTGAAAAGTATTTTTTTCTTACTTTTCCCGCTTCACGCCGTATCCCGCATATAACAGGATAGACAGTGGGAACTTGAGAACCCAATGTTGAGACACTCCGCTTTTGACTTATCACCAGAGCGAGAAAATTATTTTCATTATTGCAATTGTAAATAGTAAATGTTAAATATTTCATTTCCTCGAGTGGGGATCGAACTCACAACCTGGTTTTCAGTCACACGCTTGTGCCACTGCTCCACGACAAAATTTCGTTTCAGCAGAAAAACTGATTTTACTAAAATGAACTCACAATACAATTGTAGTTATGTACAGATCCTGTCTTACTGCGAAACAACGGCTTGCAAAGAGCTTTATTACTTTTTTTTCGTTACTCAGCTATCGGGTAGGCAGAGGGAACTTGGGAACCTAATGTTAAAATTCTCCGTTCCACTTCCGTTCCTCACTTTCCGCAGAATTCGAAGCACTACGTGTTGAGTGGCGAAACTCAACGGCACGCTTTACCTTGTTACCAGAGCGAAGAAATGAAAACATTAAATGTTTAATTTAAAAATATTAAGTATCTCATATCCTCGAGTGGGGATCGAACCTACAACCTATCATTTACAGTCACACGTTTGTGCCGCTGCGCCACGATAGGCCCTTGTTTTTTTATTCACACAATCAAAAACGTATCTCATCCATGATTATTTATTTATTAATTTTTATTTCAGATTCAAAGTAGGCAGAGGGAAAGAAGAAAACTCCATTTCCACTTCCGTTTTCACTTTCACACGTACTTTTCAAGGCATTGCGTGTTAAGCGACGTCGCGTCAAGGCATTGCGTGTTAAGCGACGAGGCATTGCGTGTTAAGCGGCGTCGTATATTTATTTATCTAAATCAAGATATATTTTTTACAAGTATACAAGTATTTAATTAATATTTAATATTTTCAATTTAAATATTTAATATTTCATTTCTTAGTTCTGGTACAAGGCAAAGCGCGGCGTTGAGTTCCGCCACTCAACACGCACAGCCTCAAATTCGGCGGAAAATGGGGAACGGAAGCGGAACGGAGTGTCTTAACACTAGGATCCCGGGTTCCCTCTGCCTACCCTGCCTCGTGCGGGATATAGCGTGAAGCTATGTATGTATGTAAGTATTCAATTTCCTATATAAACATTTAATTTATGAATCATAAAATATATTGAGGTCTAGCGTATGACTGTAAAAAACGACATGTTGCGGATTAAGTATTTAGTATTTTCAAATTATAAGAGTTCCTGAAATTGGCGTTAAACCAAACTTTTTAGTACCTATTTATTAAAAAGTTTAAATTTAAAAGCGTATAAAAATATTAACGTAGCAGGATTTGAACCCGCGCCTCTTGAAAACCGTCGAAGCGCTCTGATCTACTAAGCCATACATAGAACATATAGTAGAGATACATAGAGCGTATCGCTCAGTTGGTCAGAGCGCATGGATGGTTGCCAAGAGGCGCGGGTTCAAATCGCTTTTAAATTTTGTATAATCTTTCCTTTTTAAGTGTGGAATAACACTTTAAAAAATAGATTTTCATCGGTTTTTAATACCTATTCAAACGTAAGGTTAAGTTTATGTTTTGTTCAGGGAGGCAGAGGGAATTTGGGAACCTAGTTTTAATACCCTCCGTGCGTGCTTTATACTTTCCACCTAATTTGAAGCAATATGAATTGAGTGGTGGAACTCAACGCCGGGCTTTGTTTTATCACTGGGACTAAGAATTGAAAATACTATATATTTAATTTCCTCGAATAGGAATCAAACTCACAACTTCTCTATTTTTATATATTAAAAGTTAAAACAAAACAATTTCTCTATTTTTATATATTAAAAGCATAAACCATTATGTATCAAAAAACACCCTTCATTTATACTAAAATTAAACAGCAAGTGAAAAATATAGGCTACATAGTACAGTATACAGTAGGTACATCCAGAAAGCAAGCTCAATGATTATGAGTTCGATATCCATTTAAGGAAATGAACAATATCTCAACGAGACAACCGCGGCGTTGAGTTCCGCCGACACTACACACACACCAACCAGTAGTTTCCGTTTCCGCTGAAAAGCTACAATAAAACACCTATATACATCACCCATATGCAAGTTTTTCTTTAACAAAAAAAGCTTTTTTTTTTGTATTTTTTTTTCGGGCAAAACGACAACGTCATCGGTACCCGTATTTACAAACACACATTATTTATATATTCGCTCCACAATCGTTCTTTACGCTAAATGGAATTTAAAAGCTTTAACAATACTCGATGCTTTCTGTATGGTGGTATGCAAAATGTGACAGTTGATTTAAAATATATATATAAAAATACGTTTCCTTATTTCTTTTATTTCTTTTCTAATAAAGTCTTATAAAAAAATATATGTAAAATTATTATATATATTTATAATTATTAATACTAAATAAAACTGGCGGTATGAAACGAAAATGATCAATTTTTTTTTCACGTTTACAATGTAGGCAGAGGGAACCTGGGAACCTAGTTTTAATACCCTTAATTACCAATATGACTCTCCATTCCTCGCTTTCTACAGAATTTGAGGCATTGCGTTACGTTTAGAGTTTCACCACTTAACACGCAATGCCACAAATTCGTCGTAAAAAGGGGAACGGAATGTTTTAACACTAGGTTCCCGAATTCCCTCTGCTTATCACGCCATATGCGGGATACAGCGTGAAGATGATAAAAAAAAAAAAAAAAAAAAAAAATACAATTCCTTATATAGAATAAGATCGTCCCGTGTTCCGACGTCCCTCCGCAATTAGAGCGTGACTGTGCTTGGGGATAGGTTCCGTACAACGATAGGAGATTTAAACTTATTTTTACTGTCATAATGCTATTATGATATAACTTTACTTTACTCAGCTTCACGCTGTATCCCGCACATGGCAGGGTAGGCAGAGGGAACTTGGGAACCTAGTGTTGGCAGAACCTATATCTTATACATTTATTTTTTTTTTTTCAGCTTCACGCTGTATCCCGCACTAGGCAGGGTAGGCAGAGGGAACGAAAGTGAAACCTAGTGTTATGACACTCCGTTCCACTTCCGTTCCCCACTTTACGCCGAATTTGAGGCATTGCGTGTTGAGGGGCGGAACTCAACGCCGCGCTTTGCCTTATTACCAGAGCGAAGAAATGAAACATTAAATATTTAAATTGTAAATATTAAATATTTCATTTCCTCGACTGGGGATCGAACCCAGAACCTGTCGGTTACAGTCACACTCTTGTGCCGCTGCGCCACGACAGGCCTCACTAATTTTATATTA
Organism: Eueides isabella; assembly: GCA_019049475.1. Taxonomy (NCBI): domain Eukaryota; kingdom Metazoa; phylum Arthropoda; class Insecta; order Lepidoptera; family Nymphalidae; genus Eueides; species Eueides isabella. The sequence goes on from CM032410.1 coordinate 7,804,847, forward strand.
GTAACATTTAGTTTTAGTTTTATTTCAATCTGTTTATAAATAAAAATGTTATGACAGTTTTCAATTTTCAAGTGGGGGAGAAGGTTCCCTCTGCCTACCTTGCCTCGTGCGGGATACAGCGTGAAGCTGAGAGAGAGAGAGATTTATGTAAATTTCAAATATTTACTAACTTTTTCATTTCCTCGCTCTGGTAACGAGGCAAAGTATATATTTTTCACTAATCTTCAATCAAATCAAACAAAATAATTTATATTCAATAAAAATATTTTCAAATTAATCAATTAATCATAATTTGATCAATGTTATCGTTTTATCGATCTCATCAGAACTATCGAAACGTCGGATCTTTTCTATAGAAATTAATTATTTTCATGGTTCTAGATGCAAACGATTAATATGGAATTACAACTTTGTAACCTCTTTGAAAAAAAGATTGTTATGAGTTTGACTGTTTGTTAGCGACATCGTAGCTCCTGAATGAATGAAGCAATTTGAGGTTTTTAATCGAAAGTTTACGATTATTGTTGATCGCGCATAGTTCTTAGTTAAGTTTTATCAAATCAAAATCGGATTATCAGTTTAAGCACTTTGCCAAGATGAAGGAGTAGTTTTTTGTGCTGGACGTTCTATTTAGGTTTCATTTTTTTTAACTTGCTAAGTCTACTTTAAAGATTTAAGACTTGTTATTATAAGGGCAAATCAATTTATTGATTTAATAATTCTCTTCTCAGAACTGCATTTCGAGTCGGCGGCAGCGACATATATATATATGGGATTGAACTCCGTCACTTAAATATATCTTCACATTCAAATATTATCCAATATCAACAACGGCACATACGTATAGTTCCAAGTTATAATCTATTTTTTTTTTAAATCGGTATATATATAAGTCTTTAATTGAAACGCGAGTATATATATATTGCTTTAATATAAAAAAATAGGTAACGTAGTGTCGTATCACCATCCTATTTCCCTAACCTGCTATTTGCGGGATAGAGCGTGAAGCTAAAAAAATAACAAACAAACATATATGTATGTAGTCGTAAAGTAACCTCTATGGCCAGGTTTATAGGTAATTATGGAAATTATAGTCGACATTTTGTTGCTCTCGCGCCGTGGGATGCTGTAAAGGGTGATCTCACTGCAAATAAGAAGATTTGAGTATAATACACTTGTAGTGAAATGGTGTGTGAATGTTGGTCTTTACCAAAAAAATTGTTTCTCCTACAGAAAATGATAAAAACATATATAAATTGTAACAAGCGTATAAGAATTTCGACGTAGCTTGGCTTAAGAACGTATGGCTTAGTTGGTCAGAGCGCTTGGAAGGATTCTAAGAGTTGCGGGTTCAAATCCGACTTGCTTCAAATTTTTATACGTTTTTAAATTTAGTAAGCGTATAAGAATTTCGACGTAGCTTGGTGAGAACGAATGGCTTAGTTCGTCAGAGGCGCGGTTTCAAATCCTGATTCGTTCAAAACTTTTGATACGTTTTTAAAATTTTATTAAATGAATATCTAATGGACAACATGAGTGGAGATTTAAGTACTATTCGAGGATTTAGAGTGTTGAGTTTCACCACTTAACATGCAGTGCTTCAGGTGGAATGACTTCCATTGCATTTTATTAATTTAATTAAAATGGAATCTTAACAATAGGTTCCCAGGTTCCCTCTGCCTACACTGTTATCTGTAGGATACAGCGTGATATGGTTATATTTTAATTATATATCCGCTTCGGTTGGTTTTTCAGGCACAGCAATATCTGAAATCGGAGCAGGTGCGTTAATTACAAGTCATAAGACTTCTTTTTTTTTCTATGGAAAAAGAGTAATAATTCAAAAAGAGTGAACTATTTATACTAATAATAGTTAAAAAATGGATCTGTTTCAAAGAATAAAATGAGAAAAGAGTAAGATGACAGTCCTGGGACAGAAACAGAAGCGTGTAGCACAAGCGTGAACAAATGAAATATTTAATATTTCCATTTCTTCGCTTTGGTACCAAGACAAAGGGCGGGGTTGAATTCCGCCACTCAGCTCTGAACGTTTCCATGTTCCCTCTGCCTCCCTACCCTGAAGCTGAGCGTGAATTTGAATTCCATTATGATTAATTTATTTTGAGATGCAGTCAATGTTGATTAATTTATTCCAAGTACTTGACTAGAGGCACCGCTTATAGGTATACTAATATTTTGTAAGTGTACCATTATCTATGCTATTGTTTTGTTATCAATTTGTAAAGTAAGGCGACCTGCAGTGGCATAGGGGTGAGCGTGCCACTGTACATGTCGTGGATTCCGTTCCCAATCGAGGAAATTTTAAATATTTTTATTTTCTTGCTCTGGTCACGAGGCACTTGGTTCCGCCACTCAAAACGCTTAATGGAAGCGGACAGTGAAGCTAAAAAAAAGCATATAAAAATACATTCCTTAAAGGAAATAAAAGAATAATCTCTAGTGGCCAATTCTCCCTAATACTAGAAGAATACTATAAAAAACCACAATCGTAAAAACAGCGCTCTCACTTTGTGTCACCTATCGATACATTGGAAATCGTTACAATTTATAAGAGATAGCGATTTATTATATTTTTAAGCAGAAATAACTGAGTATTAATACATTACCTTTACATATATTAACAGTCTTTTATTGTATTTCGTTTGGCGGAACTTAACACCGCAGATATCAATACGTCATATCAATTTTTATAAGCCATAAACGCAATTGTCACCTGAGTGTTTAACTGGATGGTTTACAGTCCCATATAAATATTAATATAATGTTAATACTGTTTATTCGTTATGCCATTTTTTGCTAAAACGAATTACCAACGACATAAATTATATTTTTTTTATACATATATCTTCAAAATGTAAGTGTCCTGCATGTAAGAAAATGAAGAAAAGAGTGTTCTTGGCTATTTTCTACGTACCTTCCTGCTACATGTGTTGGTATAAATAAAAATAATAGTACTTTTTTAAAGATATAATTTAATAGTTTTTTAATATTCTTTGGAAAAAATGAGAATTTATAGGAATGTTTCCCAATCTCCTTACTAAGAGAAAAGTCAGTCAGTCAGTCAGTCAGTCAGTCAGTCTGTCAATATCCGTTATCATATGCAGCTTGTATGTATTACAATTAACTTAAAGGTTTGTAACACACCTGTAGCTTCTGTGGAGTTGCCGTTGCCGTTGACAGTGGTGGTCATTTATTGTCGGATGACATGTATGTGAGTTTGCATTGTCTTTTCTATAATAAGAAAATCATCTGTCTATCGTGATGCATGACACCCTGCACTACGCTGCAAAACTCGCTAAGCACTGTAAAAAATTATAAAAGTTCTTGTTGAAATACTTAATTTATTATTATAATGTCTTTGATTTTCGCGATTGTTACACATTTTAAATGAAACACTTTTAAACGGATTAATCACGTATATTGAATGGTAAACATTTTTGGGAAACCCGACGTTTCGAACGCTTTACAGTAGTAACTAGTGTGGTGTGCGTACTTTAAATTTTTTAAGAGTGGGTCCCAGGTGGTGGAAAGTTTCCAACCATCTAGAGGCAGCACACGATACTAGAGGACCAGATACAGTTAGCTCTTTCTGCAGAAATCCAGGGCAGTACGCGAGGCAATTAAGGAATCGTTGGCGGTAGTTTAATATAATAATTATATCAACTGACAGACAAATGTCACCTCAGTCTACCCGCGACCACGGACTACTGTAAAGTGTTCGAAACGTCGGGTTTCCTAAAAATGTTTACCATTCAATATACGCGATTAATCCGTTTAAAAGTGTTTCATTTAAAATTAATTTATTATTATTTTCGCTCTGGTAACAAAGTAAAACGGGGCGTCTAGTTCCTCCACTAAACACGTTATTCTAATTCAATTTAAATAGGAAGACGTGTCTTTATAGGAACAAAGAGTCTTGACATTAGGTTCCCAAGTTCCCTCCGCGTACCCTGCAAGAGTGAGACTGAAAAAAAAAAATAAAACCTCTTTATTCTACCACTTTGGACCAAACACAGATGAACCCTCTAAGTTAACATTTTACGATAGAATTAAGGTGACACAATATTGGGATGTTCTCCGAATTTGTAATTGAATACTAGGTTTTGTCATTTCGCTAGGATTACTAGGATCTTTTGATCTTGTAATATTATTGAGAATAGAATAGAATAGGTTGAGGCTTGTCATGACGCAAGAGCACAAACTTGTGACTGTAAACAAAACAGATTGTGGGTTCGATACCCGCAATTTTGTTAGTAAAGATAATACTTGTTGGTAGGCGTAACTGAACGCCGCGCTTTGTCTTAGATGGGGCAAATTATAGTAGTTTAATTACAATGATCCTTAACATTGTATAAGTTAAATATAAATTCTAAAATTATATTTAGCACTCCATACTATTTAATATTATTTCTTTATTTTCACCACAATATATAGTTTTTTTTGCCTTACACTGTATCATTGATACATAATGATGGATGCATTAAGTGTCGATATCAAGTGGTGAATTTAATGTAAATATATATATTTAAAATACAAAAAAAAACAGTATATATATTATACTCATATACTAAAGCCCTGTCAATGCGCAAGGGCACAGAAAATAAAATATTAGTAAATATAAGTTTTCATTCCTTTCTCTGGAAACAAGGCAAAGCATGGCGTTGAGTTCCGCCACTCAACACGCAATCACCTCAAATTCAGCAGAAAGTAGGCAAAGAGACGAAGTGTTTCAACACTATGTTCCCAAGTTCCCCTTACCTACAATGCCATATGCGGAATACAGTGTAAGGCTGAAAAATTTCAATAAAAAAAATAGATACGCTAACTTACAGGAGAGATATAGCATAACACTAAAAACTAAAAAAAATATATTCTCAATGAGAAATGAATCCAGTACCCTCGCATCTACCCTCAGACGCTTTAAACACTGTACTACTGCGTCAAAACGTTATTTATGTGTTATTTTTGTATGTTTTCATACATTATAATATAAAGTATGGCTCAAGCAGTAATTTGTCGGAGTTATAGTTGACTTCGGTAATAAAATGGGTATCGAACCCACACCCGGGGGCATCATGCGACGTATGTAATTTACGTCCGTCCGTCACTCACATATTAGCTAGTAGGGGTGGCGATTATGGTTTTTTTTTTTCTTTTCTATATTAGTATGATTATTTAGTATTTTGTTTGATAAGGTGGTCGTAGATAGTAAGTATAAAAGGCTCATTTCCCATTTTGTGTTTTTTTTTTCTCTCGTTCAGTGAAAAGATAGTGTGGTTTTGAGTTACGCCAGTTAACATTCGGCTTTTATCTGTAAAATACGCTGTAAGGCAGTAAATAGATTGCTGTATTACTGTAATGTAATTAAGTAAGCAGGAAATGGATTGCTGTATTACTGTAATGTAACGTAAGTTTTGTAGACTAATAAAATTTAAGAGATTAAATATTAATCAAAATTAAGGGGTTAAATATATATAAAAAAAATCACTATGAAAGTTTTTTTAGAATTCTTCCTAATTATTAAGAACACAAAAACCATGTAAAGTTTCTTCTTCTCTTTTATCGCACATGTCAGAGAAGGCAGACTTAACTTGGAAACTTAGTCTTAAGACACCCTTTTCCCATTAAACACTTTTTTAATTAAATTTTTTTCTAAATTTATTGGTGGAACTCAACGCCGCGCTTGGCCTTGTCACCAGAGTGAAGAAATCAAAATGTTAATTATTTCATTTCGACAAGTAAAGATGGTGGAATCAATATTCCATAAGTTACTTTTACAGTCACACGAATGTGCGCATTAAGCAAGACATATCCCAATACTTTTTTTAATTAAAATTTAATATGTATTGTTCACTCAATGTAGTACTGAGAAAATGGTGTACAAGTTTCCCAAGGCATCATTTTTTCTCATATTATCAGAGCAAGGAAATAACCACACAAAATACTATAATATTATTTTCTGAGTCACGCACAACCCTAGCCGGTGTTTACCTTTCACCTTACCTCTTCCTTTATTTATCAGAATTCAGCATCTACATTCAGAATACGTAACTACACAGCGTTGCTCTCCGCAAATATTGCGAGTCAAATATTTAGGAAAAATTAATGGAAGCCTAGAACTGGAACACTTGAATTGATTTATCGGGGGGTAGTGGGTTTTAATTTTGTATAGATTTTCGATGGCTTTTAAAAAGCCATCGTGGTCCTTTTGTGTATGGTGGGATAGGTGCGATGGTTGTCGATTCGAAACTCATTCGGAAGAATGATATCTTTTAAAATAAACGGAGGGTCTTAACACTAGGTTCCAAGGTTCCCTCAGCCTCAACATGGAATTCAAACTAGACCTCTGTCAATCATCAAAAACCTTTTCAAACCTTCTCCTTTCAGTTCTTGAGCCATAGCCCATAAAATCTTGGCACTTTCTTACATTTGTCCTGAACTCTCATCGTGTGCCCAGTCCATTTTTTTAAGTCTTCTGGCTTTTGATGTTATTTCTTGTGTTTTAATTTCGCATTTGAGGAAAAACTTGTATTTTGAACTTTGCTGACTTAAAATCGGAGCGGATTTTAAGTTAGCAAAGTTCAAAATACAAGTTTTTCCTATTTTTTATTGACACCATCCAAACACTCTGACCAATTAAGCCATACCTCCTCATCAAGATGTGTCGAAATTCTTAAACGCTTGTTACAACTTATTTACGTTGTTAGCATCTCTGTAAAGCCAGCTAATAAATATTGACATCCGATACTATCAAAGTGGTCAGAGCGTTCAGATGGTGTCCAAGAGGCGCAGGTTCAAATCCTGCTACGTTTCCTAAATAATTATTTTCCTTTACTAATTATGTATAAACTTTACTTAATTAAAAAAAAAAAAAAAAACATTGGGGAGTGGGCAAGGAGTCACAATTGTATACGTGACATATTGTGGCATCGCGAAAAAGATATATTTAACATTTTTATTTTATCGCTCTGGTAACGAGGCAAAGCACGGCGTTAAGTTCCGCCACTAAACACGCAATGTTTTCAGAATTTAGTATAAAGTGTATCTTATTGGAAACGGTGTAAAATAAAAGTAAAGATCCTTCCCAACCTAATTATAAAAATGTTGTTTATCAACATTTAAAAAAAAGTGCCCCAAAATGAAATTCGAACCTAGGACCGTTCTATTTAATAAAACATAGCTTACCATCGGGAAAAATACCCAAAAACCATATAAATGCTGTAATATAATAAAATAAACTAACAATTTCACTCTGCCCGTACGTAACTCGAGTAATACTCGTGGGGGCCGTAAAGACCCCTTAGGTGTATCTAGAATTTACTGTGTGATATGTGACTCAGTGGATATCTAAGATCAGCGATCACAGGTTCGAATGTTTAGGAAAGAATATATATAAAATTTTGCTCTTGATTTTAATATAAAAAAAAAACATTTTTATCTATATTTTATTTGCCTTCATTGCTAAAAATAGGTGTTATGAGTTTGACCTGTCTGCTGTATCCCGCACTAGGCAGGGTAGGCAGAGGGAACGAAAGTGAAACCTAGTGTTATGACACTCCGTTCCACTTCCGTTCCCCACTTTCCGCCGAATTTGAGGCATTGCGTGTTGAGTGGCGGAACTCAACGCCGCGCTTTGCCTTATTACCAGAGCGAAGAAAATGAAACATTAAATATTTAAATTGAAAATTAAATATTTCATTTCCTCAACTGGGGATCGAACCCAGAACCTGTCGGTTACAGTCACACTCTTGTGCCGCTGCGCCACGACAGGTCTCAACTTGATGCTATGTTTATTTTTGTTTCTATTTTTATTTCAATATTTTGATCATCACTTTCTTCAAAATTCGTGTTAAATGGTGGAAATAAACGCTGCGCTTTGCCTTGTTACCAGAGCGAACAAATAAAAATATTCAACATTTCATTTCCTCAAGTGGATATCGAATCGACCTTCGATACTTGTGTACTGAAAGACGTAACTCAACGCCGAAAATCATTTTACCAATCCACCAATATATTTATTAATTCGATATTAAGACCAACCAACGACCGTATCACATATAATTTTAAATGTCTTTCCCAACATATCGTGTCTAACGGCAATAAAACAAATTTGAGTGGTAACGGTGGTGAATAAAAGAGCAAGTTTTGGGTTAAACAGTTTATTATATGTTTAGTATCGCCGTACTTCAAATACAACGTACTATAAAGTGTAATAAAAGTAGACGGGAGGGAACTTTATTATGAGATAGAGTGTTCCGTATACAGTTTGAATAAAATAAATAAGTGTATAATTTGGCTGTTTATATGATATTTTATTTATAATCGTGGGAAGGTATTTTTAATTCTACATTTGGTGATATAAAAAACTCGGCGTTTAGCACCGTCTTCTGAACACGCAATATTTCTTAGATTGTGTGTCTTTCTTAGATTGACAAAGTGTTGAAGCATTAGATTTTCATACTTTCCTGCAAAATTTATGATTCAGCGAGAAGATAATATAAGATCAATGTTGTTTTCACTTTTAAGTTTTGTCATTGTCTAACGCGTATCGTGTATTTAAAAAAACTTACAAAAGTATACTAGACTTAAATTGTAATTATTATTAGTTAAGTTCGACTATGTTGTGTGTTGTAATTCTACACGAAAAAACGACGACGTCTATCCCTAGTTACATATAAAAAGGGGTGTCTATCCCTAGTTACATACAAAAAGGGGCGTCTATCCCTAGTTAGTAGTTCCTTCCGTATACCCTGCCATGTGCGGGATACCGCGTGAAGAAAAAATCGACGTTGAGTTTCAATTTCCAACGCATTATGACGGAATTCAAATCAGAAGTAAAATTAAAAACGGAGAGTTTTAACACTAATTTCTCTCCCCCTATACTGCTTTATGCGGGATACAGCGTGAAGCTAATATATAAAAAAAATATTCCAACAATTTACGGATCTCTAAGCAAAACGAGCATCACTCTAGGAAATTGAGAGTAAGGTAGCAACATTACAGCGCAATAAAAATCGCTATGTAATATATAAAACATGCGATACAAAATATTTTCCGTTAAGGTGCAGTGGGAGTCTTAAAGTACAGGGGGGTGATAGTGGATTCTATTTCCGATTTTATATAAAACATTTTTTTTCTCATTTTTAAGGATCGCTTTGTATCTTGTATGCACATAGCAGGGTAAGCAGATGGAACCTGAAAACCAAGTGTTAATGGCGCAACTCAACGCCGCAAGAAATACTTAAAGTCCGCGGAAAGATCATTTAATCGGATTAACGGCGTATATTTAATATTATACATTTGTGGGAACCCCGCGTTTCGGACTTACGGGTAGTAGTCAATAGTCACGAGTGAATTCTGTCTCCAGTTAGTGTAATGAATTGTTATTTATATTATTACTATCTATTGTTTTGGTGGCGTTGAGTTACGCTTATAAACAGGCTGTATCTTGAATCTGCCCTCCCTGTTATTTGCTGGATACAGTGTTTTTTTTCCAGCTTCACGCTATATCCCGCACGAGGCAGGGTAGGCAGAGGGAACCCGGGAACCTAGTGTAAAGACTCTCCGTTCCACTTCCGTTCCCCACTTTTTGCCGAATTTGAGGCATTGCGTGTTGAGTGGCGGAACTCAACGCTGCGCTTTGCCTTTTTGCCAGAGCGAAAGAAATGAAACATTAAATATTTAAATTGAAAATATTAAATATTTCATTTCCTCGACAGGGGATCGAACCCAGAACCTGTCGGTTACAGTCACACTCATGTGCCGCTGCGCCACGACAGGTCTCAAGATACAATTGACTTGGGTATTGATTCCCACTCGAAGGACGAACTTACCATGTTGAACTCCACCACCTAACATTTTTTCACGAAAAAATAAAAAAACTCAATTTTTCTCCTTTTTTATATTAAAAGAAGGTACATATACAAATATTTCTTTTCATAAAGAAGATTTTTGACAATGACATCTAAGAAATATGTCATTTAAGTCAGTTAAAAGATTATTTTTGTCATGTGTACATATTTTTATATTGGTTTATTATGGGAGTAGGGCGTAAAAGGTAATTCTTTCACTACTTTACCGCTCCATACTTCGTCTGCTTACTCTATGATAATATAATATTATTCATATATCTACATAAGATTTAAATTAACACCAGATTGTATCTATCTCATGGTAGGATAGGCAGAGGGATGTTCAGGGCCTAGTATTAGGACACTCCGTTCGCATAAAGATATTTCCACTCTACTCAGCTTCACGCTGTATCCCGCACGAGGCAGGGTAGGCAGAGGAAACTTGGGAACCTAGTGTAAAGACACTCCTTTCCACTTCTGTTCCCCACTTTCCGCCGAATTTGAAGCATTGCGTGGCGGAACTCAACGCCGCGCTTTGCCTTATTACCAGAGCGAAGAAATGAAACATTAAATATTTAAATTGAAAATATTAAATATTTCATTTCCTCGACTGGGGATCGAACCCAGAACCAGTCGGTTACAGTCACAATCTTGTGCCGCTGCACCACGACAGGCCTGGAAAGATATTTCCGTACCCTCCTTTTCGAAGATTTTTGGAGTCATTGCGTGTTAAGAGGAGAAACTCAACACAGCTTTGACTCGTAACCAGAACGGGAAAAAAATAAATATTACATATTTAATTTCCTCGACTGATGAGAAACTTAAATTCTTTTGTTACGAACTTTACGTAAGCTACGGGAAAATCGAAAGTACGCACAGTAAGAGTCAGACATTCAGCATGAAAGTGCATGATAATATATTTATGGTTACGGCGTTTTCTTTTTTAGCTTCACGCTGTATCCCGCACATGACAGGGTTGGCAGAGGGAATTTGGAAACCTAGTGCTTTAACACTCCGTTCCACTTCCGTTCCCCCACTTTATGCTGAATTTGAGGCATTGCATGTTGAGTGGCGGAACTCAATGCTGCATTTTGCCTTATTGCCAGAGCGAAGAAATGGAAACATTAAATATTTAAATTGAAGATGTTAAATCTTGTATTGCCTCGTTTACAATCAAATGGTCGTGCCGCTACGCCTTCAAGCATCCGGATGTGAAAAACAAAATTTGTTAATTCAAACTTCAAAAGAAACTTATCCTTAAATAGCAATTTTTGTCGTTTTGGTCCAAAACGCTGCAAAAACATATTATAAGATGCAATCTGTGTGTGTTCAGTATCGATGATATTGGAGGAAGGTCAAGAAAACATATAAAGACCTCCTCCAAAGGACGGGGCATGTATGAAGATTTTGATATTAACGATATAATGGACGAGGCGTAAGAGGTATTCAGAGATCGTAGAGTTTGGTGCTCCATCCGCACTTATAATCAAGCAAGGGATAGGGAACCTATTTGTATAAATATAATAAAATTGTTATAAGAAAATTATATATTATATTATTGAACAGAATTACAGTTGTCTGTCCGTGCGTTTTTTTTTGTCCATGCTATTCGTAGAAAAGACCTATTTGATTATTTTTTTTTTACTAATTAATCTCGATCGGAGAAAAGAGGAGTCTAAACTACTGTATAGATCTTATTGTAACGGTATTTTTTATATTCCAGCCATAACAAAAAAACCGATAAAGAGACCCAGTCACCAGTGCTCAAGATCTTCAAAGATATTATGCAGAGGGAGAAAACGTAAGAGCCTTTCATCTGTGTTTTAATACATGGCAGGGTAGGCAGAGGGAACTTGGGAACCTAGTGACACTCCGTTCCACTTCCGTTCCCCATTTTTTTCACCGAATTTTGAAGCATAGCGTGTTGAGTGGCGGAACTCAACGCCTCATTTTTGTACCAGAGCGAAGAAATGAAAACATTAAATATTTAAAATGAAAATATTAAATATTTCATTTCCTCGAGTGGGGATCGAACGCACAACCCTTTGGTTACAGTCACACGTTTGTGCCACTGCGCCACGACTGGCAGAAATTATTTAATAAACCTTTTCAATTTCAGTGATCCAGAAAAAGTTACTCTGTTAAAGGACAAAAAGCAGAAGGAGAAGAGGAGAAAATCATATTCTGAATCGCGTTCGAAATCAGATCAAGTAAATACACCTTATAAATATATATTGTTCCTTTATTATCTCATTGATCAATTGAGGCCTGTCATGGCGCAGCGGCACAAACGTGTGACTGTAACCGACAGGTTCTGGGTTCGATCCCCAGTCGAGGAAATGAAATTTTTAATATTTTCAATTTAAATATTTAATGTTTCATTTCTTCGCTCTGGTAATAAGGCGAAGCGCGGCGTTGAGTTCCACCACTCAACACTCAATGCCTCAAATTCGGTGGAAAGTGAGGAACGGAAGTGGAACGGAGTGTCTTAACACTAGGTTCCCGGGTTCCCTATGCCTACCCTGCCCCGTGCGGGATACAGCGTGAAGCTATTAATAAAAAAATATTATCTCATTGTTTTCAACTTTTTTACTGTAAATGAAAAAAAAAATTACAACAGATCACCAAATATTTTGAAAGCTAATAGGTATATCTATTCACACAGCATCATGTCTTTTTTCTAAATTTTTAATCTATTCTTGGTTTCGTTTGGCTTCCTTTGGAACTAATTTCAAACTTCGACCAGAGAGGGACGTTGAGAGTAGTTTAAATCATTCTCACCATTGTATCATTTTACCTATAGTTAAGATATTCCGTTCCCCACGCGCCGCTTCATTTTATTCCTAATCGAGATGCGGAACTCAACGCCGCGCCTTACATACACGTACCAGAGGGATAAAAACATTTCAATAAAATAATTTTCCCAGCGGAAAGTATCACGCTATATTTTTGCAATGGAATATCAATTCTACAGAAATTGTATATAAGATTAAACGCATCCTGTCTATTTTCATATCAGTCTGTGTGCACTTGGTTGAGTGCTTTTTACACAAGATTTGTCAAGTTTTGCTTGAAAATAGGTATATGATAGCTTTTCTAGAATGGAAGACGTTGAACGTCTAGATTTACGCAATGGTTGTTTGGAATTACAAATCATATTATTTTTAGGGTGTACTGAAGTAAATTTTCAAGAAAAATGGTCTCGACAGACGTATAGACGTACGAGTACGGTCAGCAGACAAAAAAATCAGCTTATAAGGGAGAAACTTAACCTCTTTTCTTGAGATTGCGTAGACGTATCAAGTTGAATTTAATATCAGAAGTTCAGATCTAGGGTTTTTTAAAGCACAGAAAAAATTAGCTTCTAATTCCACGCAATTCAAGGTGATACCAGTGTTTATGTGTAGTTTTGTGCTGCATTTTGTGCTATAGATATCAAATACTCTAGCGAACACCTACAATATGTTTACAGTAATAAAACGAATAGTCAAATTTCATAGGATTTCATAGGAAATAAAAAATTACAAACTTATATTATTACTTATAATTTATTTTAGACAAAAAGAGAAGACTTGATTATATTTCCCTTTTATGTACTGTCTGAAATTCATACGCTCTCCTTTTTCTTATTTTAAACTCTTTACTTCTGGTTGTTATAAACGCGATAGTTTCAAAAATTAATTGTGTCACATAATGATGTCTTTGATTTTCGCGATTGTTACACATTTTAAATGATCCGTGACCACGGGCTACTGTATTACTGTATTACTGTACTACTATCTGTATTACTGTCAGCCAAGTGTCATACACAATACACTCGTCTCAGGAACGTGACATTGATGTCATGATTTTTCTTGCGCGTAGCGGGCATTTATCGATTAGTAATACGTCATCTCGTCTTAAAATTAACTAAGTGGGTTCAAAATTAAAAAATAAATAAATCTTTTTAAAAAAATATATTATAATAGATAAATAAGAAATATTATCATATCTTCGTCTTGGCGCAGTGGCACAGTTTGAGAATTTTAATTCTACGGTTGTTAGTAGCATTCCATAAAGTTTTTATTTTCTCTCTCTGATAGCCAGATTAGGTACGGCGTTGAATTCCGCAACTCAATACTGAATATTTAGAAAAATTGATAGAAACTTGGAAACGGAGTATCTTAACATAATGATGTCGGGATACAGCGCTAAGCTAAAATATCTAAATATATATATATATATATATATATATATATATATATATATATATATATATATATATATATATATATATATATATATATATATATATATATATATATATATATATATATATATATATATATATATATATATATATATATATTTAAATATTTTAGCTTAGCGCTGTATCCCGACATCATTATGTTAAGATATGATAATAGAAGATATGATATATATATATATATATATATATATATATATATATATATATATATATATATATATATATATATATACATATATATATATATATATATATATATATATATATATATATATATATATATATATATATATATATATATATATATATAACATGTATGTATGTATATATTTTTAGAAATCCTACGATTCAAGTAGTACAGACATATACAGAGCAAGACAAACTAAGATAACTGTGCAAGATATACAGGAAGACAGAAATGAACGGTTCGATAAGAATACAACAAAAGTTAGTTACATTTTAAGTATTTATTATATTTTTGTTATTAGCTTCACGCTGTATTGCGCACATGGCATGGTAGGCAGTGGGAACTTGGGAACCTAGTGTTAAAGCACTCTGTTCTCAATAGGACACTTTTCCGCTTTACGTCGAATTTGAAGCATTTTTACTTTTTTACTCAGATAGGTCAAAGCGAAGAAAGGAAAATATAAAATTGTTGATTTCCTGGAGTGGGGATCGAACCCACAACCTGTCGCGTCCGTCGCTTGTGCCGCTGCACCACGACAGGCCTCAGGCCTTTAAAGTTATGATATTATGTAAATTGCGACGTTTAGTTACGCCATTCAACACATTATTACTATTGAGGTGTAGGCACGCCTCAAATTCAGCGGAAAGTGGGGAACGGAGGTGGAACGGAGTGTCTGAACACTAGGTTCCCAAGTTCCCTCTGCCTACCCTGCTACGTGCGTGATACAGCGTGAAGCTGAGAGAGAGAGAGAGAGAGATGTGTAAACTCTAATCCCTCTACGTAGAAAATTTTACATTTTGTTTGTCTTCTTAGTGGAATAAAATGTTTTAATAATTTAGGTTTATTTAATTATATTTATTTATTACTAATAATTACACCATATAATTGTTTCAAATAAAAAAAATAAAAATCTCAACACTTTCAGCCCTATCAAAATGAAAAGAGGGAAAGTTGGTGGCTTTGGGTATGTACATTGTACTGTTTTTTTTTTTTCAATTCACGCTGTATCTAGTGTTAAGACACTCCGTTGGAAGTTAGTGTTAATTCACTCCGTTCTCAATGCAACGTCTAATTACATAATATTTAGCATTATTAGAGTTCTGGACTCTAATTAAAGCGCAATGAAATAATTTATTTCCCCGAACGGGAATCGACCACGCAAATGTCGTGCATGTGTACGTGTAGGCGTGTAGTTAAATTGTAGTCTGTACGCTGTTTTAACATGAACAGTGATATTGAAACGGAAGTGGAACGAAGTGTTTGCACTAGGTTCCCAAGTTCTCTCTGCCTACCCTGCCATGTGCGGGATACAGCGTGAAGCTGACTAGTGTGTAGAGTAGAGTAGTTTTTTATGTATATAATGTATATCAGTAAATCTGTGTATTTTTTTTTCAGCTTCACGCTGTATCCCGCACTAGGCAGGGTAGGCAGAGGGAACGGAAGTGAAACCTAGTGTTATGACACTCCGTTCCACTTCCGTTCCCCACTTTCCGCCGAATTTGAGGCATTGCGTGTTAAGTGGCGGAACTCAACGCCGCGCTTTGCCTTATTACCTTGTGTAAAATAATTAGTCATATAAATTACAGGGAGACAATCCAAAGAAGAAGAAAGCTGATGACACCTGCTCGTGTGTGTCGTGCGCGTAAGTTGCTTTTGTTTTGTTTCACAAGAGTTCCCTCAGCGTACCCAGCTTATAGCAGGAATAACATAGGAACCTACTGTAAAGGCACTTTGTTCTATTGCACTGCCTACTTTTTGAGACATAACGCGTAGAAGCGGTACTCAACGCCGAGCAGGGTAGACAATCTACCAGAGAGGGAAATTGAAGACTATTGAAATATATGAACATTCCTCCAAATGGGTATTGAATTCATTATTATAGTTTTTACAGTCAGATGCTACCTCACTGCGACATTATTACATATTTGCTTCACCATGTATCCCGTACGTATCAGGGTAGGCAAAGTCTTCTCCACTTAAACGCAAAAGCTATTGCACTGTTTGAGATAAAACTTTACAATAACATTACGCTTATTACAGAACAACACCTAGGGTACAAAATTTTGTAAATATATTGTATAATATAAAAGTGCCTATTGTTTGCTAGTATTATATCAACATTTTCTAATATTACAGATTAAAGAAGATAATTACATCTGAATACACATGCATCATTTGTCTTCTCCTTCTGTTCTCTATTTCGGTGGTGGTGATATTTATTATAGTGTTCAAGATACCGGATTCAAATTGTGACGAACCAGCCCAGACAAAAGAGAAGAGACAGCTTCCTGAGAGTTATAGTTACCCAATGTATACTGAAAGGTAATATAAGAAGATACTTTTTTTTTTCAGCTTCACACTGTATCCTACACATGGAAGGGTAGACAGGGGCAACTTTTCAATTTTTCCCTGTGTTCGCGGTTAACATACAATTTCCCATTGGAAATGAGTAGCGCCTCATAAAAGATGGAAAACTCAGTGAACTAGTCAAGCTCCGTTTGACTCGTTACCATTAACACAGCTTAAACCAATCGCTAAAAGTCTGACTAAATATCTGATTAAATATCTGACTAAATATCTGAATAAATATCTGACAATGGGGCGTGTTACGTTAACACGAGGTTAGGAGACGGCGCAACTACAAACGTAGGTTTATCCTGATTTAGACTGATAAAAGCTCTATAGCACGAGTCACCAAATTAAAGAAACTGCAAAGAACAGGTAGCTCAACCTAAGCACATTATTAAAATTGGCTTCCAGAACCGGTGTGGTTTGGTCACTCGCCTAGTTTGTTGAAGCTAGCTTCTATAACTTTCACTACGACCATTGCATGAATCAAATGCATTTCTAACTCATTCGGCAAGAGAGAAGACGGACGTCTTGTGCACCCTTATTACCTTTATATTAAATTCTTAATGACCTAGGAAAAGCACTACCATCTAAACGACTAAGTACAAACACTTTTCGTCCGTGCAACGTGCACTTTCCGTCCGTGCAACTCGACGTCAGGAAATACGTCAGAAGTGGTCCATGGTATTCCTGCTATCGAGCTTTAGACGTGAGCTCCTAAGTTAACCCCGGTGGAACCGCTCTATACCACTGTGATTATCACATCCTTATGGAAAGTAACCTCAATTCACCCTATCTCCAAGAAACGTGATAGCTCTGACCAATCCAACCACTGACCTTTTCACGATCATCTAAGGTTATGCAGCGCGAGATAAATTAATCACCACGGTTATAGATTCAGGTTTTAGATCTTTATCGGCGATGGTTCTATTTACCACCAATTGGCCCGTTGGCTTGTTTGCACTTTTTTGAGTGAACGGCGTCCACAGTGATATCGTTTTCATGGTCACAGTCCTCTAACATATCATTGATATGCAGGAAAAACAGCGTAGAGGACAGCACGTAGCCTTAAGGGAAGGCCAGCGTTTAGTGACATGTATTTGGATTAGAATCCATCGACTTTGATACTGTGCCCGTCAGAAAACTAGCTATCTACTTTCATAAATTCTCAGAAAGCGTCTAAGATGGAATTTTCGCAAAGAGCGCCCCGTGCCACACTCAATCGGAGGCCTTCGCCACGTCCAGATTAAACTGCCAGGCCCTCCTCTTTACTGTCGATGGCCTAGGCCTAGGCCTATCACCTTTTTTTTGGGATCAGGTGGATAAGAGCTCTTCTACTAATCTGGCATTACGCCTATTGAGTAAGAGTGCCGAAATAGGCACCTTTTAGGCTCAGGAGCACATTAACGAAGCAATAGAGGAGATATATCATCTGGCCCCGGCTTTAACGTCAGATATTAAGCTGAGACACCACAGAATGGTCGGCAGCATTGTTCCTCGGTCATCCATAGCTGAGTTCGAGGTAAGGAGAGTGCCCAGAAGATTGGTTTTCTCTTTTGCCGACTTTTTTTTCTCTTTTTTTGCTTTTAACGATATTGTCGGACCGTGCTTCGGCATTTGGCTACTTAAAGTACCTATAGGCACGGTTATTTACGGCTTTTAAAGTTTTCACTTTTTGATTCTTGTGACCACTGCCTCCGCCCAGGTTTGATATGACTCGCGCTAGTTTGTAGGACGTATCAAAGCAAAGACTGTGACTTACCACCGATTGACATTCTAGAGTATGGAATGTAACGTTTTATACCCTGCAGAATCACCCTTCACAACCAGTAGCGGCACAAGGACTAGGATCATCAGAAGAGAAGCAAGCATGCGTACATTTTACTCATCTTATCCCCGGTGATAAGATTAGTAAAATGTACGTATCTCACCCCAATCTACAGATTTGTAGTGCCAGACGCGATAAGTGGCTGATGTTCTACGACTTACGACTGCCGCGTTTGATGGCCGTACCAGGCAATGGTCTGAAGAACCTAGAAGGGCAATGACAACACTCTAGTACTGTTCCGAATCTGAAGTCAGCAGAAGGTACAATAAGGGCGTTGAGGTTGTTGACATCCGGGATTCGCCACTGTTTAACGACGCTTTTAAATTATGGTAACAATCCGGTCAAGTCTGCCCATGCGTGTGACCATTTCTGACAACATGACTCCCCCACATATAATTTTGTTGCCTCTAACGATACCATCTGTACGTTGCGGGATTTTAAGTTGCACATCTTGGATATCGTCCAACCTACATTCAAATTTTGATACATTTCTTTACGTTTCTAAAATCTATATTTTTTGCAGTGTAATACATATTATATTTCTTTGCAGAAACAAATGGGATGGCGGAGTAACAAGAAGTATGAATTACAATGATTTACCATCGGGTAAGTAATAAAAAAAGACGGTTAAGTGAGAGAGTCTCTTATTGATATCAGTTAAAACTGAAGATTTATTTAATAAATATATTTTTGATATATATATTTATTATATAAGTCTTCAGTTTTGATCAATATCAAGAAGAAAAGGTTCTTATTTCGTTTGGTATATATAGTTTTTAAGGTTTGGCGCTGGCCTCAATACTACATATCGATATTTTTCCTAGATTCACAAAATATCCTGCATATAGAAGGGTACGCTAAGGAAACCTAGTGTAAGGACACTCGATTCCTATTAAGACACTTACATTTCTCACTTTCTGTTGGAATTGAGGCATTACGTGTTGAGTGGCGGAACTTAACACCGTAAATACAGTCTCTGGTTATATTTTATTAATATCTGAGGCAGAGTTGCAAAAGAAATGTCCTAAATATTTTTTTTTTGAATTATGTTTTGACTTTGCTTAAAATGGTATTCTATTACGAAGACCCCGCTGTCGATCTGACTGTTTGTGTATAAATCTGTCACAAGGCGGTATCTCATAGACTTCATACTATGTTCCCAAGTTTCCTCTGCCTAATTTATCATATGTAGGACAAAGCATGAAATAAAAAATTAAAGTTATACGTATATACGGCAAATACTAGTTTTCTGTTCTCAAAGGTATTTTAAACTTGAATATTTTATATTAAATTCAACGTTAAAATTCATTTACGACAATTTCATGAGAGGAACGGTCTTGAAAGTGAAACGATCTAAATGTCGATTTTTTTTTTTATTTTGAGGTACGTAACCCCAAAAAAATATTAAGATAATTGTAGAAAATGTATAGGTAGTGTACAGTATTTATATAGGTAGTGAAAACGTGTAGGTAGTGTATACCCACATTGCCTGAAATATCTACCTTAAATATTGACACATAACATTTCCTTTTCAGAATACATAAGCAATGGAGTAAAAGGATCGGTAAGTTATAATTAAAGGTAGTTTACTTTAAAGTGATATTTTTAGATATTTTTTTTTTAAGTATAGTAGGTAAGGGAACCTGGGAACCTAGTGTTAACATACTTCCGTTTTGCCACTTTCCGTAGAATTTGTGGTATTGCGTGTTGAGTGACGGAAACTCAACGCCGCACTTTGCCATATACTAGAACGAAGAAATTAAAATATTAAATATTCCATCTTCCCGAGTGGGGATCGAACCCACGGCCTGTCACGTTTACAGCACGCTTGAGGCCTCAAAAAATATTTGCAAACCATAAATCCAGGTGTTTTGTAACCGACAATAAAGTTATATCCTCCAAAGTGGACGTAATGAGAAGTAACTACTTTGCTTGAGAGAAAAATGTCGTCCCAAAAGGGGTTGCAATTCGAAAATTTATTACAATTTTTGTTTCTTAAGAGATTTTCTTTTTCTTTTTTTTTCACACTGTATCGTACACAACTTCGGAACCTGGTGTTAAGTCGCTCTGTTCCCTTTCCCACTTTCCTTGTTAAGTGTCGGAACACAACTCTGCGTTTTTGCCTTGTTACCAGAACGAAGAATTGAAAATATTAAATATTTCATATATTGAGACACTCTTGTTCTCCATTTTCGAGCCATTGTATATAGTTACGCGGAACTCAACGACGCATTCTATTAAATTGAATTTTCCCCAAAAAGGATTTGAACTTGAAACCGCAAAGACGTTTGACTATAAACAAGACGAAGCTGTACGTTAAAGCACAGAGTCACTGTTCATATTATATGATATGTCCCCATATATAACACAATAGGCAAAAAGACTAAGACATAGTGCTAAAACACTCCGCACACTTTTTTTTTTTAATCACCTAACTAATAGGTTAATTGAAAAAAAGAAGAGCATAGAGGCAAAATAGTGAAACTGTTAATGCGGCTGAAGTGGATTCGATTCCGACTCGACAGTTATTATTTTAATTTTTTAGCTTCACGCTGTATCCCGCACTAGGCAGGGTAGGCAGAGGGAAAGGAAGTGAAACCTAGTGTTATGACACTCCGTTTTACTTCCGTTCCCCACTTTCCGCCGAATTTGAGGCATTGCGTGTTGAGTGGCGGAACTCAGCGCCGCGCTTTGCCTTATTACCAGAGCGAAGAAATGAAACATTAAATATTCAAATTGAAAATATTAAATATTTCATTTCCTCGACTGGGGATCGAACCCAGAACCTGTCGGTTACAGTCACACTCTTGTGCGAGACGGAGGGCAGCGTTGACTTCCGAGTTCACCATGCTCTGATAAGTAAAAGGAAACAAAGCGCAGTGTTAAGTTACGGTATTCATCACGCACACTGTTCATTAAGCGGAGAACGGAACAAACGGAACTTATTCCCTCGTATATATTATTATATTATTTGGACGTGAACCTCTAGAACGATATTTTTATCTTTATCGCCGTATCCCGTATATATAGAAGTAGGCAGAGGGAACCTAGGAACCCATCGTAAAGAGTATTTCGTTCCCATTAAAACACTTACTGAATCCTTGAGACTAAGTTGAGTTAAGTGGTGCGCATTGTCGCGTTACCAGAGCGTGGAAATGAAAATGTAAAATATTTCATTCTCCCGAGTGGCAGTCGACCGTCATGTTTACGTACGATTGTACCTCCACGCTACGAGATATTTAGAAATTCGTATAATATATATAATAAGTTTATTTATATGAACTTCTTCTATAACAGCAACTCCGATGTCTGTCTTTCTTGGTTGTGAGCAGCGTTAAGTTCCACCAATAACTACGAAATATCTCGATTTCTCGAGCTCTGCGAACTGAATGTTTTAATACTAGCTACCCTCTGCCTACCGTAAAGTGAGACCGAGAACCCGCTACCCGATCCCCGCAAAACGGCTAAACAACTGCACCTGCGGGTATCTAATATAGCGCAATGAATACTTTTGTACAGACAGACCGAGCTGCGGCGTATAAATTTTAGTTGCCTTTTTTTTTCTCATCACAACCGGCCTTTGTTCACTGATGTATTAGTCGGGGTAGGATTTTGAAGTTTTTAATTTTTTTTCTATGTTTGTTTGTTGTTATTGTTTGTGAGGTTTTTTTTTTGGTTTTAGTACATACACAGACGTACACACATTATTTGAGAAAGAGAGAGAGAGAGAGAGAGAAAGAATGTATTTTTTACTCTTCACTCTGGTAACAAGACGGTATTGAGTGCCGACTCATTGTCTTGAAACACGCAATTTCTTGATATATGTGTCAAAAATGTTGTTTTCAATTTTCTTATAAATTTGCTACGTTGCCCGTTCGTCCGTTGCCTTTATATACTCAGCTTCACGCTGTATCCCGCACACGGCAGGGTAGACAGAGGGAACTTGGACACCTAGTGTTAAGACATTCCGTTCTACTTCTGTTTCCCACTTTCCGCCGAATTTGAGGCATTGCGTGTTAAGTGGCGAAACTCAACGGCCGCGGCTTGACTTGTTACCAGAGCGAAGAAATGAAAACATTAAATATTTAATTTAAAAATATTAAATATTCCATTTCCTTGAGTGGAGATCGAACCCACGATCTGTCGTTTAAAGTCACACGCTTATGCCGCTGCACCACGGAAGGTCTTCATATACTTATTTTTTATTAATAACTTCGAAAACTCACTTGGTTCCCAAGTGTCCTCTGCCTAGCCAGCCATGTGCGGGATGGAGCGTGAAGCTAAAATAGCAACACTTCACGTTTATTATCACGTGAAGTGTGACAAAAGAACCTACGATTACCGTCATAGAAGTTTAAAACCGTTATACTAATAAATTAACTATTAGGTAAATTTTAAAACGCAGTCCTAAGGGTTGTTGCGCATTATAAATATTAATATATTGTTCCGATGGGGTTACAAGAATCAATTGAAATGTATACGCTGTTATACAGGGTGTGTAAATATGTATATTATTCTTTTTTAGAGGCGTGTCTAGGCGCAGGAGTACAAGCGTGCGACTGTAAACGCTACAGGTCGTGGGTTCGATTTCCATTCGAAGGAATAAAATATTTAATACTTTTATTTCTTCGCTTTGGTAGCGAGGCAAAGCGTGGCGTTGAGCTTCGCAACTCAACATACTAATATCTTGAGAAATCGGCGGTTCTCGTAAAGTTTTGCCTACATTACTATGTGCAGGATACAGCGTAAATCTAGAAAATAATAATTAAATCTTTCTTTCAAATGAGAACAGTATCAAAATCCATCTTATACACAGTCAGACACTAAACACTTCGCCACAATAGCGTAAAATGCTCTCAAGTAATAAATTAGAACACCCTATATATACCCTAAGGAACAGTAACAAATCATACCAAGTCTTAGCTTGTAAACTCACCCGACTTTGCGTGATTTGTTGTACGAAGTAACTCCTTTTTTAGAGTTCCCTTGAGTGTTACGACATTGGTTGTCACGGTACTGTAGGGTACGTAGATTTTCTTGTCTTTATATTTTTTTTTAGCTTCACGCTGTATTCCGCATATGGAAGGATAGGCGAAGGGTTACATTAAATGTATGTATGTACACTCTATTCCCATTAACACACTTCCGTTCAACAATTTAATAAAACAAAACAAGTTCTGAATTTAAAGCATTGTGTGTTGAGTGGCGGAACTCAACGCCGTGCTGTGCCTTGTCACTAGAGCGAAGAAATAAATCTATTAAATATTTCAGTTGGCATTTTTCGATTGCGCTTCGAATCCAGTACCTGTCGTTTACAGTCACAAGATTGTGCTACAACGGCATGACATGGTATCATAAGTATATGTGACGCGTTTACTCGTACAACGCACAAAAGAAACTACTGGACGTAGAAAGCTGAGCGCTCGAAATTCAAATTGAAAGCTAAAAAAAATAATTTTTTTTTCGTCTCAAAGTATACGCAAATAAATCTGCGGGCGATCCTGTAAATTATAAAAAAAATCATTTCAAAAAAAGTATCTGGGAATCCTAGCATTAAACCACTTCCGTTCCCCATTTTTCGCTAAACTTGAGGCATAGCGATTTGAGTGGTGGAGCTCAACGCCGCACTTTCCCTCGTTACTAGAGTGAAAATATTTAATATTTCTTTTTGTCGATTGGAAATTGAACCCACAACCTCAATATTTTATATACGGAACTTCTAAAATAATATCATGTATTGATAACGGTTTTTTTCCCATAATTCACATTAAACTGTAACTTAGCTACTGTACGTTTTTCAATAAGACAGAGTTAGGATTGTGCTCCTTTTGTTGCGATGCAATAGCATTGATATATCTTATATAGCTTTTAAATTATTATAAAAAGTGTGGTTCTTATTGCACTTAAGGGGTTCCTTTTCCTAGAATTAAAGGTATTTGATAACTAAGATTTTATGTTCCACCCTTCGTCTGTTTTTTTGTGGGTCCATCTGTCACTAAGCTGTATATCATAAACAATAATAACTAACTATGTAGTTGAACGTTTCGCTGATAATGCCTTTTCGTTGCCGATAACAGAATAAAATAAATATTTTGGGAGCTCTTATAAAATAAATGTGATTTATCCCTTTTTTTTATAAATATTAGCACGGAATTTTTCATGCCCAAATCGACTCACACATGTACTATATATATAAATATATATATATATATATATATATATATATATATATATAAATAAAGTTGAAGGATCGGTCTGTCTGACTGTTTTCCATATGGTATATAGATATTAAAACGATATCAAAACACAAATAAACAATTATTAAAAATTTTGTCTGTGTGTATGTGTTTTCTGGGCTAATCTCCAAAACAGCTAAAGGATTTTTATGGGACTAACTTTGAAAGATCGAGGTGGTTATAGAGCAGCACATTAAGCTACTTTTCCCGATTTCCTGCAGAATTGACATGAACTTGTCAATGTTGATTTCCACCATGCTTCTTAAAATAAATTTTCAAGTCATTTGTAACCTTTTTTTTTGTAATATATAAATTAACCACAATTTTTCTTGCCTTTTAAATTACATTACATTCAACTTTATTTAGAAAAATATATATTAATATTTTATTTTCAATTGACTTGCATCAAAAATCTATAGTATAGCTCTGTCGCTGGATAGCTAACTGAAAGTGATTTATACCCCGTATACTTTATAGGTCTCGCGGCGTAAGGTGACAGATTGTAGAAGAAAATCCATTACAAAGTGAATCCGCTGTGTATTTGTATTGAAAATTATGATATAGTGTCTCAGTTGAATAGCGTTTGACTGGGAACGTGGGGTTTGCAGGTTCGATTACCGATTGGGGAAATATTGACAAACTTCTTTTTTTTTTGTAGCTTCTCGCTGTATCCTGTTGGTACCCTACTAGATAGGACTTTGGAAACTAGTATTAAGACACTCCGTTTCGTTTGTTTACCACTTTTCGCCGAACTTGAGGCATTGCATGTTGAGTGGCGGGGCTTAACGCCGCGCTTTGCCACAACATATAATGTTTAAACATAAAATGTTTAAATTATTATCATTTCGCCATTCCTCATAAGATCGTACACGGGGTTGAGTTCCGCCAGTTAATATTAAAATGTCTTGTAATTAGGCTCAAGTGGGAAGCGGCTACTGTGTGTTTAAACAGTACCTTTGTTTGAATATTTCTGAAAAAGAAAAAAACGATTTTATTTTTATTGAGACTTTGCTCTTTGAAATATTTTTAAATATTTCATTGATGCCATCGTGGCGTAGAAGCACAAGCGTTCGACTGTAAATTCTACAGGTTGTTCTAGTAGGTTCGATATCCACATAAGAGAATGAAATATTTAAAATACGAGCAGAGAGAGAGTATTAGATAGTAAGAAACATGTGCTATCTCTGGTAATAAGGCAGAGCGCGGCGTTGAACTCCATTATTCAATACACAATGCATCAAGGCTTCAGCAGAGAGTGGGGGAGCGTGTCTTAATGGGGACACTGTCTTAACAGTAAGAGAGACCTGGGTCTCTCTGCCCATTTATGTGCAGAAAACTTCTTCTGTGTTTTTCATGGTACTGTAAAAAATATTATATTGTTTAGTGGCGTAACCCAACGCTGCGATTTTTTTTAACTTTTATTATTATTATTATTAAGTTTACGCTGTTTTCTACACAGTAAAATAGGCAGAGGAAATTTAGAAGCTTAGTTTTAAAACAGTCCATTCCATTTCTTGTTTTGACTAGTCTCGAGTTCCCTTTAATAAATAGTAGAAGCACATTCGGTCCTCCAATTTCTACCTAATTTTGAGATATTGCACGTGGATTGACGTAACTTAACGCCACGTTCTGTCTTACCTACGTATAATCATTCCCCAAAGCTAAATTTCAACGGACAACCATCGCCTCATAATTTTCCAGCCCTTCCAAGTCCTTATTCTCGTTAACTATCCAGTTATTAGTTTTAATAGGTACTCTCATGATTGGAGCCGCGTTTGCTGTAATAATACTCGCGTTTCACAAAGACTATGAAAAGACCATCGTCCACGGACGCGACAATGCCGGCCGCGGGCACCCTGTAGATTAAAATACTGGCTAGGGTGGATACAGAGGGTGTGTTTTTATTTAAAAATAAGGGAAAATATGGATTTGAAGCTGTTTATATTGTGTGTATCGTTGCTTTTTCCGATGAGTTTGAGATATTGCGTGTTGAAAGGCGGAACTTAACGCCGCGCTTTGCCTTTTTACTAGAGGCAAAAGATTAGATATTTAATAATTCATTCAGTCGAATGAGGATCGAACCGACAACCTGTCGCGTTAAGTTACACCTTTGTGCCACTGTGCCACGACAGCGTAATGCATCTCGTATTTAGTAAGATAGGCAGAGGGAACTTGGGAACATAGTATAGTGGAGGCCTGGCCTACAATCCTACTTCGCGTTTGGTTCATGGAAGCGAGACAACTTCACCCGAGTCGGGAATGAAAATTTGATTATAATTCTTTTTAAAAAGAAGTTTTACTGTTTCAAGCTATATCCTGCAAATAGAAAGGAAGGTAGAGGAACCTTGGGAACCTAGTTTTAGGAGATTCCGTTAATATTTAGAAATTTCCGTGCTCCATTTTTTTGCTATTTTGAAGTGTTGTGTGTGAAAGAACAGAACGCTGTGAGTTGTACTTTATTACTTAAGCAAGAAAATATTAAACATATGGAGACTGAAATCGAACCTATGACGCTTGCAGTCGCATGCCTACGCCACTACTCCACAAGGACATTATTAAGAAAACATCCTAGAAGTTTTTATAAGTCTAAATTCAATATTGTTAGAACTCTCGTACTAACTTTTAACGACTGTCCCAACGGAAATATTGATCATCCGGGATGACGATTTTTTTGTATGATTGGTTTTTTTATAACTTTCACGCTCTATCACGCATATAGCAGGATATATGGAGAGAAGCCAATGTTAAGATACTCTGTTCCTTACTTTGTGTCTAATTTTCGAGAAATTCCGTGTTGATTGGAACTCTATACTTCTCTTGTCTCATAAAATTAAAATATTTCTACCTCGGTTGAGAATCGAATGTATAACCGGGTGTTTACAGTTAGATAAGGTGCCACTGCACCACATAGCTCAAGAGATATGCTTATATATATACATTAGATATCTATAATTGTCCTACTAAAGTATATGCAAGTTTGAAACCAATTATATGGTTTTTATTTTTTAATGAATATTTTATTGAGGCCTGTTGTGGCGCAAAGGTACAAGCGTGTGACTGTAACCGACTGGTTGTGGGTTCGATTCTCACTCAAGAAAATGTAATAATTAATATTTTCACTCTCCTCCAAAAGGCGATGTTAAGCTCCGCCACTCAAGACACAATGCTTTAAAATGTAATTACTCTGAAAATTACGACTGTGGTGGTAAGCATCCGATAGTGCCGTTAAGCTCATTTTCTTAATTAATCTAGAAATGTACAGTAGATACAGACAGACGGATCAAAATTAAAATTTTTAGCATAATTATTACCCTACTGAAACTTTTTTTCAGCTTCACGCTGTATCCCGCACATGGCAGAGTAGGCAGAGGCAATTTGGGAGGCCAGTGGTAGAACACTCCGTTTCGTTCCCCACTCTCTACTGAATTTAAGGCATTGCGTGTTGTGTGGCGGAACCCAACGCCGCGCTTTATAAATAATCGTATATGAAATATTTAATGTCCTAAAGTGGGGATTGAGCCGACAACCTCTCTACAGTTTACAGTCACACGCTTGTGTCTTTACGCCGCCACATACTTTTAGAATCGTTTCCAAAATTACAACATTGGCGGGGCACAACGCCGCTCATCGCTTTAAAATCCATTGCTCCCAGCGGGAATTGAACCCACAATCATCAAATTTACAGTCGCACGCTGCACCACAGTACAGTCTAGCTACCACAATACAGTCTAGAGAACACTGAAAGGTCAAATATGAACAGAAACTTCAATTTGTAATATAAATATCTCTATTGAAATATTTTTTTAAATAAAAATACTGCTGGCACCAACAAAAGATTCGACGGTCCATAAAAAATAGTCTATTCATTTCACTCTTACAGACTTGCCTACCTTCTTATTGTGGTACAGGGGGCGGTTGGTAATATTGTTTCTTTGTTTGTTTTTAGTATTCCGCATAAAGTGTATGTATTTATAGAAGTATGATATTCTCATTTCATATGGCCTTTTGTTGAAACATATATATTGTTTAGCTCCATAGCTGGGTAGGCAGAGGAAACTTGATAAACTTGTACTAGGACAAAACGTTTGATTCTACACTTGCCAACAAAATATCACATTGTCTTGCTTTGTCTCGTCGCCAAAGCAAAGAAATTAAAATATAAATGATTTTCTTTTTTCGAGTAGGGATCGAACCCACCATAAACTGTCCGTTTTACAGTCACATGCTTGTGCCCCTGTGCCATGACAGGTCTCTATATTTTCTGTAAGTTTTAAATCGTTTTAAATATATACAGAATATTTTAAATGAAACACTTTTAACCGGATCAATCGCGTATATTGTTTGTTAAACATGTTTTTTGGTTTCCAAAAAACATGTTAACACCCAATATACACGATTAATCCGGTTAAAAGTGTTTCATTCAAAATGTGTTACAATCGCGAAAATCAAAGACATTATTATATATACAGAATACTTCAAACCTAAATTTCTCCGCACTTGACTGTTTTTTTCTTATCCAGTGAACCTTAAAAGGCATTGAAAGTCACGATGGGGTAACGTATTAAGAATTAAAACAATTGATATAGTAATGGTGACATTGTATTGAATTTAAAAGGGGTCTATATAATTGTAAGGCCATTATGACTTACTGAGACAGTATACTTTTATTGACAGGTTTAATACAAATTCAAAGTAATTACGTGATTATTACATTCAATTTAGTGTAATTTCTCAGTTATATATAATAATAATGAACTGGCGTGATTGACCGTAAGCACCACAGTGGTTGGCATGATTATGCACATCGTTGAGTTACACCACAACTCAACATATATATACACATATATATATATATATATATATATATATATATATATATATATATATATATATATATATATATATATATATATATATATATATATATATATATATATATATATATATATATATATATATATATATATATATATATATATATATATATATATATAAATATATATATATATATATATATATATATATATATATATATATATATATATACACATATACACTCAACACATATTATCTCCTATAAATCTGAAGAAAACTGGGAAACGGACTGTCTTAACTTTAGCTACCCTGTACCAATCCAGGTATTTAAAAAAATATGAACCTTTTTTTTATATATTAAATAGCGTAAAGCTATTTAAAAAAAATGTCATAATACAAATATATCTCTAATAACTAAAGTAAAACGTGAAAATAAAACCATTATATATGCTTTATAAATGGCATCAGCCCCCTAGACTATACCATAATGAAGACTACAAAAATATGTACTTTCCTACAGACGTTGCTACATTAAAGTACTGGTATTATTGCACCAGACGTTAACTTGTGATGCACTTTTGAGATAGCTGAATAGATTTTTAAATGACTATAAATGATTTTTTATGCTTTAACTTAAAAATATATGGTACAAAATGAAACTCTCTGTCGTAATTAGCTAACTTATCTAAGTAAGTTCGTACCCAAAAGGTGATAAAGGGTCCCTATTACTACTTACCTGACTTCCCTGTGCGTCCTATGTCTGGTTATTCATCTGTTACCAAGCTGTATCTCATGATTCGTAATGGCCCAACCGTTGAATCTGGTTGATTCGAGGAACTGATCCAATAAATATGATTTTCTTTTCTTTTCTATAGATAATGGTACGGAACCCTTCGGGTAAAAGTCTAAGTTGCACTTGGCCGGATTTTTTTTATATTTCTTTCCTTCCAATTTAGAACGCTGACCGAAACAAGGAAATGAAAATCGTACAATCGTACTTACGTACGTTTGTACAGATTGGGAATCGAACCCCCAACCGGTCGTTTTTCAGTAAAACCTTGAGCTGCGCTATATGACGGCTTCCATTGACTTTTTTAATCAAAAAGATTACAATAAAGTTAAAGGGTACAAATAAATGTTATTTATGCTTATTCAGGAAGCCATTGATTGTTAAAATTTTAATGAAAACCACTGACCCGTTGGCGACTTCGCCCGCTTTAACACCATGTTTATTAATTTACTAATCTGCATTATTTTCGTTTTCTAATAATATTATAATTTTAAAAATGTTAGATACGGCGCTGGGTTCCGTTATTTAACACAAAATGTCTTAAATTGGTGGAAAATGGGGAACTGTAGGGTTTTAATGAGAACAGAGTATCTTAGGTTCCCAAGTTCCCTGTACCTACCCTGCCACATGCGATACACAGTGTAAGCAACAGAAAAACCTAAAAACGATATCTATGCCTACATTAGAAGAAAGTTTCAACAAATTCAACAAATTTGTTGCTTATTATAAAGGCATTTTTTTGTATTTATAATTGTATTAAACTTACTTAGCTTCACGCTATATCCCTAGCGGGGTAGGCAGAGAGAACGGGGCCCCAAAACGCTACGGTCTCGGCATACCTCTTTCACCTCGTCCACTGTCTTCAACCTCTTCATACATGCCCTCCGGGGGGTCCTCATGCTTTTTACGTGACCTTCCTCCAGTGCCGTAGATGCTGTGTTTTCGAAGATCAATCGAGGTCTCCCTCTCCCTCTATTACCACTTACCAAATGTATTAAAAAGCTTGCAAAAATATTAAATGGCACAAGAAATATTATTTTGTATATATATTTCATGTACAGACACCCTTCCTTTATAAGTACAAATACAGTGTCAGTACAACTAGCCTTCTGAGCCGGTAGAGCTGACGTAACTGACATTTTAAGTACCTGGTTTGGGAATTTAAAAAAATGGAAGAAAAAATATTATTTTTTTTATAATATAAACACATAAGTTGGATAACGGATAACGGAATGGAGTGTCTTAACACTAGGTTCCCAAGTTCCCTCTGGCCTACTGCTCTGTGTGGGATACAGCATGTAAGCGGCTGAGTGAACCCACAAAACTCCTTTAAAACATTTTTTTTTTGAGAACAGACGGGCGGAAAATGGACTGTTTTGTTAATTTTTTTTTTTTTTTAAACGGACAAAACTTCCTTTTGTATATATAGAATTATAGCATAAATCAGAGATCAGAATGTCTAAGTTCCCATGTTCCCTTTATCTACCCCGCTAAGTGCTGTGTACAGCTATACAGGGTGAAACTAAAAAAAAAATGTTAAAAATATTGCTTACATTTTCTATTTTTGAGAGAATATTCATTATTTGGGCTATAAATAAATTAATAATTACTCTGTGTTTCCATTAACCACCTGCTACTTGCTTGCCTATATAAGGGCGCGTGCACACTAGATTTAGATACTTTAATGTATATGTATATATAAATATAAAAAAAAATACAGACACAAATTTTTGAGATATTGCGCTTTTAGTTGCGGAGCTCAACGCCGCTTTTTATCCTGTAACTGAAGGTAGAATCATAATGATCTTTTCTTTTTTAATTATTATGAATCAGAATCTAATTTATATTTTTTTTCTTGCTTCAGTTAACAGAGCGATGAAATTTATCAACTCAATTCCTCGAGTGGGAATAAAACCCACAATATATTGCGTTTTCACTACAGTCGCCACTGCACCAAGTAGCCTTAAAATTTTCATATAATAATAATTATAATAACAATATGTCATTACCGGACATCTACACCGGCGAAGCCATTGGTACAAGATATCGTATAAAATATTTTTTTTTGTTTTAGCTTCACGCTGTATCCCGCACGGCAGGGTAGGCAGAGGGAACCCGGGAACCTAGAGTAAAGACACTCCGTTCCACTTCCGTTCCCCACTTTATCGCCGAATTTGAGGCATTGCGTGTTGAGTGGCGGAACTCAACGCCGCGCTTTTGTCTTATTACCAGAGCGAAGAAATGAAACATTAAATATTTAAATTGAAAATATTAAATATTACATTTCCTTGACTGGGAATCGAACCCAGAACCTGTCATTTACAGTCACACACGCCTCAATGATAGTATAGTATAAAATACATAGATATGTGGGTCATTCTACAAAAATCGACATATTTCTGATGCTTTTTTGTCCTCAACCTTTTTTAAATGCTTTCGGATATTTGAATAGCGTATATTATATATAATTGATCAAGTATCTTACATCTAAAAGGGCCAGTCATTATATCCGTTATTTTAGAAAAAAATAGAGTTTTTCTAATTTAGGCATCTAGGGACTTACAGCTCTGGGAACTGATAGGTATAATTATGGACTGATAAACAATAATGATATTGTAATAAAATAAGTTTGTTACTCATTCAAAATCAGATTTATTTGTAAAATAGAATTACAATTTTTAATATTTCCAATTTAAATATTTAATGTTTTTATTTCTTCGCTATGGTACAAGGCAAAACGCATCGTTGAGTTTCGCCACTCAACACGCAATGCCTCCAATTCGGCAGAAAGTGAGGAACGAAAGTGGAACGGAGTGTCTTAACACTAGGTTTTCAAGTTCCGTGTGCGGGATACAGCGTGAAGCTGAGTATAATCGCACGTTTATCCTGTAACACTTTATTTCTTATCTTCTGTTGATGCCTGCTTCTTCTTTTAGCTTCCACTTGTCTAAAGTTTTATTGTAGTCATTCATCTGCAGTTCTGAAGCTACACTTTCTCCCTTTTCAGGTGTAGGTGGCGTATTCTGAGCAACATATTTCTCACAATCTTTTTTTATTGTTTTCTTTTTTCTGTAATTAGTTGAATAATTCTTCCATTGTTTTTTATTTTTTCTCTGCTCATGTGGGGTCATATCTTGAATAGACTTATGTGGTCCCTACTCTTTCTATATATCTCAGTCTTTCTTTCTCTTTATACTCTCATAACAGAATTGAATCGATCTTGATTTTTTCCAATCGAGCTGTAGCGGCGGATGATTTTTTGTTGTGTATTTCCTCTTTGGATAACTTTGTAAGCTTGTGTTCTTTTTGGGTGGCATTTTTCTGCAAAATGGAAAAATAACACTTAATAACATTTAACACTTAATTAGCACTTAATACGACTATTGTGACCAACGACTGTAAACTACTTATTATCAGTCTATAGCTTCCCAGTTTCTAAACTCAAAATAAAAAAGCCAATCGTAGAATGTCGCATTAGGCATTTTATTAAACATTTTTATATAAATAACATATGCCCTAAATGACTTATAAAAAATATCAGAATATACAATAAAAGTCATTCCCTAGCTACATCTATCAGCCCCTAGCACAATTAAGAGCTAGGGCCTGATGGTCTAGGGACTGACGATTTGGATTAAAACTTAAGAGAAATGTAGGTTAAACCTCTAATTAAAGCTATTTAAACGATGTACTAAAGAAGACCGACAAATAACACGAAAATATTATTTAATTATCGTTAATTTCATATTATAAAACAATAAAACTACTCACCGAGGGACTGACAAAGTGAGTGGATCAGTCCGTGTTTCTGAAACAACTGCCACCTTTGCACTGATTTACAAAATTACAGCAGCTCAGCGATTATTGTCTATGAATAATTTAGTGTCGTTCTTTTAAATTCACTAGATGTCATTCACTTATTATTCTTATTATGGCGCTAAATTGTAAATGTTGGCGTGGCTAGGGAATGTCGGATAAAATCGAGGACACTTTTTAAGCTATTGAAAATGGAACTATTTTTTATTGAACCTACAAAATATTAATAAAATTTGTTGTATGTACGATAAAGTAGTCAATTGTTAAATCAAATAAAGTATATAGTTGATGTATCTAAAAATATGGATGCCCAAACATAAAATTTTGGAGTGCGGACATGTCTAGGGACTGACATTTTAGGGTTTTTATGAGAGATTTCATATTTATTTTAAATATATATTCGTTTCTAAATATGTGTACTCAATAAAACACATTGCAAGCTGTTAGTTTACAATTTTGGAACAAAATATTAATAATTATAGTATATGAAATGTGCGAGGACAATGATTAGTACCATTTTTGTAGAATGACCCATGTATATAAGTTACAAAAAGCCTGTTGTGGGACAGTAGCATAAACCGACTATAAACGTAACAGATTGTGTAAATACATAATGTTTAAATTTAAGATGTGATTTTCATTTATTACTTATTCTCATATTTTTCTCTGGTAACAAGGCAAAGCGCGGCGTTAAGTTCTGTTACTCAATACGTGACATCTCTAATTTGGCGTAAAGAGGTAAAGTGGTAAATGAAGCAGTGTCTTAACCCTAGGTTCCGAAGTTCCCTCAGCCAGTAAGTACAGTGTAAAGCTGAAAAAAAATACAATTCTCATCTGTCTATCCATCTATCTACACCCTAACCCCCTAAACACGTGTATATTTATGTATTCAACAATTGTTCCGAAATTGCGATTCGAAAGATTAATTACTTAAATAGAATCGTTTTATTCAAACACCCTGTAAATTAGTAGCGAGGCAGGTCTTCAGTTTATTTACGTACGTTATGTTCCCTTCTTATTATGGTAAGGTTCCCTGTTAAGGTAAAACGGAACCTTGTATTATCATATCTCTTTCTCTAACACTCATTTAGGCGGTAAACGCTGCGTTTTATCATGAACCAAAGTGAATAAAGCGATTATTATTTATTTCTTCGAGAGAGCATCGAATCTATGACCATCGTGTTTACAGACAGAGATATCTCTTAAGGCCATATGTGCTTAGTGGCCATCGTGGTCTTGCATTCTCGATAGTAGTGAATTTGATTTATAAACAGTTAAAAAAATATTATATATAAAAAAAGACAGCATTAAATTTTGTAACGTGTAGAGTGCTTTATTTCAACACTAAAGTTCCTCTAACTACTCTGCTATAGGTTTGCGGGATACGGCGTGAAGCTGAAAAAATTTCACGCTGTATCCCGCATTAAAAAAATCTTTTTCCTTTATATAAATATTAAACGTGGAGGTACCAGGTTCAATTCTCACACAAAATTTTCTTATAAATTCTCAAACAAAAACAATTAATACAATATATCCAAAAACAATAAACTACATACATTCAAATTGTGTATTGCTGTCTCCCTCTAACCTATAGTGCGTGAGCGAGACGCGATGATTTAACGGTTGCGTACGTCACATGTTAGTAATGACGGTTTAATTTGAAAATTATTAAGGGGAAGCTCTTCCATGGATTAACTTTTAATTATTTCTCGATTGAAAATGCGGTGGTCTTGCGTTCGATTCTCGGTTAAGTCTTTTTTAGCTTTCTCGCCCTTGTAGAAAAGAATGCGGCGTTTAAACCTGTCGTTTGCTTAGCAAGCATTGTATCAACATCGTGGGTATGGCGGAAAAGGAAGAGTTTTATTGTTAATTCTTAAAGAACTTTCCGCCTAACTTGGGGCATTGCTTGTTGAGTGAAGAAATAAAAATATTATATAGTTAAATTGAAAATGTAAAATTTTACATTTCCTCAAGTAGGAATCGTACCCCCAACCAGTCGCTTGTAGAGTCACATGCTTGTACTTCTGCGCCACGACAGATCTTATATTTTTCATCCTTGGTATTATTATATTTTGGCAAGGTTTTGTAGCTTCACTACTGCATTAGAACGTTTGGCTCAGCCACACATCGTCCAATGTTACTTCTCACTTTACGTATATTGCGTAGCGAAAATTAACTCCGCTTGTTTGTCAAATTTCTTACCAGAGCGTCGAATTAGACACTTCTTTACTCTGAACTAACAATTATCATAATTAAAAGTTGACTCGTCGTTTTCCTTCTACTTTATTCTAATTTTGGGCCTTTATTATTTTTTTAGTTATACTTTTGCTTTAACTATAGCGGATTTATGAGACAAAGCACAGCGTTAAATGTTACAGTCCTTCGCATTTTTGTTTATTTTTTAATAAAGGCTATATACGGCACATAGCTGAATAGGCTGAGGTCCTGGAACTGCCCTGTTGAAATACTCCTATTCTTTCTCTACTTTCCACATTCTTGAGCCATAGTATTTAATGGCGGAACTCAACGCCGCGCTCTGCCTCGTTACCAGAAAGGAAGATAAAAATAGGTCGCACCAATAATAAATTATTTAAAGAAAACAACTTGCCCTTAAAATCCACTAACATTATACTACAATGTGTTTTCTCCAATACTACAGTTGTAGCTAATTTATTACTATGGAATTGAACCCACTGCCTTTAAAATATCAATTTTGATATAAATAATGAACATTGTTATTGGCGTATGGCTAAGATCAATTTGTTATTGAATAAATAGTAATATTAAAAGTACGTGTTTATCAGCTTCACGCAGTATCCCGCACATGGCAGGGTTGGCAGAGGGACCTTAGGAACCCAGTGTTAAGACACTCCGTTCCTCTTCCACTCTTCACTTTCCGCCGAATTTGAGGCATTGCGTGTTGGGTGGCGGAACTCAACGCTGCGCTTTGCCTTGTTACCAGAGCGAAGAAATGAAAACGTTAAATATTTAATTTGAAAATATTAAATATTTCATTTCCTAGAGTGGGGATCGAACCCACAACCTATCGTTTACAGTCACACGCTTGTGCCGCTGCGTCACGATACATACGTGAAGTACATTCACTTACTTAACTTTGTGTCAGAGTAGTGTCAATCTTTGAGTGTACGGAAATTGTGTCCAAGGAAATTGCAGTGTATTGAAAATGTCGAAGTTGTTTGAAAACTTTTTAACAACACTAGACACTGGGACTCAATTTGTTTTCTAATTAATTATTTCGTTGCAATATGTTTTATAAATAGTCTCATGTTTATATATGTAGCTCATGTTTATTAGAGTCATTGCGTGTTGATTGGCGGTATGCAACGCCGCGCTGTACCTTGTCACCAGAGCGACAAAATGAAAAATATTAGATAAATATTTCATTTAATAAAGTGGGGCTCGAACCCACAACCTATCACGTTTACAGTCACACGCTTGCACTCCTGCGCCACGATAGGCCTCGATCAACGTAAATTCTTTAATGAACTTCAGCTTAATGAGCTTTTAATCGAACCGACTACCATCAGCCAGTAATTCACTGACCACTTAGCTAGATAGGTAAACAGGTGACTTAACTGAGAAAGTTGAAATTACATAAATATCCCAGTCTAATAGGGCGATGAGGATATTGCCATGGGGCATAGGAGGCAGCGATTTAAAGCATTTTTTTTTTTAATTATACGGTTGTTTATTATATTTCATGTACTGACTGGTTCTTGACGCTGTATATTTTATATAGTGCAATAAGTAGAGGGAAACTAAGAGAAGGAACCTAGTAAAGGGAACCTCAAATAAATAGAGGGAACCTAATGTTAAGTCGCTACATTTCCCACTTAACGCAAATTTTTCGAGATATTGTGTGTTTAGTATCGAAAATCATTACGCATTTTGTGCTTTTACCAGAGAACATGAATATATTTTTTATCTTAGTACGAGAGTTCATATTTTTTTTAGTTAAACACCCATTTTAATTTATAGTTTACACGAAAAATAAGGTAAAAGATAAATTTTATATAAATATTTTTTATACTATACATAATTGTCTCACCAATCACCAATAACATATATTTTTGAAATCGCTACCGCTTCTTAAATAAACCAACAACATCTCTTAAAGACCCTCGCAATTTCTATATTAACCCTTCACAATAAATATGTCCGACGTTTATTTAAAAGTATCCAGGTGTGTTCAGGCGCGAGTTATGCAGCTATTTAGTTTTAAATTATGTTTTAATTTTACAGCTCCTTTTGTTTTTCTTGTTTTTTTTTTTGTATAGTTTCACGCTCTATCCCGCTTATAGCGGGGTAGGCGGAGGGATTAGGTATCCCTACAGTTATAGCTCCATTAGTTTTTCTTTTTTTTTTTTTTTTGTAGTTTCGCGCTCTATCCCGCTTATAGCAGGGTAGGCAGAGGGTTAGGTATCATCACAGCTATAGCCCCATTTATTTTTTTTTAATTTATTTTTTTTTTGTAGTTTAACCCTGTATTCCTAAAGTACTCAAGTTATAGCGAATGGCTGAATTTAACGCTGCAAAATAAAAAAATGTGACTTATCACTCTACTGCATAATACATGTTAACTTGGGTGCTTATGGGCTTGAGGAAAAGATCTTAACATTAGCGTGAAGCTGAAAAGAATATAGGAAAATTCAGTAGAATTATTGAGCATGTGTTGCACAATATGATATTTTTTTTTCACGCTGTATCCCGAACACGGCAGGGTAGCCACAGGGAACTTGGGAACCTAGACACTCCGTTCCACTTCCGTTTCCCACTTTCCGCCGAATTTGAGGCATTGCGTGTTTAGTGGTGGATCTCAACGCCGCGTAGTGGTCTTTGTGTAGCTCAATAGAAAATCATCGGAGTTCATTTTAGCTGAGCATGATTCGCTTTGAAAATATAAGGTTGTGTAAAGAAATCAGAAAAGGGTTCACTCAGTAAAAGATATATATAGCTCTAAAGCTTTTTTCGATTTATGAAATTTAAATATATTTTTAAAGCAGGGTCGGTAGTTTTCATTTCTTCGCTCTGGCAACAAGGCGGCGGAGTTGAGTTCCACCGCTACGGCGTTGAGGTACACCACAAATAAGGCCGAAAATGGGGTAACACTAGGTTCTGTAGTTCTCTCTGTCTACAGTGCGCCATTTCCCAAATAAGCCAAAAGAACTAAACAAAATGTGAATTGGATGCATGAATAAAATGTGAAATGAATGAGAAGCGTAGAAATGAGAATATTAAATATATAATTTGAAAATATTAAATATTTAATTACCTCGAGTGGGGATCGAACCCGCAACCTGTCGTATACAGCCACACGCTTGTGGGGTACAAGTGCCCTTACTGTTTCTTACCCTCAATTGGCCTTAAAAAACTCATTTAATTGCAATCACTATTTTATTTCAGCAAGCTTCCTTTAACATGTATCATTTTAACATTTTGTATTATTTTAGTCAGCATTTGCTAAAAAAAATAACTGTTAAATAAATTTGCTAAAAAAATAACTGTTAAATAAACTTCATTTTTTCGAGATACTCGATCGATTTTAACATAATATTGAGTTATATCGGCGTTGAGCTCCGCCACCCACCACGCAATGCCTCAATATCGGCGGAAAAAGGGAAACGGAAGTGGAACGGAGTGTCTTAACACTAGGTTCCCAAGTTCCCTCTGCCTACCCTGCCGTGTGCGGGATACAGCGTGAAGCTATGGTGATGTTGATATTGAAATATATAGAATAAAAAAGTAATACAGATAAGTAATTTAATAATTTAGTTGTTTGAGCGGGTCAATAGTAAATAATATATCAAAAAAATATGTACATTGACACGGGCTTCGTAATCAAGACGCCTCTACACATTGTTGGCTTGATCTTTTAGAATCTATGATATCTCCGAAAGTATTTACAGTAATTATGTACTGTAAAATACAATTTCGATATAAATTAATCGCCAAAGGTGATTTATATTTATTTTGATAAACATTAGTACAAAATTGTAGAACATGCATTAACAAGGACGTGATAAATTTTAAATTAAATTAAGTATATTAAATTGACCACTGTGGTCTAATGTTTACAGGTACATATACCATCACGGATTTTTTTACAGTTTTCTTTTTTTGTTGTATTAAATACAATGTTTTTGAAGAACATTGTTTTTATGTATGTCATAGGGTTGAGCAAGCGCACGCCGCGTACGTTATGGTAATACAAAGAAAATCGTGGAAAAAGTATTAAAAAAATGGAGGAAAATATTAGCCTGCGTTCATTCCTCTAGTATTTTTATATGAAATTTCATCATTGTCAGTTCAAAGGTTTAGCCGTGATAACGTCAAAGATAGACAGACAGACAAACAGAGTTATTTTCTAATCTATAATATTAAGTGTTTCCTCGAGTGGGATCCTCGAACCCACGACCTGTCGCGTTTTAAGATGCTTTTTCTATTTTTTTCTTCTAGAATATTTTGGACATCATGGAGAGTGGAATAAGTGGAGATCTGGCGAGTGCGTTGGACAACGACAAAATTGTAGATGGTCAAAATAGTGAGAGACTTAGAGGTTAGCAGCAATCTTATTGAAATCTATATGTTGCTTCACGCTGTTTCCCATTCAAGTTATTGCAACGTGATGCTTTAACACTTTGCTCTTCACGCATCGCACAATTTTGCGTGTTGAGCTACGGAGCTCTACGCCGCGTTCGTTTGTACTAAAACTAGTAGCTAAAACTCAAGAATTATGCCGTTGTTCCACGTCAGGTTAATCTATAATTAATCATAAATATATTACACGACGGAAAGCCTATTGTGGCGCAGGGGTACAGACGTGTGACTTGTAAATGCGAAAGTTTATGGGTTTGATTCCTACTTAAGCCAATAGAATATTTAATATTTTGCTTGATAGGAGGTAAAATGAGGCGTTGATTTCTACCACTCAACACGCAATGCCTCAAATTTGGTTGAAAATATTCAAATCCTTCTACGATCAAATATTTCTGTTTTCTAACAAGTATTTTTCTGTCTTAAGTGCGAAATATTACTTAAATTATTTTAAAGCTATTTATATATATTTACTTAATTTCTTTAGTTTGATTCTTGCAGAAAAATTGTAAGTAATCAGGATCCTTCAATTTGCTTTATAAAATATACAGAATATATATTAAATATTATATACAATATTTTATTAAATATTATTCATATGCTTATGATGGCATCATCGTGCAATGGAAGGTTGTGTGACTGTGTGACACTAATTGTGACTTTTATATATTCATTTCTCACTAGGGGCATTTTTTTGTATGGATATCACACGACAAACGAGCGTATGGGTCACCTGATGGTGATCACCGCCGCCCTCGTGGGTGACGTGGGGATATCTATCTGAAAACTAAGTTCCTTCTGCCTACCATGTTTCATGGACACAATCAGCTATCTTAGTAATTTTACTGCTTTATTAGATTTTTACAAACAACTCATTCAAACGGACGCTCAGATTAGAAGACTGAAAGAAGCTATCAATAATAATAATTTTCAAAATGATAAATCATTCGCAGACAGATTTAAACGATCGTTGAGAAATAAGCTGAAATTCCATAAAACTACAAGCAATAACAATAAAAACAATATTACAAACATTTTAAATAAGGCCCAAAATAACACAAAAACAAATAAGAGCAAAAGATCACCAAACAACAACAATGTTACTGGTATTTTGGTTAAGAATGAAAAAATCATAGTACAATATGAACCTTATAAAGAAAAGTTTTGGAAAAATTTCAACTCGCATGAAGTTAAAGCCTACGAAAATAAATTACAGCAATCATTTTTAAAAATGAAACAAAATATACTAGAAATGATGAGCAAAAAAGAACAAAGTGTTGCTACAACAAATAACGATATTATGACAACAAGAAAGTATATCGTAACAAGTAACAAAAACATGCTTATTACTTCCAAGCATAATAGAGAGGGTGAGAGAAAAGTAAAAGAAGCAAAAGATGATTTTATTATTACAGATTATAAAATAGATGCATATAATAAAGAAAAAACGACAATAGATAAAATTACGAATATTATCAACATTTTAGATTATGATATGAAAAATTTGCTGTCGATGACGACTTATGACAAAATTTCAAATATATCATTTACGTGAGTCTTTAAGTTTAAATTATAATAGTAAAGTGTGAGTAAGTACGTGGTGGATATATCTGATGACGCCAATTTAGTTTGTTTCTATTACTGAAAATGGCTTTGTATTCTTTTTTTTTTAGCTACAATTTGCATCCCGCATATGGACAGAGTGGTAGACAGAGTTAACATAGGAACGTAATGTTAAGAAACACTGTTCCTCCCCTACTTTCTGCCAAATTTGAGGCATTGCGTGTTAAATAGCAAAACTTAACCCCTCACTTTTCGATCAAACCTGTCACATTTACAGTCACACGCCTATATCTCTGCGCCACGACAGGCCTTTATTTTCTTTATTCTAATAATAAATAATTAATAAAGGTAATACATATTACCGTGGTACAGGGGCACAAGCGTGTGACTGTAAAAGCGACAGAATGTGGGGTCGAACTCCGTTCGCTCTGGTAGCAAGGCAAAGTGTGGCGTTAAGTTCTGCCACTCAATACGCAATGCCTCAAATTCGGGGAAAAGTGAAAAATGGAACAAAGTATCTTAAAAGGAATATTTCAAGTTTTCTCTACCTACCCTGCCATAAGTGGGATATAGTGTGAATATGAGAAAAAAAAGTATATATTTTTAGTACCCCCGAATATAAAGAATCTAATATTCAAAACTTTAAACCTGGAAAACGTAAATTGATGCAAGTAGATGAAGAAGAAGAAATACTTAATTACAATGATTTAAAAGAAGTTCTTAGTGATGATCAACAAGACCGTGATGATTTGGATAGAGAAATGGAAAGAGTGAAGAGAGATGGAGTTAGATACTATTTTATATTAAGTATAGTCTAGTATTCTTATCGAATGCCATCAAAGGTAACAGAAGAGCGTCGGGCTATAATTGCAACAGCTATGGGTTCGATATTCATCCGGGGGAATTTCAAATATTTTCATTTTTCTGGTCTGGTAGAGATAATACAAAGTTAGGGTATACGTTAGTCAGCATAGTAACGACATATCTGAACAAAAGGAGTTCGGCCTACGCTTCTATGTGGTATGACACCTGAAGCCGCTTTTCTACTTGAGTTTGAGAGCTGACTATCCATTTCTTTTCTAAACTAAGTAAATGTGAACAATTTTAACCATTTCACTGAGTATGATTATCGAAGCATAGTGAACAGCGTCTGATTGCAAACAATGATTTATGGTTCGATTTTGTTGTTTCTTCGGTGTCAATAGACAAAAAGCGGCGCCTTAGCGTTCGCCTTATGTATTAAGATAATGCTTTGACCGGAAGAAAAGTAAAAAAAATATGAATGTTAGCTTCTCTCTAAGAATGATATGCAGAAAAAGGCGTAAAGCATTTCCTTTCTTATTATAAAGTTCAAGTCTAATTAATTAATTAATTAATTATAAAGCAAAATATTTAAATAATTCATCTACAATTCAGAAGCAAGAATTAAATGAACTAAAAAGCATAAATTGGGGAAAATCTTTAAAATCAGAGGAAATAAACGCTATGATAAAACAAGCTGCCATGCAAAACTTAAATATTCAGATACCCGTAAACACAAAAGATATCAAAATAGAAAAAGATCAAGAGGAAAAAGATATCAGCGATACGGAGTATGTAGAAGATTATTTAGATAATAAATATAACAAAATGGTTAAAATGTCACAAGCATACAGTGACTATGGCGTGGTTTATGGAAAAAGTGATAGTAATAATAATAATTTAAATAATAAATTCAAAACAAAAGAACAAAAAGATTTTAAATTGAAGCTGCCTTTTGATAAACAGAATCTTGTTAATCGATTTTTTAGGAAGCTCGATAAAGGTAATCAGTAGAATGTTAAAATATATTAATGTTAAAATATAATAATGTTGTGGATTTTATTTGATTCCGACTCTTTAAAATGGAACATTTTCATTACATGGCATGGCGTTGAATTTTTTCCTCTCTTGATTTACTCATCTCGCAATTTTTTGAAAGCCAGACGGTGGGTGAAGAACTGGCCGACGGAACACTAGGTTCCTTGGGTCTACGCTGCTATACAGTGTAAAAATAAAAAAAATATATATTGTATCATCCTTTTTAGTGATGAATGTGAGCAGTAAAATTTTACATGTAATCT
Organism: Eueides isabella; assembly: GCA_019049475.1. Lineage (NCBI taxonomy): Eukaryota > Metazoa > Arthropoda > Insecta > Lepidoptera > Nymphalidae > Eueides > Eueides isabella. The sequence continues at coordinate 7,849,269 of CM032410.1, forward strand.
AAATTTTTTACAGGTTTTAGTAATGACGGTATAAAAATAGAATTCAAATCAGGTAACGTACCAACGGAACATAACCACCACGCCAAGGGTATTGAAAAGCACATAAAAATACTTAACAATCCTTTAGAAAACTCAGATACATTTCAATTGAATCATGACTATGAAAAAGAAATTTCTTTAATCAATTTTGATACTTCCACTGATAGTATTACTCCTGAAAAACCCATTATGAATGATTTAAAAATAAAATCCGGTTCAAGATCACTGATGTTTGTTGATTATGATGGAAGTTCAATCGGAAATGAGAAAAAAAATTCTAAAGATACCTCCAAATATAATAAAAGTTCTAAGGACATTTACAAATCCATTTTAGGTAACATTTTGTTAGTAATATCCAATTGGTTTAAAATTATGGGACATTTTTGTGAGAAGAAGTTTGAAGATTTTGAATATTTTTTTCTGAGTAGTAATCGTGTCAAGTAAGTATTTTACTGTATTATTAACAGTCGGTTAGTATTTACACATATATCGAAAATTTGTGTTAACAGAACAACAACAGGTTTTGCAGCAATGGGAGGAATTTTACAAGGAGATGTATGAATGTGATGATGCCTCTGACTTAAGTAACAGCATAACGCTGAGTCTTTACGTAGCCGATGGCGAAATCCGTATAAAAGAAGTTGAGAGTGCAATACGAACTTTGAAATATGGTAAGGCAGCTGGAGCATATGGAGCTACAGCCTTGATAATCAAATATGATGCGCCACGCGTGTTGGACTTGTTCTAGTTTTTGTGCAATTTATGCTGGAAATCCGAAGAGGTCCCAGACAGATTGCGGTCATCGTGCATTTGTATAAAGGTTCACAGTTAGACTGCGCATGATGTAGGGCTATTAATTTTATTAGATTAGGTACTAAAGTTTATGCTAAAATATTATTGCGATAATAATGCAAGATAGATCCGAAAGACTGTTGTGGGAGGCCTAGGGAGGCTTTAGACCTGGAAGAGGTCTTAGAATAAATGAATCAGGTCTTTTTTTTTTTGTTTTCTTTTTAGCTTCACGCTGTATCCCGCATGTGGCAGGGTAGGCAGAGGGAACCCGGGAACCTAGTGTTAAGACACTCCGTTCCACTTTCGTTCCCCATTTTCCGCCGAATTTGAGGCATTGCGTGTTGAGTGGCGGAACTCAACGCCGCGCTTTGCCTTATTACTAGAGCGAAGAAATGAAACATTAAATATTTAAATTGAAAATATTAAATATTTCCTCGACCGGAGATCGCACCCAGAACCTGTCGATTACAGTCACACGCTTGTGCCTCTGCGCCACGACAGGCCTCTAAGATCTTTTTTGTCTGTAGAATTTTTTTTGACAGTAAACCAAAAAGTTTTCTGTGCTTTTGTGGACCTGAATAAGGTGCTCGACAGGGTTGTAAGAAAGGTATTGTGTGAAGTACTACTGCCCCGTTACAATGTGAGCGGACCCATAATACAAAATGTAAAGTGGCGTATGTGTAAGTGTAGGAACTGGCATGTTGCCTTGGTTTGACTTCGAATCGGGTGTTAAACAAGTTTGGCCATGTTAGTTTGATTGTTCAATTAGTATTTGGATCTTCAAAGAGTGAAACAAAGTGTCAGGGGAGTGGAAGTATTAAACTTGTATATAAATTACCTGCTGTACGCAGGGGATGCAGTGCTTATTGCATCTTGAGAATGCGTGTTACAGGCATTGGTTACTACTCTGAAATAAGAGGGTGTGTAAATAATGATTTAAGACTGTATACGAATAAGTCGAAGGTTCTGCTATTTAAAAGAAATGAAGAAAGGACAGAATGCAACATCAGCGTAAATGATGATATATTAGAATAAGAGAATGAGGTAGAGATAGAAGATACGAAATGGATGTGGAAAGTCGTATTGCTGCAGTGGTATTTTAGCTGCATTGTTGAGACGGCGAAACGTCAGCATAGCTGTGCGTTTGGCTGAACACAATTCAGTACTAATATCCACGCTGGTATACGGCAATGTAGAAAACGAACGTAGGTATTACAGAAGAAGAATGTAAGAAAGAAGAATACTGTGGAGATGCAATCTCTTCGTAGTAGTTAGATTGGCTGTGTATCTCTTCATATCTAATGAAGAGCCATATGTCATAATGTGAATTAAAAAGAACGTGCTCAGGTGGTTTGAGCACGTCAAGCGAATGAGACACGTCAGTGGTAAGAGAGAGGGGGAGACCTCAGTTGACCTTTGAAAACACAATCCCGCTAGGGAAATAGTGTGAAGCTGAGTAAGAAGTAGTAAGTGTTAACTATAAAACATTCAGAAGTTTTGACAAATCATCTCTTTTACGTATATACTTAGTTTTAGCGTTTTACGATGTGTAATTCCGCATTTACCTGAGTGTTGTTGGTCAAAGTTGTTTGCTAGCCTGATTTTTTTCATTTGTAAGAAAAAGTTGTTGATTTTCACCAAACATTATGTAATTACTCCAACTGATATGAAAAAGGATAACGGAACTGTAATTCGCATTTCCACTTGCAGGATAAAGCGTGAAAGTGAAAAAAATAAATGTGAAAAACGTGTTAGGATATAAATAATTACAATAACCTTGATTTTAGATTAAATGCTACAGGTATTAACAACACCTTAAATGATACGCCAAATTCTTCATACTATATTGATAATGTTAATCGTAAATCAAGAATGTTAATGTCCACAGAAGATAATTCTAATTTAAAGGAAAATATAGAATTGAATAGAATGAATAATAGTAGTGTTGAAGAAAGAAATAAAAATACAGGTATTTTGTATACTTTATAATAATTTGTTGCATTTTAGATACTCATTTTTTTTCGGCTTCGTCCGCTTCATCACAATTACATTTCTCAATCTGAATTACTTTCTTGTTCTAATACAACTATTATATTTAAAAACTAAAATTTTAGCTAATTGATTAAAAAAATATAGTAATTTTGTCAAAGTATATATTTAATATTGATGTAACTTTTACGTTTAAAATGAAGGCACTGAAAGTTTCCTTCTTTCCCTCTTTTCACCGAATTGAAGGTTGAAGGGCGGAACTCAACGCCGCGCTTTACTTTCTTTGTTATTATTAAATATTTTTTAATTATTATTATTTCATAATTTTATATTATTATATCTATAATTCAAAAATAATGTAATATAAAAATATTGCAGACTTAGAAGACACAGTGCCTATTGCACTAGTCATAGCAAAAAATATGGAAAATGTTACCAAAAAATTTTCAAATAAAAAATCTAATTCGACCAATAAAATTATAGTAAAAAGAAATCCTGAAAATATATTCTGGAATGATTTATACGATAATGATGAATACGGAGTTCATATTGATTATTTAGACGGTTACAGAAGTAAACACTCTGTTCACAAAAATGTTGTACAGAAATCTAAGGACTGGTTCAAAAAGAAGCTCCGTAATATAAAAGATAGATTTAGAAAGAAAAAGAAGGAACCAAAATTAGAGAAGACTACGACAGCTTGTGTGACAAAGAAACGACCAGTTAGACAAACTGATGATGTAAGTATAATTTTAACTTTAAAGAAATTTTTGATATGCCTTTATATTTTACAAACTTTCTGCCGTGGTGCAGGGACGTAATCGTATGATTGTATATGCGACAGGGTGCGACCCCCACTCGGAGAAATAAACTATTCAATATTTTAAATTTAAATATTTCATGTTTTCATTGCTTTCCTCTAGTAAGTAACAAGGTAAAGTGTTGATTAACGCCATTTCAGACGCAGTGCCTCAAACTCCGCGGAAAATAGGGAACGGAACGGAACGTCTTAACACTAGGTTACCAAGTTCCCTCTGCCTATCCTGCCATGTGCAGGTACAGCGTGAAGCTGAAAACAAAATCTACAAAACCAAGCATATTTTTGTCTACCAATTAAACGCGTCGTTGTAAACATGACGATTGTAAGTTGGATTTTCCACGGGGGTTGAATTGTTTTCATTTCCTCGCTTTGGAAACAATATGGCATGTACAAACAGGTTGATGATAGTGGACGAGGTGAAAGAAGTATGTCGAGACCGTAGCGTTTGACGCTCCTTAACATCTGGCTACCTCGCTAGGGAAACAGCCTGAAGCTAAGTAAGTAGGCAACAACATAAGACAAACAATTCGTGGTGTTAAATTACGCCACTCAGCACGCAACAAAAAATAAACAAAACAGCAATTTCGCAGAATGAAAACAATGATATTAGGAAAACATTTGAAAAACTTACAGCTAATATGAAAAAGATTTGTCAGAAGGCGGCGAGAGATATTGAGAACACGAAGCATGTCGGTGGTAATGAATATAATTTACTATGTAACTCATGAAAAAAATATATAAAACTTACGTCAATTTAATAGGTTTCCGCGGTATCCTGTATATAGGGAGGTAGGCAGAGGGAGAGGAACCATACTACTACTACTATACTCCATTTAATTCTGGGGTCATTGCTTGTTGCGTCACAGGACACAACGCCGCACTTTGCCCCATTAGCAGAGCAAGGAAATGGTAATAAAGGAAATGGTAATATAATAAAATCATTTCTGCGCTTGGGAATCAAATCCATAAAGTATCACCTTCCATCACCAGTATCACCTTCATAGCGATATGGTTTACTCGCGTGTCCCACATTTTTTATTTCTTTATCTAATTATATCTGAAGTATACTTCTCTTTCAACTACTTTTCAGTGTCTAAAACTATAGGAGCAACGCATTTGATTGTAAACACAACGGGATATGTTCTAACTCGAGAAATTAAATTGTTTTTTTATTCTCTTGCTATCCTATTGACACAACAATGTACCGAAATTTGGTGGATGAAAGTGGAAGATAGAGTGCTTTTATACTAGGTTCCTATGTTCCCTCTGCCTAACCAGCTATAGGCGGGATACAGCGTGAAGCTAATTGAAATTATTCTTTCTTTAGAGAATTTTTTCAACATCTGTTTGAAACCGAACTAAATTATTTACCTTTTTTTACACCACCCAAGTGGGACTATTGGACTAGCAGTCATAGGCTGTAGAGCTCCTCCCATACTACCACTAGCTGGGACTGGGGCTGCACGTGCCAAGGGATTCTGCCGATTTTTTTTATCACCTTCACGCTGTATCCCGCACATGACAGAGCACGACGAGGATACCTAGAACACTCCATTCCGTTGCCCACTTTCCGCTGAATAATGCCTCAAGCATTATCAGAGTATTGAGAGATGAAATAAAAATTCAAATATTTTATTTCTTCGAGTGGGGATTGAACACAATCTGTCTCGTTTACAGTCACACGCTTGAGCTCATGGACCACGACAGACCTCAATAAGGCCGGAAGTATAAGTCCATAAAATATTTTTTTTTAGTTCGAGAAGAAAACAAAGAAGACAAGGCAGCGACATCTCTTATGCAACATTTAGTGCGTCTCATGGCAGATTTGGTAGATATTCAAGTACAACAGAAGACCTGTGCTAGTAAGCTTCCACATCAGCTTATTTTATACATGGAATCCCGTGGCGGAACTCAACGCCGCGCTTTATCTATTAAAGTAGGAAAATGATAACTATTTCAACGAAAGAAATTTGAATCCACAACCGATCGCCTATATTTAAAATCTTTGAGGCCATTGTCGCTGACTGTCAATGTGATTGTAGTGAGTTCAATTCCATGTGGGGCAATGATTATATTTGCCTTCTTTACCCAGCTCAGGTATGTTTGGTAATCATAAGTTGATTACTAAATTAAACAAAAAAGTTTGTATGGAAGCTTTTTTCCAAACAAGTCGTAAATTCAAGCTTTTTTTGTTTCACGCGATATCCCGCATGTAGCAGGGTAAAAGGAACCTAATATTAAAACACTCCGTTCCCTACTTTCGCCGTCGAGACATTGCACTGAGTAGAATATTATATATATTTTTACTTAACCAAGTCGGCATCGAATCCACAACCGTTACTTATGCAGTTAATTCTGTACCGCTGCGCTAAGACGGTCTTGTACATGTATTTTTTATAAAGTATGAAAAAAATATTTTTTTCTATTTTTTATTAACTTTATTTTCAGAACTACCGTCAGATCTCCGTGATTTCTTAGAATGGTTGACAGTACCAGCTGACAACAACGTGGTAGTGGACAACCTGGAAACGAACTCTGGACTCTTTGAATACGCTACTGCAGAAGATAGAGGCAGATATGGTAAAGAAATATTTCCATTGTATCTTTCTTTGTATCTTTCTTTGTATCTTCTGAGACCTGTCGAAGCCCATATGCACGTGTGACTGACTGTAAACGACTTGAGGAAATATTTAATATTTTCATTTTAAATATTTAATGCTTTCATATCTCCGCTCTGGTTACAAGGCAAAAGCGCGGCGTTGAGTTCCACCACTCAACTCGCAGTGGCTCGAATTCGGCAGAAAGTGAGGAACGGAACAGAGTGTCTTAACACTAGGCACCTTAGTTCCTTCTGCCTACTCTGCATTGTGCAGGATGCGGAGTGAAGCTGAGGAAAAACATTTTACATAGTCATTATATATATTTCATTGCTAAATTATATTTTTGACAGACAAGGCGCAGCGGTAAAGTCTGTTTGTAAGCACTACAGTTCGAATTCCATTCGGGAAATGGTTGATTTATTTGACTTAACATGAATTATTTTCATTTACTCGCTCTGGTAACATAACATCCTCATATAAATAACAGCCTCTGTCTCTCAGTATAAAGTATTTAAAAAGATGGCTAAAATTAAACTGTTTTAATATTTAATTTGTTTCTTTAAGTGACACTGGAAAATATGTTTTATTAACTTCAGGCTGTGTCTCGCACTTGGCAGAATAGGCTGAGGGCACATGGGAACCTAGTGTTGAGAACCTTACCATTGAATCAATTCTGTTCCCCACTTTATACAGAATTTAAGGCATTACTTGTTGAGTGACGGAACTTAACGCTGCGCTATGCCTTTACCAGAGAACGTGAGAAATAAAAATATATTCCTTTTCTTGGAATGGGCATCGAAGCCTGTTGGATGCAAATCTACTTATCAGCTCTAATTATATATATTATAACTATAGGTAAATCAACGGATCCTACCCTAGACCTACCTACGTACAACGAAGATACGCATCAAGACGACAGGACTGAGTGCTTGGGTATTATAAAATCTGTTCAAGATTTGATACAGCGTTATGAAGAAATGACTGATGAGGATAAAGTAAGTTAGATTTTTTTTATTTGGTAAAGACGGCAAACGAGCGTACGGGTCATCTGGTGGTAAGTAAGTAATAAGATCACCGTCGCCCACGGCCCCGAGTAACTCCAGAGGAGCTACAGGAGCATTGCCGTCCTTTAAGGTGGATGGGCACCGGGGCCCGGCATTACCTAATGCGAAACGCAGTGGCCAAAGCCACTACTTAACGCCGGTCTTAAATGCCGGGGGTGGTAGTAATCCGGTCGAGTCTGCCCATGCGTGTCGTCATTGCTGACAACGTGACTCTCCCACACGCACTTAAGTCACCTCTTACGACACTATCAATGCCAGGGTATTGCCTATTCTAAGCCCGAATCACACGGCAAAGACATATGAAGGTAATTGTGATAAAAATTGAGGGTAGACAGAGATTTTTTTAAAATTGTGACTTATTTATTAATTTAAGGCCGGTAGCCTTTAAGCTTGCGACTGTCAACATGACAGGTGGTGGGTTCGATTCCTACTCGAGGGAATACTTCTGTTTGTGTGTGTCTGTGGCATTGTAGCTCCTGAAAGAATGAACCGATTTGAGTGTAGTTTTTTACTTGAAAGCGTTGTTCATCGCGGTAATTCTTAGCTATGTTTTATGAAAATCGGATTAGCACTTTGCCAAGGTAAAGTAGAGATATTTTTCGCTGTCGTGGCACAGCGGCACAAGCGTGTGACTGTAAACGATAAGTTGTGGGTTCGATCCCCACTCGAGGATATGAAATATTTAATATTTTCAATTTAAATATTTAGTTTTCATTTCTTCGCTCTGGTACAAGGCAAAGCGCGGCGTTGAGTTCCGCCACTCAACACGCAATGTCTCAAATTTGATGGAAAGTGGGGAATGGAAGTAGGACGGAATATCTTAAATCTAGGTTCCCACGTTCCTCCTGACTACCCTGCCATGTGCGGGATACAGCGTGAAGCTCAGTGAGAGAGAGAGTAAATTTGTTTGCTTCTTTCAGAGTAAAATGACAGGAGTGAGAGAATATTTGGAAAATCAATTGGAATTCTTGAACACGAAACTCGGTATTATTAATGATTACAATGTAAGTAAAAATATATTATTACAATGAATTTGTTCTGATGATCGCAGGTTTTGATTGTTTTGTATATATGTTCTTTCGCGCTGTATCATAGAGGGAACCTAATGTTAAGGTATTCCGTTCCCATAAGGAACATCCAATCCCAACTTTCAGTAAAGTTGCTATTTTGTATTGAACGGCGAAAAATTAAAATATTAAAAATATATTACCCGGGATCGAACCTATAACCAGTCTGTCGGCTTTAAGCGCATGATTGTTCTACTGCCCCACAGTTAACCCCTTTTGATAATTATTAACTCTACATACAAAGATCATTTCAATTTGCAACATTAATATAATACAATTGAAGCCTGTCGTGGCGCAACAGCTGTTTGAATGTAAACGTGAAAGTTTGTGGGTTCGATCTCCACTCGGGGAAATGAAATATTTCATATTTTCAAACTAAATATTAATTGTTTTCTATTTTTCGCTCTAGTAACAAGGCAAAGCGTTGAGTTCCGCCACTCAACATGCAATGCCTCAAATTCAATGGAAACTAGGGAAAGGAATAAAGTGTCTTAACACCTCATCAAAGTCCCTCAGACTACCCTCCATGAGCGGGATACAGCGTAAAGCCAGAAACACGCGATGCTCAAATTCGGTGGACAGTGAGGAACAGAACTGAGTGACTTAACACTAGGTTCCCACGTTCTCTCAGCCTACCCTTTATGAGCGGGATACAGCGTGTAGCTAGAAAAAAATATTAACTTTTAAAAAATATATAATTTATAATTTTCAGTCATACAAAAGTTACGATAAAAGGCAAATCTCACGTAACCCTAGATTTGTATGGAACAGCAAAAGCCATAGAAACAACAAAATAAATAAATTTATAAGGCCCTTCGGAAAGAAACATACCAAGTCGACTCCACATTCTTACGACGGTGTTACCATAACTAAAATTAAAAAGAAAAATGACAAAAACGTAGATAATGTTAATTTTGCTGTAAAATATAATAAATAAAATTAGTTTTTAGGTGCAGTCGCAGGTGGTTGTGGGATCGATTCCCAACATAAGGATATGAAACATTGAACATTTTCATTTTCTTCGCTCTGATAACAGAGCTAATCGCTGAGTTCTGCTACACAATATCGCCATATTTCGGCAGAAAGCTGGTAAAGGAAGCTTCTTAATGGCAATAAAATGTATTTACACTAGGTTCCCAGGTTGCCTTTGTAACCCTGCTTTGTGAGGGATACAGCGTGAAGTTGAGAAAAATAACGACCTAATTGCGACTTCGCCTGCTGAAAATAATTGGTAATTGGCTACATAACTTGTAATAGCCTATGTATTCTTACGCTATAATTACTGTAAAGTGTCATATAAATCCTCAGCTTCACGCTGTATCACGCACATGTCAGGGTAGACAGGAAGAACTTGGGAACCTAATGTTAGGATACTCCGTTCTCCACTTTCCGCTGAATTTAAGATTGAAGAGTTTGATTTAATTTCATCTAAATGCGTTCAGCAATTTTTGTGTTAAAGTGGAACAAACATACATACACACAAATTTTAAAATGAAATTTGATCATGACAGGATTTGAACCCACCTCCCTTAAACCAAGTGCTTTTCTTTTTTTTTTAGATGTACTGTTATATGAAAATCAGTATATCTTATTCTGTCCGTCGAGGCCTGTCGTGGCACAAGAGTGTGACTGTAACCGACAGGTTCGGGGTTCGATCCCCAGTCGAGGAAATGAAATATTTAATATTTTCAATTTAAATATTTAATGTTTCATTTCTTCGCTCTGGTAATAAGGCTAAGCGTGGCGTTGAGTTCCGCCACTCAACACGCAATGCCCCAAATTCGGCGGAAAGTGGGGAACGGAAGAGGAACGGAGTGTCTTTACACTAGGTTCCCGGGTTCCCTCTGCCGACCCTGCCTCGTGCGGGTTACAGCGTGAAGCTGAGTAGAGTAGAGTAGTATATCTTATTCTCAGATGTTCGTTTTATATTGTTATATAAAAAATATGATTTATTTTGTAATGTAGTGCAGATTAAATATTATGGTTTTTTAATCTTTTAAAATAATTAAAATAAATTGTTTTGTATTTAAAATATTGTTATTTCGTGTTTTGTTTTATTTTTGCTTCGCTTCGCCTCTTGCTCGATTCGCTTTTTGTGATGATAAATAACAAAAAAAATAATTCTATCTCATATTGGAAAAGTGCTTGTAACTCTGAAAATGCTTATATATAAGAACCACCGCTACATACAAAGTTTTCAATTTAAAAAATCCGCACTCGAATTGATTTACTCACCTAGGAGCTTTGATGCCACAGGCAGCTTGTGTCAGAGCTTGTAAAATATGATTCCATGAAGTACAAAAATTACAATCACATATAAAAGTAATTTTTTTATACCACAATGGTGGCAAAAAGCATACGTAACACCTTATGGTAAGTGGTTACCGTGGACGCTTGCAACACCAGGGGCATCACATGCGCCTCGCTGATCCTTTGGGAAACTGTTTGCTCTCCTCTTGAAGAATTCCATATTGTAAGAGGGAAAACCTCGGCAGGGAGTTCCAGGATCGAATGGTCCATGGGATGGGAAGTCTTCTGACGATTTCCGGTTCCAACGGTGGTGCGATAATGAAAAGTGGTCATGAGCATCATGTCAAGCAATTCCTCGGAACACGATCATTATATATTATAGTATCGGTAGAGCACGCACAAGCAAAATCTCTTCTTAGGTTTAGGGGCTCGATACCTTTAATAAGTGTAGGAGGCCTGTCGTGGCGCAGCGGCACAAGCGTGTGACTGTAACCGACAGGTTGTGGGTTCGATCCCCACTCGAGGAAATTAAATATTTAACATTTTCAATTTAAATATTTAACGATTGAGTTTCGCCATTTTATCAATTAAAATAACTTAAACATATACAATAATATTTTGCAATATTACTTAATTTCTAAAAAAAAAGCTTGAAAGGTTCAATGTTTGTTTCAGTTTCGCGTAAAAAATGCTAAACAGATTTCGATGAAGCTTTCAGCTTACACATCAGGCTAAAATTTTCGTGAATATATTATATAATTTGGGTACAATATAAGAATACGTTTAAGGGGAAGTCACATTTTGGTTGCTTCTGTAATATAACCTATATATGACTTTCCTCAATATATGAATATCGAAAAAAACGATGTTTTAATTTAGAACCACTTGATCCTGAGATTATTGAGCCAAGCCAAACACTTCCGCTTCACGCTCTATCCCGCACAAGGCAGGGAAAGCAAAAGGAAACTCGGAACCTAGTGTTATTACACTGTTCCGTTCCCGCAGACTTTTAGGAATTGTGATGAGTGGCGGTACTTAACGCCGGGCTCTGCCTTGTTACGAGAGCGAAGAAATAAAAATATTAAATATTTGTCTTCAATTGGGGATCGAACCCACAATCAGTCAGCCTTATAATATTACTATAGAGTATATATAAATAAGAAAATAATAGACCTAAGGGTACTAAAGTAAAGCAACTGTTTCAGTATTATTTCGTCTGTATGCAATAAAATGCAGGAGAATTGTAATATTAACGATTGTGTCTCGGGATTTTATTCTTCGCATTATTATTGTAGCCGTGTAACTTAACGATGGTTGTGGGTTCGATTCCAGATCAGCTTTACACTGTATTTAGGTAGAGTAAACAGAGGGAACTTGGGAACCTTGTGTTAAGACACTCAGTTTCGTTAAAGACACTTCTGTTTCCCGATTTTTGTTGAATTTGAGGCGTTACATGATGAGTGGCGGAATTGAACGCTGCGCTTTGCTTCGTTATCATAGCAAGGAAATTAAATTATTAAATACATGGATCGAACGCAGAAACGTTGTATCCCGCACGAAGCAGAGTCGGAGGCGGAGGGAACCCGGGAACCTACTAGTAAGACACTCCGTCCCACTTTTGTTCCCCGAATTTTCCGCCGAATTTGAGGCATTGCATTTTAAGCGGCGGAACTCAACGCCGCGCTTTGCCTTATTACCAGAGCGAAGAACTGAAACATTTCCTACTTCTAGTAAGAAGACTAAGCATCTCTCAGCTTTACGTTTTAACTCACACGTGGCAGGATAGATAACTTAGGAACCTTGTTAGACACTCCGTTATGTTCCCTGCTTTCCGCTGAATTTGAAGAATGCATATTAAGTGACGCAACTGAACGCCGCGCGTTGCCGTTTTACCAAAGGGAAGAAATGTAAACATTATATACATATTTAATTTGAAAATGTTAAATATTACATTTCCTCGAGTTGGGATCGAACTCACAACCTGCGTTTAGAGTCACACGCTTGTACCCTTGCGCCAACAGGCTCAAGGTGAATATTTCCACTAGCCATGAAACTGGATACATAGGGAACATAATTACCCCAGGTTCCCTTTACCCTGCTGTATATTAAATACAGCGTGAACCTAATATGAACCCGCTACCGTTTAACGATCACTACTCAATTATTTAACTTTTAATTTCAAAATAGAGGCAATAAAATATATAATAAAAGATCTTGTTCTTAACACTTTTATTGGTCGTTAACTGGATTCAATTTCTGTGAAACATTATGTTCAGAACTTTATTTCTTATAAATGCATTTCTCTTTGTGTTTTGTTCAACTTCACGCTGTATCCCGCTTATTAGGGTTGAGAAAGGGAACCTAGTGGCAAGACTCTCCGTTGGAACTCTCTGATTGTTGTTTATTGTTAAAAAAAATAAAGCCCCCATACAAACAATCACTACATGATTTTGCCAAGCGCTTATATTTCTTAGATTGTTGATCTGGCTTTGATGAGACATAGCTATTAACATCGCTATGAACATGGCATTGTACTAAAAAATATATTAAAAAAAACTACCAGGGACAAATACACAGAGAGAGAGACGTACAGACAAACTTATGACAACCATTTTTACTTCGATGGTTAAAAATTATATCATATGTCAAAGTACACTCACTCAACTTCCGGGAGGGTACTTGGGAACCCAGTGTTAAGCATTCTCTTCTGTTCCTGAATTATTTAATTATCTGTGGCATTGCGTATTGAGTGGCGGAATTCAACGCCGCGCTTTGTATCAAAGTACACTGCTAAAAAATCAACATTGTGTAAAGTTAGGAATGGCGGTGTATTTATGGGAACAGAGACACTAAACACTATGTTCCCTCTGCCTATCCTGGTGTGTGCGGAAGAATTACATTCCCCACTTATTACAATTTGTGACACGTGACTCTGCAGAAGCCACAGTTGAAAAACATAAATTAATTATTTAATGTTTTCCTTTGTTCGTTCTGGTAACAAGGCAAAACGCGGCGTTGAGTTCCGCCACTCACCACGCAAAGCCTCATATTTGGTGGATAGTGGGGATTGGAAATTGAACGGAGTGTCATAACACTAGGATTCCAAGTTCCCTCTGCCTACCCTGCCATGTGCGGGATACAGCGTGAAGCTAAGTAAGAAAAATATAGTGGTATACCACAAATTATTTCTGTAAATAAGAAAACACTTTACTAGAAATCACCTGAAGTACATACATACATACATACATACAGACATTTCGTATACTTTCGTGCTCGAGCCGACATCAAATTTAAATATATATCGTTGTACGTGCTCACTCATTATCGTATACAGGATGGTTCGGAAAATTATATTAATTTTTTTTGGAACTACAACGATCGTATAAGAAGTTTAAATAAGCTAGTTTCAATTTTTATACGTTTTCTAAATAGTATTTTTCTATCTAAGTGTAAAATTTCATTTTAAATATGTTTTCTTTATCTGATATGCTCGTAAAAATAACGTTTATCTACATTTTTTTTTTTTTTTTTTCTTATATTCCAGAAATATGGCTAATTGATTTTCTAATATCAAATATTTAATAATAAATTTAATTCTTCCGTAAAGCCCGACATAATGCGTGCTGAGTGGCGTAACTCAACACCATGCTATGTAGCCAAGTTTGCTAATGTATAAAATGTTGTATGAAAAAAAATGAACAATCGTTTCCATGACTGAAAATCGAACGCACAACCGTCGGTTTTCCAGACAGACGCACAACTAGTCTTTTTTTTTATTAACTGGTTTTTAAATAAATTTTGTATTTCAGGTTCATTTAAATAATAAAAATATATTTTAGGCTTTATATGGAGATATCAATTGTCGTTACATCCCTAAGTCTTTACTAATATTTATTTTTAAAATGGTGTCCGTTCATACATAGTAGGTACATATTCAATCTATCTTCCTGTCGAATGTCAGACATTACTAGTTTAGTGGCGAAACATAACACTGTACTTTGGTAGCAATAAATTTAATAAACAAAAGCGATAATTTTATACATAGACAAACAAATTTCTCCTTACTAACTACTACTTCACTTAATATTAGGACCTATAATCATAAATTGAAACATATCAGACTGTACTGAATTTCAAACACACTGTATAACAGTAGAGTATCGAAAGTAACAGACGCGGTAAGTGCTGTATTTTGTACAGGAATTATTGCAGAGCTCCCAGCTAGGGGTGGGCTCCGTCGATTTGTGGTATAAATAATTAATTTTACATATGATTTTTATTTAAATTTTTTCAGCTTTACGTTGTATTCTGCACATACTCGTAGTAGGGTAGGCTTAGGGAACTCGGGAACCTAGTGTTCAGACACTCCGTTCCGTTCACCAATAATTAAAATGGTAATAAATAATTTTATTATGAATATAGAACATATTCTTGTATAAATTACTTATTATTATTATTTTTTTAGCTTCACGCTGTATCCCGCACGAGGCAGGTTTGGCAGTGGGAACCCGGGAACCTAGTGTTAAGATTCTCCGTTCCACTTTCGTTCCCCACTTTCTGCCGAATTTGAGGCATTGCGTTTTGAGTGGCGGAACTCAATGCCGCGCTTTGCCTTATTGCGAACTAGAGTGAAGAAATATATTAAATATTTCATTTCCTCGACTGGGGATCGAACCCAGAACCTGTCGGTTACAGTCACACGCTTGTGCCACGACAGGCCTCAATTTATTATTTTGCTTTAGAAATTATATTTGACGCCATCGTAGCTTGTTTTTAACACAGCGTGTAAGTGTATGCACAACGGTTGTGGGTTCAATTCCCATTTCGGAGAATAATTTAATTTTTTTATTCCCAATTTTTCGTAGTAACAAGACAATCAGGTCTCAAACCTTCACCTTATTTCCGATCAAGTTACTAACTAGGTTTTTTTTTTTTTTCCTTTTTTTCAGCTTCACGCTGTATCCCGCACTTGGCAGGGTAGGCAGAGGGAATGGAAGTGAAACCTAGTGTTATGACACTCCGTTCCACTTCCGTTCCCCACTTTCCGCCGAATTTGAGGCATTGCGTGTTGAGTGGCGGAACTCAACGCCGCGCTTTGCCATATTATCAGAGCGAAGAAATGAAACATTAAATATTTAAATTGAAAATATTAAATATTTCATTTCCTCGACTGGGGATCGAACCCAGAACCTGTCGGTTACAGTCACACTCTTGTGCCGCTGCGCCACGACAGGCCTCAAACTTACTAGGTCTTACATTCTTATCGACCTGACATTTTTAGTTTTACATAACAATTTGAACGCCATACAATACGTAAATATGTTTGATCTTTATTTTCGAATCTCAGGTAGGGAGAAACTTAACATGTGAAAATATAATGGAGAAAAAAATTACAAATGCAAAGACAACGTTTGTTAAGTAGCGCAACCTAACGCCGCCAATCTACAAAAGCTACAAAAGTAACAATTTATCGAAACACCAATATACACAGCCCTAATATCTAAGTGCAGTCTCGACGTCATAATATCGATAACGTACGACGCTAATTATAATATCGATGTAACATTACAGTACATCACTAAATACTTTGGAATGTTTGCATTATTTAGAAGTTTTCTTAAATTAATGTGTATTTCGTATTAAAATATGTCTTTTTAAGTAGACGCTTTGGTTCTAACAGCTTTTGACTATACATGGCATGAAGCCTGTCGTGACGCAGCGGCACAAGCGTGTGACTGTAACTGACAGGTTGTGGGTTCAATCCCCACTCGAGGAAATGAAATATTATATATTTTCAATTTTAATATCTAATGTTTTCATTTCTTTGCTCTGGTACAACGCAACACGCGGCTTTGAGTTTCGGCACTCAATACGCAATTCCGTAAATTCGGCAGAAAGTGCAACGGAATGTCTTAACACGAGGTTCCCAAGTTCCCTCTGCCTATCCTGCCATGTGCGGGATACAGCGTGAAGCTAAGAGTGAGAGAGAGAGAATGATACTGGGGGGAATTAATATAAATTATACTCATACTCACGTTCACGATGTATCACGTGCATAGCATAGCAAAGTAGGCAGAGGGAACTCGGGAACCTAGTGTTAAGACACTCCGTTCCACTTCCGTTCCTTACTTTCCACCGAATTTCAGACATAATTGTTGAGTGAGAATAATATTAAAAGAAAATAAAAATGCAAAATTAATACAAATTTTCAATATTTGTTTAGAAAACGTATTCAAATTGGACGTAGTGAAATTTGAACCCGCGCCTTTTGGAAACCAACTAAGCAATACGTTATACGTCGAAATTCTTATAAGCTTGTTACAACTTATTTATGTTGTTAGCATCTCTGTAGGGAAAGTTTTTACAAATTTCCGCTACCCAAAGACAACTCGTAAGAATTGACGATTATTAAATATTACTTATAAAGTGTTAAATCCACACTTAGGGAAAAAAAAAGTGTATATATATATATATATATATATATATATATATATATATATATATATATATATATATATATATATATATATATATATATATATATATATATATATATATATATATATATATATATATATATATATATATATATATATATATATATATATATATATATATATATATATATATATATAATATATATATATATATATATATATATATATATATATATATATATATATATATATATATATATTTAAATATTTAATATTCTCATTTCTTCGCTCTGACAACAAGGCAAAGCACGGCGTTGAGTCCCGCCATTCAACATGTAAGTTTGCGGAAATTGGAGAAGGGAACGGAGTGTCTTAACTCTTGGTTCCCAAGTTCCCTCTACCTACTCTGACCCGCGTGGGATACCATGTGGTGCTAGAAAAATAATGATTACAGTTCAGTTCCGTTCAGTTTAAAGCGCTGCTTCTCAGGTCTGAGGCAGTAACTTTAGTGAACCGTTGGTAAATTATAAGATGTTCAAAGAATGAAGTATGTTATTTTTTAGCTTTACGCAGTATCCCGCATATTATGCCAGGGGTCCCGCATATACTAACAGAGGGAACCTGAGAAGCTAGTGTCGAAACTCTCTTTTCCCATTAAGACACTTCCGTTCTCTAGTTTCCATTGAATCCTTGTTACCAGAGCGAAGAAATAAGAATACAGTAGAAACTCGATTATCCGGCCCTCAGTTATACGGATTCGTGATAATCCGGACTATAGTCCAATTGTATTAAATAATTGAGGCCTGCGGTGGCGCAGCGGCACAAGCGTGTGACTTTAACCGACAGGTTGTGGGTTCGATCTACACTATCGATGCCACGAATATTCGGCTACTATTCGGTATTCGGCCTATTCGGCTACTTTTTTTAATATTCGGTATTCGGCCGAATAGCATGCAGTATTCGGCCGAATACCGAATACCTAATTATGGTAAAAATATATATGGTATTATTCAAAAACATATATTATTTAAATTACAAATGGTTCATTTTCATACATAAATTCATACTTAAGTGCTTAAAATCTGTCAAAGGTAAGTTAAGATGAATGAAAACATTTTTTCAGCATTTGTTGATAGCAAGCGATTACACTTTTCTTCATAAACAAAAATTCCTTCTGGTAATACTTTCGCTGTAGACACCCACGAGACGATAAATAAATCTTAGCAAATTTTGTCAGTATTAGATACAATTTTGCGTTTGCTGACCATTATTTGTAATGGTCTGCTGACCTGTTTAGGCGGACAGTTTTAAATAAGTATCAATCTCTTAAATTTAAAAAAACGTATAAAAATTTTGAACGAAGCAGGATTTAAACCCGCGCCTCTTGAAAATCCCTCCAGCGCTCTGACCAACTAAGCCATTCGTTCTCACCAAGCTTCGTCGAAATTCTTATACGTTTATTACAACTAATGTTGTTAGCATCTCTGTACGGAGATTTTTACAAATTTTCGAACCCACAGAAAGCTAAACTACCCAAAGAAAATTCGTAAGAATTATCGTTTGGCAAGAGAGAATACTATTTTATTTAATATTTTTTTAAAGTGTTATCTCTGTAGGGAGATTTTTAAAGGGCGCGGGTTCAAATCCTGCTTTGATCAAAATTTAAGTTTATTATTTTCTGTCCTAAGTGTGGAATAACACTTTAAAAAATAGTGAAAATAATAAATATCTCGTTCTCGTTTGTCACATTTTTTCTCTGTATTTTCTCTACTTACTTTGCCCGCTCCGCCGCTCTCGTACAAAGACAAGAAGAACGTAATCATTTACCAATATTCGGCCGCCGAATATTCGGTGCTTCGGCCAATTACGTAGCCGAATATTCGGTATTCGGCCAAATCACTATTCGTGGCATCTCTAATCTACACTCGAGGAAGGGATATTTCATTGTCATTAATATTTGAATTCGTTGCATGGAAACCAACATCTATCTCGTTGACATTTTACTTGTTCCTTTGAGCCATGACAGGCCTCATATAACATCTACTTTTTTTAGTAAAACTTTTTTTTTTTTTTTCCTTTTTCCACCTATTTAATAGCCAATAGATTCGAACACCGTACATCTATAACTTAACTATTATACCTAAAGGTATACGACTTGAACTGACCGAGGGTTGCCATTCGTAAATATTTGATCAAGACAATTTTATTGTAAATCGATACCACACTTTGTTATTGGATTCTGTATAATAGTTTACTTTCACGCTGTATCCCGCTAATAACAGGATAGAAAGAGGGAAAGTAGAGTTAGTACACTCATTTTAGCTCTGCCTATAAGTGTTTGTTGCAAAAATGGATACACAATACACAAAATCATATCTAGATAGATATGATTTTGTGTATTGTGTATCCATTTTTCGTTTTTTGTGTAATCAAGCTTCGGCCGATCATTTAATATGTAAATAAAATATGTCTGTCTGTCGGTGGCTCCTGAATGAATGTACCGATTTGAGTGCG
This sequence comes from Eueides isabella, assembly GCA_019049475.1. Classification (NCBI taxonomy): domain Eukaryota; kingdom Metazoa; phylum Arthropoda; class Insecta; order Lepidoptera; family Nymphalidae; genus Eueides; species Eueides isabella. Next base: position 7,868,841 of record CM032410.1, read on the forward strand.
GTTTGGGTTATTTTAAAGCTTTGTTCTTGGCGGTGGTTCTTAGCTTTTATGAAAATCTGATAAGTAATTTAGGATAATATACAAGCATTTCGCAGAGATGAGGTGATTTTTATGCTTGGGGTATTGTTTTTCAATTTAATATGTTTTCGAGTTATTTAGATATCTTGACTTGGTAGGAAGGATTTTTTTTTTGGTGTGAAGACAAGGCGTTCACTGCTTAACGCACTGTCTCGAAAAATCATCAGAAATTGGGAAACGGAGTGGGAACATTGGATTTTTTAAAACATTAATATCTCAAACATTAAAGTGTCGAGTGGTGGAATTTAACCTCGAGCTTTGTCATATTAGAGCAGAGAAATAGAAATCATTTAAATTTAAAAACTGATTTAATAAAAATTATAATTTCTTACGCATTTATTGGAAATACAGTAATGTATTTTGTTTTTATTTATCGTGCTTGCAGCTCTCATGATAATGCGTTTGGCGATATTGACATGTTTACTATAAATTTAAATAAGTTCAAATCACTTGTCATGGAAGCTGTTTCTGAATGATTTTTTTTCTGTTTTATTTTGATTTCTTTTTGATTAACTGTACATCTTGCTATTTTTTTTTGTACTATTTTATGTGAAGACTTCATTGGTTAATTGAATGTAAATTTGGTTTTTATTTGAAGTACTTGTAAAACTGTATGTCTTCCTAAATAAATAAATAAATAAATAAATAAACAAATAAATAAATAAGTATATCAAATTAGGCGGAAAGTGGGGAACGGAAGTGGAATGGAGTGTCTATACACTAGGTTCCCGGGTTCCCTCTGCCTACCCTGCCTCGTGCGGGATACAGCGTGAAGCTAAAAAAAAAAAGTATAAAATAGTACTTCTTAAAAATGAATTCATGTTGTGCAAAAAGAAGGCAACAGAACAAAAAACAAAAGCGGAAATGGGCATAAACGAGCAGAGTTTGTGGTGTGTTTTACTCACTCTCTGTCTCTACTCAGCACATGGCAATGGCAAAGGCAACTTGGGAACCTAGTGTTAAGACACTCTGTTCCCCTAATTTTCGCCGAATTTGAGGCATTGCGTGTTGAGTGGCGGTACTCAACGCCGCGCTTTGCCTTATTACCAGAGCGAAGAAATGAAATATTAAATATTTAAATTGAAAATATTAAATATTTTATTTCCTCGACTGGGGATCGAACCCAGAACCTGTCGGTTACAATTACACGCTGGTGCCGCTGCGCCACGACAGGCTTCAAATTTTATTTGGAAAATATTAAATGATTTATTTCTTCGAGTGGAGATCGAACCTACAACCTATCGATTACAGTCACACGCTTGTGCCGCTGTGCCACTACAGGCCTCTTGAGTGTGTTTTGTTTCAGATAAAAAATATGAACATTAATACTGGAAGCACATAGTTCTAAAGGTTGAAAATTGAAATTCCATCTCATACTTACTGCTATGTTTTTTTAAACGGCGTTAAGCTCCGCTAAAGCGTTTCTAATTTTGACTTACACAGTTTTTAAATTATACAAATAATAACTAACATTATTTCTTCTCCTTTTGTGTGTGATTATTCCACATTTTTTTTTACTACTAAGACACGGCAAACGAGCGTACGGGTCACCTGATGGTAAGTGATCACCGTCGCCCACGGCCCCGAGTAACTCCAGTGGAGCTACAGGAGCGTTGCCGTCTTTTAAGGTGTATGGGCACCGGGGCCCGGTATTACCTAATGCGAAACGCAGTAGCCAAAGCCACTACTTAACGCCGGTCTTAAATGCCGGGGGTGGTAATAATCCGGTCGAGTCTGCCCATGCGTGTTGTCATTGCTGACAACGTGACTCTACCACACGTACTTTAGTCACCTCTTACGACACCATCAGTACCAGGGAGATTCTTTTCTAAGCCAGAATCACGCGGCCTTTTAATGAAAGTACTTTATATTAATTAATTCAGTAGGTACTTGCGTATTTTTGGTACTCGTGTATTTTACCACAAAAAATATAATATTTTTAAGTAAATTGTAAACTATATGTTATTTATAAGTTAGAAAAAAAAAGAAAAAGAAAAAAAAATAAACAAAAAAAAATGTTATTTTCAGGTATAACTAGCTATTTCTGAAAAGTTTCATCTAAATACGTTCAATCGTTTTTATTGCGGTTAAAATAATAGTGGCCTGTTGTGACGCAGCGGCACAAGCGTGTGACTGTAAACGACAGGTTGTGGGTTCGATCCCCACTCGAGGAAATGATATATTTAATGGGTTCCCATGTTCCCTCTGCCTTCCTTACCATATGCGGTAGAGAGCGTTAAGCTAAAAAAGAAGTATATTATTTTAAAGATTTTCTACAAATAAATTGGTTGTTCGTAGCCTTTTTTGCATGATATCTAATACTTGAAAAGACAAAAAACATCTTTGGAAGAAATATTGAGGCCTTCTCTCTTAGTGCTCCTATACACTCCTTAACCTACTGACAAGCCAAATGTGAATTTCACCAAAATTATATATATATATATATATATATATATATATATATATATATATATATATATATATATATATATATATATATATATATATATATATATATATATATATATATATATATATATATATATATATATATATATATTCTTTTTTTTTTTTTCAGCTTCACGCTGTATCCCGCACTAGTCAAGACAATGTAAATTTTAAAAGTTTTTAAAAACGAAGTTATAATTGTAATTCGTTGTATACAAAGTAAGTGTATATCGCCCGCAAATAAAAGTTTGTCAGCTTTTGTAAGTCACGATCTCGTTGATCTGCAATACTATAAATAGCATTGAACCCTCTGGACGAAGTTGGACGAATCTGACTTGCACTTGACATGTTTTTTCTAAAATCAACACGTCCCTTTGTTCATAAATCATTTTATACAATTTTAAGTTTTCTATTCAAATTATAAAAAAAAAATATAAATACGTCGACGCCGTATCCTGCGTATAACCTATACAGGTGAAGAAAACTCAGTGTTGAAACACTCCGTTCCCCACACACAATCAATTGATCAAGACATTGCGTGATAAACGGAACTCAACGCCGCGGTTTACCCAATTACCAGTGCTAAGCAATGATAATTCATCACACCCACGCGATCGAACCCACAACCTTTACGGTCTATCATGCCGCGTTAAATACAAAGTTATATAAAATAATGTCTAGAAAATTCTATATCTATTCAATTTTCCATACATATTCTCGTAAACAATGGACTTCAAAGCAGAAGTAAAACAACAAGCAAAGAAAAGACAGACTGCAGTATTACGCCCATTCCAGTAGGCGGGACTAGCGATAGGCGTGCCATTTGGTTACCATGATGTTAGAAAAATGGATACGGCAATGTTTCACTTCTTTCACACTCTTAGCTTCACGCTGTATCCCGCACGTGGCAGGCTAGGCAGAGGGAACTTGGGAACCTATTGTTAAGATACGCCGTTCCTTTGCCCACTTTAAGCCAACTTTGAGGCATTGCGTGCGGAGTGGTGGAGAACGTTGCGATTTGGCGTGTTACCAGAGCGAAGAAATGAAAATATTAAATATTTAATTTGTAAATATTAAATATTTCATTAAATCAGCAAATTTCTTTTCTTTACAATACACAATATGTTTATTTTTGAGATGCCTTACGTATGAATTGTTTGTCAATAGGGTCGTTCTGCCTCTTGCTACTTTGTTAATTCAATGTTATTTTCTCGGTCTGATGACATAAATTAATATTTATTATTATTTTTTTTTATTATAGAGAGTTTTTCGATATCAATATGCTCAATATGTCAATATGACAAGGTAACTTAAAAACTCCCCTACAAGGAAAAAGAAACCGAACGCTACTCTCGGACAGTTTTCGATGCGATACGGTATTCAACGCTGCATAAAGTAGAGATACCATTAAAACAAGAAGGAGAACTATTGAACAATCCATGGATCCATGGAAACAGTATGTAGGTATCAAGTATACGTTTTATGACTATCTTGATGAGATACTATCCTTTGTTTTAATTTATACAGTATATTACACTAATTTTTGCGGGATGAAGCGTGAAGCTGTCTTCACGTTGTGTCCCGCAAACGTTCTTCACTTACTGATCTATTTCAGAAATTATTTTTTTTCTAGTAGTGAAAATGCACAGAGGTTTATCTATCATTGAAAAAAAAACATTAAATATCTTGATAATATTAGATTATAACTAATTTTAAAATAATTATGCAATTTATTCCTTAGAATTCCTCAAATATTCATTTTTTTCCTCGCTCTGGTAACAAAGCAGAGCGCTGCGTTAAGTTTCGCCATACCGTGCTTCAAAAATTCAGTGGAAACGGGGTAACAGAAGTGTCGTAATGGGAAACTAAGTATATCAAGGTTCCCAAAATTCATTCTGCTTATCCTTCTATATGCTGGATACAGCGTTCGATTTACACTTGTTAAGTGAATAAAAAGCACAACCGTGTGACTGTAAATGCGAAAGGTTAAGGGTTCGATCTCCACTCGAGGTAAAACTATATCTATTAAAGATGTTCAAATTAAATATTTCATATTTGCATTTCGTCGCTCTGGTAACAAGGCAAAGCGCGGTGTGAAGTTTCACAACTTACTCCAAAATTTGGAGAAAACAGGAGAATGGAACGGAGGGCCTTCACATTAGGTTCCCAGGTTCCCCCTGCCATGTGCAGGATACAGCGTGAAGTTGAGAAAAAAAAATATTTACAACTTATCATCTACCACAAACAATGAATTCACAGAAATCATCCTCCAAAAAAGTGCAGCTAAAACAAACGTGCTCACTTGAAGATGCCATATCCAAACCATTTTAAGCACATCCCTTGTAATCCCTCCCACCACGGTGGGCGTGGTACCACCCAATTGGCTTAAGAAAAATCAATAAAACCCACCATTCGCTCTTCCTCTATATTATGAATATAAGAGAAACTAAATATATATTTTTTATTATAAAACACACCCTGTATATAAATATATATAAAGGCTTAAATATTTGTTCTAATTTGACTTCACGCTGTATAACGCATATTATAGCAGAGCAGAGAGAGAAGTTAGAGCTAAGACATTTGAGACATTGTACATTGAGTGGCGGAACTCAACGTCGCACTTTCCAAAGTCGAAAACGTAAAAATATTAGACATTTCTTTCCCCTGAACGGGAATTGAACTTAAAACTAACTTCAGTATAGTTACATATTTGTAATTCACGTCAGTAGGCAGTTTTTATTTTAAATTCTAGAACTTTCTGAATACTTTCTGAATACTTTCGTCATCTTTTCGCAGTCTTTGTTCCAACGTGGTACAACGCCGGTCTGCAAGGACTAAGGATATGGCCGATTCTAACTGAGGTGAATAATTATATTTCAAGGGCACAAGTGTGTGACTGTAAACAAGAGAGGTTACGGGTTCGATCACCACTCGAAGATGAATATTTAATATCTCATATTTAAAATATTTAATGTTTTCATTTCTTCAATCCGGTATAAGGCAAAACGTGGCGTTGCTTTCCGCCACTCAACACGCAATGCCTCAAATTCGGCGGAAGGTGGGGAACGGAAGTGGAACGGAGTGTCTTAACACTATATATATATATATATATATATATATATATATATATATATATATATATATATATATATATATATATATATATATATATATATATATATATATATATATTATATATATATATATATATATATATATATATATATATATATATATATATATATATATATATATATATATATATATATATATATATATATAATATATATATATATATATATATATATATATATATATATATATATATATATATATATATATATATATATATATATATATATATATATATATATATATATATATATATATATATATATATTTATATATATATATATATATATATATATATATATATATATATATATATATATATATATATATATATATATATATATATATATTTATTAATATACTTGTAAGTAAATGCCACATTATATAATTAACTAGCCCAATTAAATGTTAAAGTATTGAAAAATAGTACAAATTCTACATAAAAGCAGTTTTTCAAAGTGTTATTCGACACTTTTGAAAGGCCTGTCGTGGCGCAGCGGCACATGCGTGTGACTGTAACCGACAGGTTGTGGGTTCGATTCCTAATCGAGAACATGAAATATTTAATATTTTCAAAATAAATATTTAATGTTTTCTTCTCTTCGCTCTGGTACAAATCTAAACGCGGCGTTGAGTTCCGTCACTCCACATACAATGCCTCAAATTCAGTGGAAAGTGGGGATCGAAAGTGGAACGGAGTGTCTTAACACTAGGTTCCCAAGTTCCCTCTGCGTACCCTGCCATGTGCGGGATACAGCGTGAAGCTCACTAAAAAACGGTATCAATTACTTACATGAATTTGCTTTGGCTTTGTGTGCGAATAACAATTTTAAAGATATATTAAATAAAATCTTATAGGGGACGTTTATTAAAGTAGTGATTGAAGGTAAATTAGTGATTTTTAAATTTTTGTCCGTTTGTCTCTACGTTTTGTACGCGCTAATCTCAGAAACGGCTAAGCATATTTAAATACAGCTTTCACTATTATATTTGGGCAACCTTCTTTTAAAATTTAGCGTTTGTTTTAATTAAGTCGGTTGATATATAAAAATGTTACGTCAATTTAAAATATTTAGTTTTTTTTTTTTTTTATTTAGCCGAAATTTTATTTTTTAATGTATAGATATTATCTCAAACAAGAAGAGAATTCAGATTAGTAAGTAAAATAGCGTAAATCGAGCGGGCGAAGCCGCTGACGTGTCGCTAGTTTTAAATATATGCATCGCCTCGAGCAGGAATCGAATCCACTACCCGCCGTCCACTATGCTAAACGGTGTGAAATACAATTTTAAAAATATAAACACGTATAGGAACAAAACGTTACCATAAAAGCGCATTTAAATTTAAGTACAATTAAATCTGTTCAGACATAATGTACATTAAATACGAGGGGTGTTTAAGAAACTAAAAATTAATACTGTTTCTTAATTTTTAGGGTCCCTTGGCTTTTTAAAATGATTTTTCAAGGGTAACAATGGTAACGCGCACGACATGTGTGAATATATATATATATATATATATATATATATATATATATATATATATATATATATATATATATATATATATATATATATATATATATATATATATATATATATATATATATATATATATATTATATATATATATATATATATATATATATATATATATATATATATATATATATATCTGACCTCTGCATTTATAGCAATACGGATTTTTTTTTATAAAAACTAGTGGCCCACGTGCGGCTTCGCCCGCTCGAATTGCACTATGTTATTTACTCAATTACTTTCACGTTCTAATAACATTAACACTCTTAAGACAATATTTGAAAAATATAATTTCAGACGAATGAATAATATTTTTTTAGTAATTTTGCAAAAGTTAAAAAATATATATATATTAACTTGACTTTCTCATTTATTAACCGATTTAAATAAAACAAACACTTAATGTTGACAGATAGTAGCTAAAATATAATAGTGAAAACTGCATCTAAATCTGGTTAGCCGTTTCTGAGATTAGCGCGTATAGGCGAACAGACATACAAACAAACGTCCCCTATAAGGTTTTTCTTAATATCTCTTCCATGTACAGACAAAGATCGATTACAGATTCATTATAAGTGTAGATATAACATTTATAAATGTAGATATAATATTCGAGGCCTGTCGTGGCGCAGAGGCACAAGAGTGTGACTATAACCGACAGGTTCTGGGTTCGATCCCCAGTCGAGAAAATGAAATATTTAATATTTTCAATTTAAATATTTAATGTTTCATTTCTTCGCTCTGGTAATAAGGCAAAGCGCGGCGTTGAGTTCCGCCACTCAACACGCAATGCCTCAAATTCGGCGGAAAGTGGGGAACGGAAGTGGAACGGAGTGTCTTAACACTAGGTTCCCGGGTTCCCTCTGCCTACCCTGCCTCGTGCGGGATACAGCGTGAAGCTATAACATTTTACATACAAATATACAGAACCCTCTACAGAACTGTATTTGTTTAAGAAACGAATTTTAAAACCTTATTAGTATTCTCGAAGCTCGAGTAGTTTTAATAAAAGTTGACGACATTTTGAAAGTCATTTCATTATTGTAATAATATAAAAACCGATGTGGTTCAGTGGAATAGCGTCTGACTGTAAACGACACGGTTGCGGGTTCAATTCCCGCTCGATGTAAAGATTTTTTTTCAGGTCCTCGCTCACATTATAGCCTTGACTACCATTTATCAATACACCAAGAGAAATTAATATATCTAGAATTTAAAAACGAGAAAATCCAATTAAATATTAGTTAAAAGTGAGATAATTTTATCATTACATCCATTAAATACTGTATACCACAAAAAAAATGTATTAGCATTTTTTTTGTTTCCGTCGATAATACCAAATTACTTTTGAGACACACAGTGGCACAAGCGTGAGACAGTAAACCGAAGGAATGTTTCTTATTTATTTATTTTTTCTTTGGCAACCAGGTGAAATACGCGGAGTTTAGTTCCGCCACCTTTATATAAATAGGAAACGGAAGTGTTTTAATGGGAACAGAGTGTCTTAACGCTAGGTTCCCACGTTCCCTCTGCCTACTCGATTAAGTACATTGCAATTCTAAAAAAAATATAATTAATTTTGACAGGTTGTGGGCTCGATCCCCACTCGAGGTAATGAAATTTATTATTTTCAAATTAAATATTTAATATTTTCATTTCTTCGTAACATGGCAAAGCGCGGCGTTGAGTTCCACAACTCAACACACAATGCCTCGAATTCGGTGGACAGTGGGGAACGGAAGTGGCACGGAGTGTCTTGACACTAGGTTTCCAAATTCCCTCTGCCTACCCTGCCATGTGCGGGATACAGCGTGAAGCTGAGTGACATTTATTAAAAAATGTCCCATTTTTATGATGTAATGATGTTTAATTTATCTTCTTTTGCCCGCTCTGGCACTTGAAGTGCGGCGTTGTATTACGCGACTCTATATGCAATATCTCAAAAACTCTCTTTTCTTTCCACTAGTTTTCCTCCGTCTGCTATGGAAAAGTATGAAGCTTGAAAGAAAAACAAACAAAACCTACACTCACCTCCCTAACATGCTATCCACAGAATTGATTTCGAACCCGCTTCCTGCCACCAACTAGCGTAGACCGCCTAATAACATCCGGTCCCCCTCACGAAGAGCAACAAGTAAAAATATACGATCCAAACTCATTTGAATAAGAATTTGCCCGCCGGTTAAATATTACATGGAGATACTTTTTAAATAATAATATTGATACGACTGAGGTGTTTTTCAATGTTTTTTTTTTTTAAGAAATAATTTGCAAATAATTCACTGTGAAATAACAAAATACAGTCACTCAAGAAACTAAAGTACGTGTTGGAGAATCACGTTTTAAGCAATGGCAACACGCATGGGCAGACTCGACCGGATTATTGGCACCCCCGGCATTTAAAATCGGTGTTAATAATCGGCTTCGGCCACTGCGTTTTGCATTGGGTAATGTCGGGCCCCGGTGCCCATCTACCTTAAATGCCGGTAACGCTCCTGTAGCTCCTCTGGAGTTACTCTTCACTATCACATACCATCAGGTGACCCGTACGCTCGTTTGCCGTGTCTTGTCCATAAAAAAAAAACAGTTTTACGCCGTCACCAGCACACGGCAAGGTAGGCTAAGGGAACTTGGGAGGCTAGTGTTAAAAGGCACTCCGTTACCATTTCCGTTCCTAACGTTACGTTGAATTGGAAACATTACGTGTTGAGTGACGGAACTCAAATCCGCACTTTGCCTCAGTAACCGTTTCCGTTTTGAAATTATCGTGTAAACTAATAAATTCCGTAATAATATAGAAAATGATTAATGAAATTAAAAAGAAAAAGACTTATCTTCACGCTGTATACCGCACGAAGCAGGGTAGGCAGAGGGAACCCGGGCACCTAGTGTTAAGACACTCCGTTCCACTTCCGTTCCCCACTTTCCGCCGAATTTGAGGCATTTCGTGTTGAGTGGTGGAACTCAACGCCGCGCTTTTGCCTTATTACCAGAGCAAAGAAATGAAATATTAAATATTTTAATTGAAATATTAAATATTTCATTTCCTCGAGTGGGGATTGAACCCACAACCTGTCGGTTACAGTCACAAGCTTGTGCCGCTGCGCCACGACAGGCCTCAAAAAAGAAAAAATTAAGCCTATATTCTTAAGTTGCCTTTGCGTACTTTTTCTTCACGCTGTATCCCGCTCTACCATCTGCGGGATACGTCGTGAAGCAAAAAAAAAATCACCGTAGCCATATCCACACAAACATTTCACACAGATTCAAGCGTTTGTATAATATACCAATTATTTACACGTCTAAGAATATTTTATTCAAGTTTTTCATTCAAATCATACAATTCGCTTGTATTTCTTATCAAAACTTGGGATAATTCAGGTTTATTTTTATGAGATAACTTTAGTTAATACATTTTGTATGGATTATAATGGAAAATTGTTCTTTTTAGTGCAGCTGAGACTCGGCTGGAGAAAAAAAAAGTGTTTTATTTCTTTATTTGGTAGCCGTTGACTGTTAGTGTGGTTACGGGTTCAATTTTTATTGTAGAGACGCGGCGTTGAGTTACGCCACTCACCATGCAATGCTCAAATTCGGCGGAAAGGTGAGAACGGAAGTGAAACGGAATGTTTTAACTATAGGTTCCCAAGTTCCCTCTGCCTACCCTGCCATGTGCGGGATACAGCGTGAAGCTGAGGAATAGATATAACTAGTTTTCATTTCTCACTTCTATGTTAAAGGGCTTGAAATGTCCTAACATAAGATTTTATCTGTACACTTATTATTAAAACGTAAACAAATTTGCACCTCTTAAAAACCAAGAGCGAGTTCAAATACCAATTCATTTAAATTTTTATACGTTTTCTTAATAAATATGTTTCTTTCCTAAGTGTGGATTAACACTTTAAAAATAGTAAAAATATTTTGATTATTTTAACGCGAGAAAGTAAAGCTATGGTTTTTGTTTATAAGCCTATGACAAATTTGATCTTAACTAGATTTGAACCCATGTCCCTTAGATACAAACCCCAAGATAATAATAAAATTATGCGCTCGAATTTTACAGCATAAAATTAAGAAATCTATTTACTATAATTTTTTTTAAAGCGAATAAGAAAAAAAGAATTCACTAAGATTGAATACAATAAAAATTTTGCATTTGGGACTAGAGCGTACGCTCTAACCACGTCATATTTTTTTAAATATATCCCTCCAGAGGGAATGTTGGAACGTAGTGTTAAGACACTCCGTTCCGTTTCTCACTATCCGTAAATTTAAGATATTTTGTGTTGAGTGGCGAAACTTTGGCGGACTTAGTGAAGCACTCACTCACTCAGCTTCACGCTGTATCCCGCACATGGCAGGGTAGACAGAGGGAACTTAGTAGGTTCCTAAGTTCCCTCTGCGCTGTGTAGCGAAAAGTTTAACCATAGCGAAGCAATAATAATATAAAATAAGTATATTCCTCGAGTGGGAATCGAACCCACAACCTTTCACGTTAATTGTCTGACGCTCCCGCCATTGCACTAAAGATCTGGTCTTTAAGTAAAATGAATAAATTCTAAACTAATAATGAAAAAAATATATATATTAGTGAGTCTGCTAGTCTGGCTGTTAAGATTATACCCGTTGTCTTTAACCGCCATGTTTGTTTTGTAGCGTCACTTTGACAGATGACAGCAGTTTCCGCGCGAAACGATTTCCTTTGATGGCGGCGGCGTGCCTTATCCTGGTATCAGGATTTGTGTCCATATTACGCAGAGAAAATACTTTTAATAAACTATATATGAAAGTGGCAATCCTTTGCCTTTCACTTAAGACAGACAGAAAAATAGTATTAAGATACGTTATTTTCACGCGCTTCACGCTGTATCCCGCACATGGCGAAGTAGGCACTACGTTCTGATGTCTCCTTTTTGAGGCATTGCGTGTTGAGTGGCGGAATCCAACGCCGCGTTCTATTTTCGTTTTTAAAAATAGAAAACGACGTATCTTAATACGCATTAAGAGGGTGCAACTGTAAACTGCCATGTGCGGGATATGTACGGGGGATATGTACGGGGGCGTTAAACAAAAAAAACGGTATAAAATATTTACTAAGGGGCTTTTTCTTGTATAATGGAAACACGCTCAATAATTTCAGACATAATATTTTAAATTTCAATTAGATTTGATACATCGTTACAAAGTTACGTTCGTTCCTCAAAAATATATAAAAAATTTAACCACCAACGTGTGTCTGGTTTTGGCTTTTTTTTACGTTAAGACGGTACGGTATCTCTCCCTCTCTCGTATGTTAGTGCCCATCGAGGCTAAGTGGTGCTAAGTGGTAGCATCTGACTGTAAAGGCGGCGGTCGTGAGTTCGATTTCCATTAAGGACATTTATTCAATTAACGATGTATATTCAAATTACTACAATTTTCTCAGGTCGCGTCAATTTTTCAGTAGGTACTCAATATGCTATATCCCAAAAAATGGACCGAAAATCGTGGATAAGTAATGGAGTGTCATAAACCTAGGTTTTCTCTGACTACCCCGCCAAATACGGGATGCATAGTGTAATCACTCAGTCCGTTAATAATTTCATAATATATAAACAATTAGTATGATTCATGAGGCCTGTCGTGGCGCAGCGGCACAAGCGTGTGACTGTAACCGACAGGTTCTGGGTTCGATCCCCGGTCGAGGAAATGAAATATTTAATATTTTCAATTTAAAATATTTAATGTGCCATTTCTTCGCTCTGGTAATAAGACAAAGCGCGGCGTTGAGCTCCGCCACTCAACACGCAATGCCTCAAATTCGGCGGAAAGTGGGGAACCGAAGTGGAACAGAGTGTCTTAACGCTAGTTTTCCGGGTTCCCTCTGCCTACCCTGCCTCGTGCGGGATACAGCGTGAAGCTAAGTAAGCAAGTGTGATTCATAGCTAGTCTAAATTAAGGCCTATATGCCTCATATAGATTAGAGAAAAAGAAACTCGTTTTCCATTTAACGCTCATATTTCAAGATATTGCATATTGATTGGCAGAATTCCAAACAACGCGTTGCCTTCTTATTTAAGTGAGGGAATGAACTGGCACGGACCAGATTTAAATAATACGTCCTTTCCCATTCATACTTAGCTTCACGCTGTATCCCGCACACGGCAGGGTAGGCAGAGGGAACTTGGGAACCTAGTGTTAAGACACTCCGTTCCACTTCAGTCCATCACATTCCGCCGAATTTGAGGTATTGCGTGTTGAGTGGCGGAACTCAACGCCTTTGCCTTATAACCAGAGCAAAGAAATGAAAACATTAAATATTTCATTTGATAATATTGAATATTTTATTTCCTCGAGTGGGGATCGAACCCACAACAAGACGATTACAGTCGTCGTCTTTCTTCTGTTTTCTTAACTTCACCCGCGCTAACTTTATTACAGGAAACCTGGTTAAAAAGTGATATCTGGGAACCTGGTGTTAAGACACTCCGTTCCCGTTAGGACACTTTTGTTTGTTTCCATTGATGTTTGGAGTCATTGCGTGTTGAGTGACGGAACTTAACGCGGTACTTTGCCTTATCAAATATTAATATTATTTAATATTAATATTTGATAGAGGCCTGTCGTGGCGGAGCGGCACAAGAGTGTGACTGTAACCGACAGGTTCTGGGTTCGATCCCCAGTCGAGGAAATGAAATATTTAATATTTTCAATTTAAATATTTAATGTTTAATTTCTTCGCTCTGGTAATAAGGCAAAGCGCGGCGTTGAGCTCCGCCACTCAACACGCAATGCCTCAAATTCGGCGGAAAGTGGGGAACGGAAGTGGAACGGAGTGTCATAACACTAGGTTTCACTTCCGTTCCCTCTGCCTACCCTGCCAAGTGCGGGATACAGCGTGAAGCTGAAAAAAAAGAAAAAAAATATATTATTTAAATATATGGAACAGGAATCAAACCAACAACCCGTCACGTCTATAACCGCATATTTCTGTCCCTACGACATGCCTTCTATATATTTTCTCTTATAAATGCTAAAAACAAAGACAACTTAGAGACATATAAAATATCAAATATCTATCTACCCCAAAAACTTATCCCTTTATATTTGTAAACATTTGTAGATAACATTCCAACTGCCACCGGAAGTCGGCCATGTCTCCGGTCAACCGTGAAATTTGAATTTGGAACGTTTATCTCAGTTTGCGTTTGGACTCCGTTGTGGACGGTCGTCTACGGAAATTAATGACTTTATGAATGGTTTGGTATACCTCTGGTTAGGGATGGTGATATGAACTTACGTACCTATTAATTTGCTTGTTTTAGATGTTATAAGGAACATATTGATGTGTAAAATAGTTTTCTTTTTCTGTTTCAAGCTGTATCCTACACAGGGTAGACAGAGGGAACGTGGAATCTTAGTATTAAGACACACTCCATGTTCCCGATTTCCCACAGATCGTAAAGATATTGCGTATTAAGTGGCAGAACTTAACGCCGCGCTTTGCCTAGTTACAACGTGAAGAAATACAATATTGATTATTTCATTTCTTCGACTGGGTATTGAACCCAGAACCTGTCACAATTACATCCGCACCTTGCGCCACGACAGGCCTTTATAAAAAAGTTAACTTTGTTTATATACATCATATAACTTCTAAACTTTCCATAAACATAATATTAAGTAAGGGAAGAGGCCTGTCGTGGCGCAGCGGCACAAGAGTGTGACTGTAACCGACAGGTTCTGGGTTCGATCCCCAGTCGAGGAAATGAAATATTTAATATTTTCAATTTAAAATATTTAATGTTTCATTTCTTCGCTCTGGTAATAAGACAAAGCGCGGCGTTGAGTTCCGCCCCTCAACACGCAATGCCTCGAATTCGGCGGAAAGTAGGGAAAGGAAGTGGAACGGAGTGTCATAACACTAGGTTCCACTTCCGTTCCCTCTGCCTACACTGCCTAGTGCGGGAAGCTGAAAAAAAAAAAGTAAGGGAACATGATCGCTGTTGCTTTGATTCTCCATTGGGGGAATGAATTATTTAATGATTAGTTTGCATTGTTTGTAGAATAAAATAAAAATTTGTACATACTCGTGTGTTTATTGGAATAAATGTATTATTTAAAATAAGATAATATAATATTATTATTTGGGGCCTGTGTAGCGTGTGACTGTAAACAATAGGTTCTGGGTTCGATCCCCAGTCGAGGAAATGAAATATTTAATATTTTCAAATTAAATATTTAATCGCTCTAGTAACAAGGCCATGAGGCCTGTCGTGGCGCAGCTGCACAAGCGTGTGACTGTAACCGACAGGTACTGGGTTCGATCCCCGGTCGAGGAAATGAAATATTTAATTAATAATAAATTAATTAATTTAAAATATTTAATGTTTCATTTCTTCGCTCTAGTAATAAGACAAAGCGCGGCGTTGAGTACCGCCACTCAACACGCAATGCCTCAAATTCAACCGATAGTGGAGAACGGAAGTGGAACGGAGTGTCTCAACACTAGGTTCCCAAGTGCCCTCTGTCTACCCGGCCGTGTGCGGGATACAGCGTGAATAAATGTATTATTTTGCACTAAGATAATGTCATAAAGTACAAAAAAATCGATCATGTGGGAGTCAAATTCGCTCATCACAGGCTCCGTATAAATTTTAAAATTTTATAATAGTTCTATGGGAAGTACAACTTGTTACAGTTGACGTTGAGTTAATGTAAGTTTGTAAAATAAAACTCTTCTATGAAACATTTTTTCTTCTTCTTCTTCCTTTTCTTTTCTTCTTCTTCTTTTCCTTTTCCGAAGTTGTTCTTTATTTTTATTCTTTTTTTTGACTTCATACCTAATTTAAAAACTAGGAATTACTCTATAGGTTTTGATTACACAGTGAATTTTATACAAAATGCAGAAAAAAACGATGTATAAAATCCTTGTATCTTTTACAAGCGTTAAGTTAAGAAGATTAATTTTGCTTCGATAAAATTTTAATATTTGATATTAATCTCCGTTTCGTTTTGTCCCTAAATGTAAAAGAACAAAAAACGAAACCAAACTTTCTTCAACTTTATACTAATCTTCTATGTAAGGATTTCATTAAATTTTGAGATTTACTAAACTACCCACCAACTAAACGATACGTTGAACGTATGGCATAGTTGGTCAGAGCGCTTGGACGATTTCCGAGAGGCGCGGGTTCAAATCCTGTTGCGTTCAGATTTTTTTTACTCTTTTAAATTTAGTATTTAGTATTTCTTTCCTAAGTGTGAAATAAAAATTTAAAATTAAGATTTAATTTGTTGGTAAAAAAATGCCAATAAAAAAAAAAAAATACCTAGTAAATTCTCGACAAGTATTGCCATTAGCTTTACATAAGTAGCAGAACTCAGCTCTCAAGAAATCGGCGACGTGTAAAACGGATGTGTCTTAACTGGAAAGGAGATTCTTAAAACTAAGTTCCCAGGTTCCCGCTACCTTCCCTGCCATGTGCAGGATATAGCGTGAAGCTTAATAAAACATATTAGAACCTCATATAACACGTCTATTTATTTATGTCGGAAGATAAAAAAGTTTTAAAAGTCTATCGTAGCGCAAAGGCACAGGCCTGTGGCTGTAAACCCGACAAATGGCAAATTCGATCTACACTCGAGGAAATGAAATATTTAATATTTTCAATTCTTCTCTTGTTCTTCTTCTCTGTTCAATTTTCCTTCTCGGGCAACAAGCCAAAGCGCAACTTTATATAAGCCACTCAATACTTAATACCTCAAATTACGTATAAAGTGAAGATCAAATATATATATATATATATATATATATATATATATATATATATATATATATGTACCTACGTACGTACGTATGTGAAGTACATTTGTTAATTTTGTGTTGAAATTACGATAATATATATAATTTAAAGTCTAGACCCAGACGCTGTGAAATAACTAAATCTATCAAAACAAAGGTAAAACTGAAAATTCAATTGAACTTACATCTCGAAAGTTACACCTATTGTGTAAAACTTAGTGACGGCTCACGTACGACCACTTAAACTGTGGACTTGCTTGATATTAATAAATAAATAAAATAAATAAACAAATTTTATCTATATTGCTGGCCTGTCGTGGCGCAGCGTGGGATTGTAAACGACATTGGTTGTGGGTTCGATCCTCACAAGAGGATATGAAATATTTAATATTTTTAAATTAAATATTTAATATTTGCATTTCTTCGCATATAGCAAAGGGCGGCGTCGAGTTAGGCCACTCAACACATATTGCTACAAATTTGTCAGTAAGTGAGGAACGAAATGAAGTGTTTTAACACTAGGTTCCCAAGTTCCCTAACGGAAAAAAACAGATTATTCATTCAGGAGCTACAATGCCACAGCCAGACACACAGGTCAAAATTATAACATAACACGGGGTTGTTTTACGTTAGAGGTTAAAAAAAATTAGAGCCTGTTAGCAAGACTGGTTATGCCTATACTTTCTTTTCTTCGCTGTGTTAAACACGCAGAGATGTATTAAATCTAACCAATTAACACGCACATCCTCAAAAATACTGCTAAAATTGAGAAAAGAGTGTCTAAACACTATGTCCCCAGGTTCCCTAATCCGCTAGAGCGGGATACTAAATTAAAAAAAAAAAAATAACACAAATTCGCCAAGTTCAATAATAACTAAACATCTCAGTTCAGCATAAAGCAAATTTTAATTTCCCTTCCATTGTCACAGTCGCTATTGTAGCGATATCTAGTCGGTATTTCAATATACGTACGTCTGTTTGTATTTATGTATGTATGTATGTACATTGTTTTATCTCGTGTATGACATGTGCAAAGGTAAAGTGTCAGTGAGTTAAATTAATAAATGGATGGGTGCGCGTTTTGCTGTCATCGTTCAGTTTACGCGTTGACACATGTTGATTTTATCTTGTCTATCTTTTTTATAGTATATTTTATAGTAACTTGTAAATAATTAATTTAATTAATTAATTAGCTTCAAGCTGTATCCCGCACGAGGCAGGGTAGACAGAGAGAACCCGGGAACCTAGTGTTAAGACACTCCGTTCCACTTCCGTTCCCCACTTTCCGCCGAATTTGAGGCATTGCGTGTTGAGTGGCGGAACTCAACGGCGCGCTTTGCCTTATTACCCGAGCGAAGAATTGAAACATTAAATATTAAATTGAAAATATTAAATATTTCATTTCCTCGAGTGGGATCAAACCCAGAACCTGTTGGTTACAGTCGCACGCTTGTGCCGCTGCGCCACGACCGGTCTTAGTAATTTATATATAGATTCAATGCAATGATGTTATTACTAGTAACCTGTAGTGGCGCAGCAAGAGTGGGACTGTTAATGCGGCAACAGGCTGTGAGTTCGATCCCCCAGTTCGATCGAAGAAATTAAATTATATTTTAATTTCAATTTATTTTCATTCCTCCGCTCTGGTAACGAGGCAAAGCTCGGAGTTGAGTACCGCCATTCAACAAGCAATGTCTCCAATTTACTGAAAAGTCTGGAACGTAACGACGTGCTTTAACACTCTCAAATCCCTCTGCCTACCCTGCCATGTGCGGGATACAACGTGAAACTGATATTATTACCAAGTTTCTTGTGACTAATTAAAATTTCTTTACTGTATTTTTTTATATATATTTACGCCGTATCCCACGCATGGCCCCTACTCAGAGGTAACTTCGAAACCCAGTATTAAGTCACTTACGTTCCCTACTTTTAACACGCACATATTCTTAGACAGCTTTTGTCTAATCTGTCACCTCAATTACAGTACAGTAACGTATTTAGATGCAGATGCTCTCTACCTACAAATTTCAATGGTTAAAAAAAATATTAAATAGCCCTGTCGTGGCGCAGCGGCACAAGAGTGTGACTGTAACCGACAGGTTCTGGGTTCGATCCCCAGTCGAGGAAATGCAATATTTAATATTTTCAATTTAAATATTTAATGTTTCATTTCTTCGCTCTGGTAATAAGGCAAAGCGTCGCGTTGAATTCCGCCACTCAACACACAATGCCTCAAATTCGGCGGAAAATGGGGAACGGAAGTGGAACGGAGTGTCTTAACACTAGGTTCCCGGGTTCCCCCTGCCTACACTGCCTCGTGCGGGATACAGCGTGAAGCTACGTATGCATGTTTGTAATATTAAAAAAAACTGTACGTAAAATTTAACGTTTTTGAGGCCCGTCGTGGCGCAGGGGGACAAGCTTGTAAGTGTAAACGTGACATGTTCTGGATACGACTCCTACAAGGAGAAATATCTCGCTTTGGTAACGATTTTTGTAAATAGTCTAGTATGTATGTGTTTGTGTGTGTTCGTAACTAATTGATCATTAGTTTTTGTTTTCTTATTTTTTTTTTCTTGAATATTGTGTAGAAACTAGTAGAGGCCTGTCATGGCGCAGTCGCGAAACAGTACGTAAGTTGTGGGTTCAATTAACACTCGAGGAAATGAGATCATTAACATTTTCCTTTTCTTGTTTTGGAAACTGTTCAACGTTGTGTTTTACTTCTTTTTTAATGGATAAGATACGGCAAACGAGCGTACGAATCACCTGATGGTAAGTGATCGCCGCCGCCCACGGTTCCGTATAGCACCAGAGAAACTACAGGAGCGTTACCGGTCTATAAGGTGGATGGGCGCCGGGGCCCGGCATTACCCAATGCAAAACGAAGTGGCAAAAACCACTACTTAACGCCGGCTTTAAATGCCGGTGGTGGTAATTAACGATCCAGTCGAGTCTGCCCATGCGTGTTGTCATTGCTGACAACGTGACTCTCCCACACGTACTTTAGTCGCCTCTTACGACACCATCAGTACCAGGGTGATTCTATTCTAAGCCGGAATCACACGGCATAAAATTCTCGAAACTTCGTTAAACAATGATAGAAAACAAATGTAGAAAATTTGGAAGTGACTTAACAGATATGGAGTGTTTTATGTCATGTATTGTTCCCAAATTATTTCTGCTTACACTGATCAAGAAAAGAATTGAAATACATGAATTTCTAGAGCTGGATGTAAACAAAAGAACAAGCTTTTTATCAGATCTGAGATATTCAATACTGTATTAGTAAGATATGTTTCAACTACGACATGATAGTATTTTTTGATCATAGTTTTTTCTTTAAATGGATTTAATTTGGTTTTAGTTTCATATTTTTATACCTCAAATGACTGAAAGAATCACGAAACTTAGTGTTAAGACACTGTGCTTCCTGTTAAGATGCCTTCGTTTCCACTTACCATTGAAATCTGGAGGAATTGCGCGTTAAGTGGCGGAACTCAACACCGCGGTCAGCAGAACACACACAAACACATACATACTAGACTATTTACAAAAAGCTATGATATAGTATCTAATATAAAAACAAAATTATCAAATAACTCATTCAATCATTTAAAATTTGAACCGGCTACCCAAAGATAAACACATGTAAGTAAACATCGTGCAATATAAGACACCAAACAGTGAAGTGATAACATTTTCGCCACAATACGTTTTATTGTGTTGACCGTCAACAAGGGGACTTGGCGTTCAGACGACCGTGCGTCCATTATTTATTTATACTATATAGCCCTGACCGCTATGACATATATAGTTTTTTTTTTTCTTTTTCAGCTTCACGCTGTATCCCGCACTAGGCAGGGTAGGCAGAGGGAAAGAAAGTGAAACCTAGTGTTATGACACTCCGTTCCACTTCCGTTCCCCACTTTCCGCCGAATTTGAGGCATTGCGTGTTGAGTGGCGGAACTCAACGCCGCGCTTTACCTTATTACCAGAGCGAAGAAATGAAACGTTAAATATTCAAATTGAAAATATTAAATATTTCATTTCCTCGAGTGGGGATCGAACCCAGAACCTATCGGTTACAGTCACACGCTTGTGCCGCTGCGCCACGACAGGCCATATATACGTATACATATATTTATATATTTAGTCACGCACTCACCTTCACGCTGTATCCCGCACATGGCAGAGTAGGCAGAGGGAACTTGGGAATCTAGTATTACCACTTTAGGGTTCCAAGTTTCATTACTCAGTTTCCGCCTAATTTGAGGCATTGCCTGTTGAGTGGTGGTTCTCTCTACCTACTATAATCTATATATGCGAGATAGATCAAGAAGCTATCCAGAGTTAAATACTTATTATAATTTAGAAACTTGTCCTTACAAACGTGTGAACGGTACTTAACGCCGCGCCTTGTTTTTTAACTTTAACAAATGATTGAAGAAAAGAAGCAGTAGTTCAAATACTAAAATAAAAGCCATAAAACGTTGCAAACTCAATTTATAACTACATACAACAAACAAAATGACAAGCCAAATACTTATATATAACACGCAGCCTACCATCAGGCCGATAGCAGCGCCGAGATCCTCACCAACCTTACTATGATCGAAACAATGTCTGTCGAATGCTGAACAAAAAACGAAGAAACTCACGCAGAAAACGAATAAAGCAGTCAATTTTGTAATTGTCAAGGTTATGTAGATATTTAATAAGCATACGCTTCTTTTAGTTGCAGCCAGAAGCAGGAAGAGGTTCGTTAGAAGTATGTACCACATGAATCCCGTCAGTGACCAGAGAAATATGGCCAATGGTGTCTCTCTCTCCAGAAGATTAGTTATTTCTGGACGATTTTCTGTGAAATTAATTATGAGGTTAGATATAGGGCTGTCGTGGCGCAGCGGCACAGGTGACTGTAACTGCGACAGAGAGTGAATTCGATCTCCACTTGAAGAAATGAAATATTTAAGATTTTCATATTAAATATTTGAGGATGTGAAGATTGTTTTGAGGGAACGATGGGACTGACATTTTTGTACTTTATTAACTTAAAAAGTCCCTAAATAAATAAAGATTATAAAAAAAAAAAAATAAATATTTCATGTTTGCATTTCTTTACTCCAGTAACAATGCAAAGCGCGGCGTTGTGCTCCGCATCTCTAAGTCGATAGACGGAAGCAACGGAAAGGAGTGTCTTAACACTGAGTTCTCAAGCTTCCTCTGCCTACCCTACTTTACGTAACACAGCGTGGAGCTGAGTAAGTTAAAAGGAATATATTAATATAATATATTAATATAATATATTAATATATACAGTTAAAAGGAATATATAGATTGTTTTCTTTTTTTGTTTCGCCTATAGCGTGTTACGCAGAGTGAATACAGTGACCACACCGGGTTACCCGCTTTCCGGCCGATTTTTTTCGTGACAATGGACTTTTAATGGCTGAAATCAACGCCGCGCTTTTTATTGATATAAGATGAAGTAAAAAATATTAATTAAAACGACACTGCTTATTAGACACTTTGCTCTTCTATTGTACCAGAGACTTTGAATTTAGCGATGAAATTACATATGAATCTATATCTATCTTAAGCTAAGGCGGTAGAGTAATGTTATCAGTTTCACGCTCAATCCCGCATCCCGCAAAATGGGGAAAAGAATGTTTTATCAATAGGTTCCATCTACTTCCCCTGCTTTGCATAATAATACGTAAGGTAACTAAATCTGGGCTAAACTAACCTGAAAAATACATAACTGTACGATATGGTCCATACAAAAAACCAATAAAAATACAAAAAAGGGCAATAACACAGCACGATATCCTCCATGTCCAAAATTCACAGAAATTAAGGCACATCACAACTAGAGATATCTTGAAGTGTAGTTGTAGTTATAGTATATGTACTTTATATTAATTTATTTAATGAATCCTTCATATTTACCATATGTAAAATGCATCTACAATACAATTATAAACGTCATTTTGACATTTAAATGTCAAATTTGACAGATACATATATATATATAGTAAATAATAATAATCTGTATTCTTCACATTATACATATGTCATATTGATAATTATTTAAGATTCAAGTAACATGTTTTGAAGGTTGACGTGGCGCAGAAGCAAATAGTGTGTGTTATAAATACGACAAGTTCTGGGTTCGATCTCTGCTCGAGAAAATTAATATTATTTTTTTTTACTTGTCGCAAAGCGAAGCACTAGCGTAGAATTTCGTCACTCAATACACACGGCGTAGAATTTCGTCACTCAATTCGGTGGGAAGTGACTGAATGTGTTTTTACGTACCGTTTTAACACTAGGTTCCCAAGTTCCGCTTAACCTACCCTACGCGAGATACAGCTTCAAGCTGGTAATAATAAAATAAAAATGTCTCCAGTACATTTAATACAAGTGTTTCAACCAAGCCTTGGCGTGTTTCCAAATCTGTAGACGACAAGCCTATTACAGATTATTCGATATATTTTTCCACATCAACGGTCTGTTGAGATAAGTTTCATATTTTTATAATACTTTAGTTGCCTTATATCTTTTTTTTTATAGCTTCACGCTGTATCCCGCACGAGGCAACGTAGGCAGAAGGAACCCGGGAACCTAGTGTTATGACACTCCGTTCCACTTCAGTTCCCCACTTTCCGCCGAATTTGAGGCATTGCGTGTTGAGTGGCGGAATTCAACGCCGCGCTTTGCCTTATTACCAGAGCGAATAAATGAAACATTAAATATTTAAATTGAAAATATTAAATATTTCATTTCCTCGACTGGGGATCGAACCCAGAACCTGTCGGTTACAGTCACACTCTTGTGCCGCTGCGCCACGACAGGCCTTATATCTTAAAGGAACTGAATTCAACTGAAAAATCTTTTTACAGCTTCACGCTGTATCCCGCACAAGGCAGGGTAGGCGGAGGGAACTTGGGAACCTAGTGATATGACACGCCGTTCCCATTTAGACACCGTTCTCCATTTTCGTTCACGTATTGCCTTGTTACCGGATCGAACTGACAAATGATCGAAAAGGGAAATGTTTTAATCGTTTGACAGTTTAATATCGGAGTTCAACACCGCGAACCGCGTTTAACCAGATATTGCAAATATTATTAAAAGCTTTCCTTCATGATTCAATTATAAATAAATATATATTATATCTTTTTACCGGAAATACAAATATAATTTCCCCTAAACGAGAATCAAACCTACACCCTTTATTTCTATCTAAGAAGCTGTACCACAACGACGGCCGTACATTTTTAATTTTCATTTCTTTTTTGTAATTTCCATAATGTTTTCTGCCAAAAATATTTACTTAAGACGTAAAACTCTATAACTTATGCCTTTAGCTTAATTAATGAAGAGACAAATTAATTTATGTTTTTTAATATCGAAATATTAGAGATATAATTAACTGAGATTAAAAAAGTTTAAATATCCGGTTCTTTTTTTTGGTTAACCCACTGCAGCGCAGTGGATCCACCGTTTGAGTATATACAGTGGTTGCGGGTTTAACAGTACGCGTCTCTGTTTAGTTATAGCGCGGCGTTGAGTTCCGCAAATTAAGTAGCAATATCTAAGGAACTGATAATTATGTAGTTATGTAAAAGTTATCTTTATCTATCCTTCTTTTAGAGGCTTTGTATTAGCTTCACACTGTATGCAGAGGAACATGGGAACCTGATATTAAAATATTCCATTCCTATTGAGATTGGTTTTACGTATTGTTTGGTGTAATTTAACGCCGCGCTTTGCATCGCCTCTCAAGTGAATAAATGAAAATATTAAATATTTCATTTTCTCGAGCGGGGATTGAACCCACAACAACTGCGCTACGTCAAAACGACCATTAATGGATAAAATGATTTCTTATTGCCGCGTTGTACCAAAACTTTTAACGTTTAAGAGTTAATAAAATAAAATAAAAAGGATGTGAAAGTACTCTACGGTAGTCTTTATATTAGGTTCCCAAGTTCCCTCTGCCTATCCAGTCACATGCGGGATACAGCGTGAAACTAAAAGAAAACCTGGAGAAAACCGTGTTTAACTAAAATTAAATAAAAAAAAACAAACGTTTTATTCAATATAAAATAATATTAATATTTACTGTGATTATTTCGTTCTGTTTCTGATTGTATTTATATATTTTATATTATATATTTATTTTTACTTCCTCTCTCTCCTATGACAGAGCCCGGCGTTGAGTTCCGCTGTAAAGCAGAACTTGGTTCTTCGCTTCACTGCGGAATTTAACGCTACATCACTCTTGTAAATGTATATTAGTATAATGTACTAAATGTATATTTACATATAGTTAAATACGAAGAAGACCTGTCGTGGCACAGCGGTACAAGCGTGTGACAGTAACCGACAGGTAGTGGGTTCGATCCGCACTCGAGGAAATGAAATATTTAATATTCTCAATTTAAATATTTAATGTTTCATTTCTTCGCTCTGGTAAAAGGACAAAACGCGGCGTTGAGTTTCGTCACTCAACACGCAATCCCTCAGATTTGGCGGAAAGTGGGGAACGAAAGTGGAACGAAGTGTCTTTACAGTAGGTTCCCAGGTTCCCTGTGCCCACCCTGCCTCGTGCGGGATACAGCGTGAAGCTAAAAAAAAACAGAAAAATACGAAGGAGCAAAATTCAATCTCTACATGTTAATATGAGAAGATACGGAGGTACAGTAGTAATCCGAAAAAGACCGTAAATTTCCGTTACTTAACCAGCAATGCTTCAAGTTTGGTGAAAAGTCGGGAACATAAAGTTTTAATGAGAATGATGTGTGTTAACACTAGGTTCCCAAGTTCCCTCCGTTACCCCTGCCTTGAGCGGGATATAGCGTGAAACAGAACGGCTACAATTATTCCCTAAACGTTAAACGTGAACGGTAATAACGAAATTGTTTCCAAACAGATTTCAGCAGACCAACTGACAAATGACTGGAGCTCTTCATTACGTGGTACAGACGCAGGGGATAATGGAATTGAGGGTATTTATCTTTTTTTTTTAAGCAAACAAGCCAATTTATTGATAAACAATTACTTTTTAAAAGCATTAGGTTTTTTTTTATTATTATATTTCTTTTTTTTTTTTAGTACAATGTCTGAAGTACATTATGTACTTGTCTGCATATCGTGGTGAGGCCAGTCTTGGTGCAGAGGCATAGTAATGCAGTGGCACTTATATGCCTCTTCAAATGTGAAAAGTTATGACATTGATTCCCAGGAAAACTAAAGAAGAAAATGAAATATTTAATTATTTTCATTATCAGTCAATGAACGATGAGCTACAGCCCTGTGTTGAGATACGCCATTCAATCTACCCTACTAATGCTATATATCAATACAGCAAACTACATATCATACAAAGTCCACACAAACTACATGCTGGTACAGATTATATCGTAAATGTAATCGCGATCATTTAAGTTCATCGTTTAATTTTCAATAATTATGCGTAAAGTTGAGAACAAAGTATTTAGTATTCAAGCACTAGGTGCCTTCTGCCTACCCTCCTATATGCAGGATAAATCTCTTTCACTCATTCAGCTTCACGCTGTATCCCACTTGGGCCTAGTGTTAAGACACCGTTCCCCACTTTTCACTGAATTTGAGGCATTGCTTGTTACGTGGCGGAACTCAACGCCGCAAAATATGAAATATTTCATTTCCTCGAGTACAATTGCATATATATATATATTATATATATATATATATATATATATATATATATATATATATATATATATATATATATATATATATATATATATATATATATATATATATATATATATTATATATATATATATATATATATATATATATATATATATATATATATATATATATATATATATATATATATATATATATATATATACATATATATATATATATATATATATATATATATATATATATATATATATATATATATATATATATATATATATATATATATATATATTTATATATATATATATATATATATATATATATATATATATATATATATATATATATATTTATTTATAATAAAAATAAGGCAAGCTAAATTTAAGGCGACTACGAAAAACAAATTAAATACGAAATTAAATTATGTACTTAATTTTATATTTAATTTATTTTTCTATTCATTTAAATCACACTGAAATATCCCTAACACGACGTACCCTACGTTTGCGGGATACAGCGTGAAGCTCAAAAAACAAAAGACATTCAAAATCCAGCGCCTCCTGTGTCTGTACGTCGCGGTATTCAGAAAAATATTCATCCACTCCCAGCTACAGTAACTGTTGCTGTTAGAAGCAAAACGATCACTATAATGCTGTACACTCGCCTACATACGTTATTTATGGAGATTTTTTAATATTTTTTTTTCACTTTCACGCTGTATCCCGCACATGGCAGGGTAGGTAGAGGGAACCTGGGAACCCAGTGTTAAGAATCTCCAATTCGTTGCTCACTTTCCGCTGAAATTGAGGCGTTACTTGTTGAGTGTCGTAATTCTACGCCGCGTTTTGCCTTATTAGCAGAGCGAGTAAATGATAATATTATATTATATATTTCTTTGAGTATGGATAGGGTCTGGTGTCTGTTGCGTTAACAGTCGCACGCTTGTGCCTCAGCGCCACGGCTGGCCTCATGGAGATTTTTCTTATATTTCTCCATCAGCTTCACGCTGTGAGAACACAGCTGCAGAAGCAGCTAACAGGCTAGATAGAGGGAACGTAGTGTTAAGACACACTCTGTATCCCGCAAATATGCAAAGGAAACCTGATGCTGAGTCACTTCGCCCCCCACTTTTACTTTCCCATATTTAGGATGAAAATGAGAATTATTGTTGTAACACGTCCACCAGACCAATTTGCGAGACATTACATATTGTTAGATATAACGTGAAGGTTCAGACGACGCGTAACTCTACGCCACGATTTGTCTAAATATACTTTACGCTGAATCCCATATATAGCAGGACAGACAGATGTTAAAGTTTTAGGACATTGTGTTTGAAGTGGCGGTACTAAACACCGCCTCTGACTTGCATCTAGAACGAGGAAATGAAAATAATCCTTTCCCAAGGTGGGAATCGTACTTCGGATGTCGGACTTTTTCTTTAAAAATCCTTCACCCACTGTACAGAATACATTATGTATCTATTAATTAGACATTGCGTGAAGAGAACGCCGTAATATAAGATAAATTGCGGCGTTAAGCCTTGTTTAATTATTATTTTTTTGGTATATGCTGTACCCCGCGGCAGGGTAGGCAGAGGGAATCTAGTGTTAAGACACTCCGCTTTGTTGCCTATTTTTCGCCAAAATTAAGGGCTTGGCGTCTTGAATGGCGGGACTCAACGCTGCGTCTTGTACTATAGCGAAGAAATAGAAACATAAAATATTACTCAGCTTCACGCTGTATCCCGCACATGGCGGGATAGGCAGAGGGAACATGGGAACCTAGTGTTAAGGCACTCTTTTCCACTTCCGTTCCTCACTTTCCGCCAAATTTGAGGCAATGCGTGTTGAGTGGCGGAACTCAATGCCGTGTTTTACCTTGTACCAGAGCGAGGAAATGAAAACATTAAATATTTAATTTGAAAATATTAAATATCTCATTTCCTCGAGTGGAGATCGAACCTACAACCTATCGTTTACAGTCACAAAAGACAGGCTTCTTTCTATATAGACTTATTATTACAACGCTATCCCCAAGAACAATTTCCTTGGTAAACCGTCGCGCACTAAACTTATAATCAAGTAGATATTAACTAATGTGTCACGGAACTCAACGCCGCGCTCTGTCTTGCTGAGGAAAAGAAAAAGCAATTTTACCGACCGAGACTCGAACCCGCAACTGTTGCCAGAATATTTTCCTTCTGAAATCCGTAGCTCACTGTACTGAGCACGTAGTGTATGTTAATTACATTTTTAAAGCGTAAGTTTTTTAATAACGTTCCAAAGAGAAGGCAAATATAAGCTTTGTTTGTTTTCATACATTTTTTTTGTATGTATGTATGTTCGTGTAGATATATGTATGGAAGTCTTGATAAATAGCTATATATCTTGAGAAGGAAAGAGATTAATTATAAGAATTATTACTTGTTAATAACTAATAAAATTTACTCTCACTCAGCTTCACGCTGTATCCCGCACGTGGTCGGTTAGACAGGGGTAACTTGGGAACCTACTGTTAAGAAACTCCGTTCTCTCGTTCAAGGAATTTGATGAATTGCGTGTTGAGTGGCGGAGATCAACGCCGCGCTTTGCCTTGCAACTAATAAAATAAGACTTTCAGGACAAAAATTACTGAATTGATTTCGATGAAACTTTATAGTAATATAGCTTCAATATCAGAATTGCAAAATACCTTTGAAAAAACGCCAAGTTGATTGATTATACTCTGAAAATATATTTATAATTAAAATAACTATACGTTTGTAAGTCTGTTGTCAGCTTAATAGGGCCACTAGTGTAAACCAGCTAACAGCTCATGTTAAAAAAAATATTTTTAAAAATTTTTGAATGATAAAAATTTACGAGTTCTGAACAAAGGAAACGGCTTCAGTAGTTTTTTTTTCAGCATCACGATGTATCCCACGTAGAGGATAGACAGAAGGTTCCTGGGAACCTAATGTTAAGACACTCCGTTCTGTTCCCCACTTTCACCCGAATTTGAGGCGTATGTTGAGAACGTGGAACTCAACGCCGCGCTTTGCTAAGTTACCTGAGCTAAGAAATGAAAACATTAAATATATAAATTGGAAATATATATTTTTTCTTTATTTCGAGTGGGACGAAGTAAATAAAAATGATCGAATCTGCGACCTGTCTGTCCCGTTTGTAGTCAGGCTTGTGCCCCTGCTACTTGGCATTTATCAGCTGGCTTTGAGGATTTAGCAGCTTTACACTTTAAGCTTACGATATATCTTTCTAAAATACTACTTTCACGCTAAGATACGTATTATTTATAGTAGAATGGACACAGGAAAATTAGTTAGAATACTCCATTTTAAATTTCATCAAAATTTTCAATTTTATTTAGTATTTAATAGTAAAACTTAACACCGCGCTCTGTCTTATAACCATAGTTATAACCACGTCCTGTACAGACCGGAAGTGTTATAACGTGAAGTGTCTAAACACTAGGGTCCCAAGTTCCCTCTGCCTACCCTGCGATGAAAATATGAACAATTCAGTAATCCCAATTAAAAATGAAGAATGAGTAAAGGAAAAGCTTTCAATTGGAGCTTTTTAAGTTAATTATTTTTAGGGCTACCTAAAGTCAGTTTGTCCTCCAGGCTGTACCTCATATACATACAGACGTCTGTTTCTGATGCCACTTTAACCAAAAAACTGATTGAAATAAATATATTTTTTACAGAACAACGTCTTTTTTTTTCACGCTCTGAAGATAATGTTACAGAGCTCTACGTGTGACAGTCTATTAGCCGACCACGTCGGTATTTTTTTTTATATTGCCCAGTTTTAATGGTTTTAATACTATTATGAGATGTCCTCGTCTACAAGCCCGTAATAAATCACAGTTCTATGTACCTATTATAAGAACTAAATATGGTGGAAATGTTTTTATTTATCGTGCTTGCAGCTCTCATGATAATGCGTTTGGCGATATTGACATGTTCACTATAAATTTAAATAAGTTCAAATCACTTGTC
The DNA here is from genome assembly GCA_019049475.1 of Eueides isabella. Taxonomy (NCBI): domain Eukaryota; kingdom Metazoa; phylum Arthropoda; class Insecta; order Lepidoptera; family Nymphalidae; genus Eueides; species Eueides isabella. The sequence goes on from CM032410.1 coordinate 7,899,538, forward strand.
ATGGAAGCTGTTTCTGAATGATTTTTTTCTGTTTTATTTTGATTTCTTTTTGATTAACTGTACATCTTGCTATTTTTTTGTTGTACTATTTTATGTGAAGACTTCATTGGTTAATTGAATGTAAATTTGGTTTTTATTTGAAGTACTTGTAAAACTGTATGTCTTCCTTAATAAATAAATAAATAAATAAATAAATAAATAAATATTTAAATAAATAAATAAATTGTTTTAGTGTAATTGTTTTGAAATCGGGAGAGATAGATTAATATAAATAACAATCACATATTATATTAAAACGAGAAAATTAAAGTGAAAAATGGAACGGAGTATCCTAACACTAGGTTCCCAGAGTTCCCTCTGCCTACACTGCCTGCAATACAGCGTAAAGCTGATAAAAAAATATTATATTAAAATATACTCTACAATATATATTTTCCGTAGTAATTATATACGCATACAGCGCCATCTATTGTCGAGTAGCGAATCACCAAAAATATTAACAATCAATAAAATACATATACTTATATCAATAAATATATCTATATTAGTGATTACAGTTTAATATATATAAAATATATATATTAAAAAAATATATATATATATAGTGACGCCATCTGTCGGAAGCGGAAGTAAACTGTCACTGCATGAAATATGCATAAAGTCAGAAAGTTACAGGACTATGTATAATTTGCTGTCTGTTGTGAAAATGAATTTTATTTCGTTGTGAGAAAGTGGTTTTTCCAACAATTCATCTCGTCCAAAGGAGAGCTCTTGAAATATTAACTGAGACAGACGTGATATAGGTGTATCACTTGCCGTATATAGTGAATTTATTCAATTACTTCAACAAATTTCTATATAATTTGGACAAGGAAATACTAAAAAAATAGCCGAAATCAAACTAAAAATATCCAAATGACAATTATAAATTTTAAAAAATAGTCAAATAATTTCTGTAAATTAACAGAAATATCTGAAAAAGCCCAATTCTCAACATAATTATTGATAATTCCATGTATATTTTCATATATTTCGAAAATAACTGGAATACTTTCCAGGTAAACCCGAGTGTGAGAGTCGAGTCAATATTTTACATTATAGCAAACTATCGATTTACGCCGCTTAAAATTTCGAAGTCCCAACGCCATCTATAATTATTTTTCTGTAACTCACGTGCGTGTGTGTGTATATTTATCTCAGTGTGCTGTAAACGATTGAAACAGACGCTAGGTATGTACGGTCAGCAAAGAAATTATATTATTAGTTTTCGATATGAATTTCTCCTTAAATTTTATACATCTGTTGAATATTATAGACATTTTAACTGATTTTCGAATCTGCATTATATTTCATATAATGTTACGTTAAATGAAGAATATTGTCCATTGATTTATATATTACTTAAGAAATTATCTATTTTATTAACAATATAATTAAAAAAATAGTAAAAATATACAGATCTCGAAATAAATCAATATTCAACTTTTAAAAATACAAAATATAAATCTATAATATTAAAACGGAAAACGTCAATTCTGCTATCCCTACACCTAATCTCCGCCACCCTTCCGTAATAGGCCATCTCCCGGTTTCCATGGCAACCAAATCAAAATGGCCGCCACCCCTTCCCCTCCCCTCGCGGGTATATAACCGCGTGCCAGGCCTACAGCATCCAGAGCGCCAGTACCATTTGTAAAGGCAACACGTATCGCGTCTCAAGAAGAGAAAATCTTCGTTATATATTTTTTTAAAACCCACCTTCACTTCCGTTTCCGTTTGAATAAATTTTCATTTTTCACGATTTTTTTGTTTTTTTTTTGTTCCGTTACTCTTTATTATTTTCTCCTTATTTTGATTTAATTGTCTTGTGTGGTGCCGCGAGGAGACAGGTAAGATTATTTCGTATCGATTTTTTCAACGGACATTTAAAAATATCTGTACTATTTTCGTCTTTACGCCCTCGTGTTAGGGGTTGGTCTAAAAAATATTATAGATTTCTATATAATGCGTTAAGATTCTTCTAAGTGCGTCCCGAGGGTAAAAAGGGGAGATGGGGGAGATTTTGCATACTGTCATTTATTTAATATACGTTAGATTATTAAATAAAGTACAAAATCTATTCGTTTTGTATATTTTTTCTGCGGAAATCTATCAATTTTACCTGTTGCGTTGTGGAAATTTTCTGATTAATTGTGCTTTGAGCTAATAAGTCTGTATTTCGGTTAAAAAAGTAAATTTACTATATATTATACTGAGTGACAGACAGATATTCCGCACAATTAACATTATTGGACTTAGAAACATGAAAGTTAAACTACCCACGCTATTTTTTATTAGAAAATGTAGGAAATCATTAATAGAGGATTTCCTGAAAATCCTTCAGCAACGGAAATAAACAGGACTTTCCATTTTACCTCATCTACGCAAATAAAATTAATTACGGGCGACTATCTATTACTAAATATAATTTTAGAAATTATTAAAATCGTATTTATGACTTTCGCGGTATTTTTTCAATCATTTCGTTTTATTTTTGATTTTATTATAAAACGAAAAGAAAATTAAAATGTTATAATTTAATCAAAGAAATATTACAATCATATTAAAAGTACTACTACTTGACATACATAACCTCGTTATTATTTTAATTTACTTAAAAGACTCAACTAATTCGACAGATAAACATAGAGAAATTCTAATGGAGGCGGGGCTAAGTTTTAAATGATTATATTTTCAATTTAAACGCGGGAATCAAACGTGTAATTATTAATTATTAATTAGTCATTTTCAACGTCAAATAAAATAGTATTCTAAAATATAAAAGCTTTCTGATATACTAAATGAAAGAGAATGGAATAAATATTCCACTCAATTTTCCAAGATCCTTTAGATTCTCTTTGAACCCACGTTGATCAAAATTAAACATAGAGACTATTCTTGTTATATTAACAATTAAAATGTCACTGCTTTTTATTACAAAATACAATTAATTTAACGTAGTGTTAGGACACTCAGTTCTTCTCAGTTCTTAAGTTTACATATTTCTTACTGAGATATTGCGTGATAAACAGTCAAAATTGATCATTTATGTAATCAGAGCCTGGAAATAGTACTCTTTTATATTCATATTTGCGGATTTGAAATGAACTTCGGATATTTCTTAACCGGACGTTGACGTCAGTAATTTTGTTATTTTAGTCATCTCTATTCAAGGCTTTATTTTATACTAAACAGATGCTGGCTGCTACTTACCGAGTATCCGACGGAATTTAATTAATATATATGTATGTATGTATGTATGTATGTATATATATATATATATATATATATATATATATATATATATATATATAGATCAGAATGAATAGCTTAACCGGGTATAAGCTAGAATTTTTGTATTAATTTTGCCAATTTGGGGTTTATTAATATACATATTTTCGGTTTTATTAGTCGAAACGCATTTTAACCACGGCCAAAAATTACTACCACCCCAAATTTAAAAACATAACGCCAACGAAAAATATTTTACTATGAAAGTTCTTTTGGATGAAAACCACCCCACAACTATCGCATGTATTCGTATAGTACAATACTAACCAATTGCACCACAGAAGCGATACGAAAATTAATTCGAAGTCAAAAATTAATAATGAATTTATACTCTTCAATAATCTTTTATGATTCTTTTCATATGAACGAATAAGCGAATGAACAATAATTGGTCGTGGTTTCAATAAAATTGTATTCATTGCGTAAAATTGCCTTGTAAATTTGGGAAACATTGATTAATCTTTATTTCTCTTAATGATTTGGTCTCTCACTTATTGGTATAGTATACGGTGAGACTGGGTGTATGCCCATGATATTTCAGTGCCCATCCTAGAATTGTTACAACTATTGTTACATTCCAGAAAAATAAATTAAAGCTGATAGATTAAAACAATATTATTACTTTAATAACAAAGCCCTCATGGAAAATATCTCTAAATACACATATACTTTTTCTACTCTCCTACTACAAGTATAGATATAAGCATGGCGTCAATGAGGTCCTAACGCTGCGCCTTATCTATACATAATTTAATTAGAATTTCCCTATTGTTCAAAAACTAATCAGGCTCATGTTAGCCACATTGGGAGCTAATATACTATAAGTAATACTTAGTATATATTTCGACGGTGGTTTCGAAGGTAAATGCCACGTTAACTGTATTAAACCTTATATAGGAGAAATATTTCGATCGCATTTTCTCTTCTCGCCGTTGATTTTATATGAACCAACAAATATTCTAACTAAATTCAAAATAATTTACTAATGTACTTACAAATATATTCACTTAATAAAAATTCAAATAGATATATTTTATTCATATCATAGTAATCCTATCATGCCCTGTTCTCCCCTCTATTTATAATAGAATTAAATAAAGGGGAATAAAATATCTTATATAATTATAACGATAAACTTAACATCATATGATAGTACCTGACTGTACACGCAGCAGTTCTGAGTTCGATTCCCAGTTACTCAGCTTCGCTTTGTATCCCGCACATAGCAGGGTAGGCAGAAGGAATTTGGGAACCTAGTGTTCTAAGACTCTCCATTCCACTTCCACTCCCCACTTTCCGCCGATTTTGAGGCATTGTGGCTCGAGAGGGGATCAAACTCTAAGCCAAGTTTCAGTCAGACACTTAAGATGCTGCGCCGAGACAGGCTTCACAGTTTTTAATAAAATTAAATACCTTTTGTATCGAAACTTTCTTCTAAATTTTTCCCACACATTCTATATTTTGAAATTGAATGGACTACCAATGTCCTATAAAAGCGCTGTCTTTTAACATTATATATTCACACAAGGGTCTCCCTAAAAGATTCCATCGTTGTAAGTTTATTCAATTTCCATATATGTATACGTTTTTTGTCATAATTTCGCTTTGTTCGAATATGATTTGTATGGAATAGAGAGAATATCTTATAAAGTATTGGGTTTTTGTTTATATATTCTTTTTGTTTAGCACAAATGTATATATCTAACGCGGTGCTGAGTTACGCCAATTAGAACATAATTTTACGACTAAAGGCGGTGTATGGAAAACTTTATGTCTTTACACAAGGTTTATGGTCTACGTGATATTGGCATTTTTTTTTTGAGGACACGTTGATAGTTAACAATTTTTTTACGACAATTTCTATACTGTTGTTTTCACGTCATTCATAATATTATTAATAAAATATTATTAAATATAAAGACCTACCGTGGCGCAGCGTGCCTATTGTGGGTTCAATCCCCACTCAAGGAAATGTAAAGCTTAATATTCTCAAATTAGATATTTCATGTTTTCATTTCTTCGCTCGGGTAACAAGGCAAAGCGCGGCGTTGGGTTCCGTCACTCGTCACGCAATACCTTGAATTCTGCGGAAAGTGGTAACTTAAGTGGAAGGAACTGTATTAACATTAGGTTCCCAAGTTCCCTCTGCCTACCCTGCCATGTGCGGGATACAGCGTGAAGCTGAGAGAAAATTTAATATAAAACGCTTTTCTCATGATCATTTAATTATAAATAGAGGTTATTTTTCCTAAATGACAAATATACAATCGTCGTGGAAAATTAAACATTTTGATTTATATATAATTATATATACAATGATATATTAAAGTACTAAGCGGATTTTAATAAAACGTATTTTAAGTCAGTAAATTTAAGTCGTCGGTTGTTATTTATATATAATATGCTGTACTTTAATTTGTTCAGGCACACTTTTATTAATCATGTACATAAAATAACCTTAAGAGAAAAACTACTATTACGTATATCTTACTATTCCTATAATCTTACATGATCATACTATTTCTCACTAAATATTTACTCTGTACGTACATACATACACATAAACACAGTAATAACGTTTTAAAAAAATATATTTTAAACCCTTTTGAAACCCTGGCAAGTTATCAATTATTATTCATATATTCAAATATTCAACTTCACCGGGGTCTTCTGTGCAAAATGCAAGTTTTAATTCTCTAGTACGCACTTGTGTCACTATACTGTAGACAGTGGCGTTGTCTGCTTTAAATATGCCTAAGTTTTGTTTTTGTGGAGAGCTTAGTGTTGAATTATTCTGCGTTTACAACCTGACGAGGAAAGAAAATTGTAGATTTGACGCGCCTCTGTACGCCTGCCTTTGTAGTACAATTCATTGTAGCTCCTAATGGGCGAACCGATTTCGATATAGATATTCTAATTTGAAAAGTGACTTAATCTAACATGTTTTAGCTATGATTCAAAAAATTATGTTCTGTAGTTTAAAAATTATCAGCAACTCTCTATTTTTTTGTTAAGTTTTTAGAACATTTCGGAATTGTGTTTTGGTAATTATCAATGACTGATACTGTTCTACTATTGATGAAACATATATAGAAGCAGATAAAAAAGAAATTATATTTAGTAATAATGTCTTTGATTTTCGCGATTGTTATACATTTTGAATGAAACACTTTTAAACGGATTAATCGCGTATATTGAATGGTAATGTATGGGTAGACTACCCGTGACCACGGACTACTGTAAAGTGTTCGAAACGTCGGGTTTCCCAAAAATGTTTACCATTCAATTTACGCGATTAATCCGTTTAAAAGTGTTTCATTCAAAATGTATATTTAGTAACTTTGCAATTATATCGAAAAACGTAACCATGTGCCTTTAATTTTAGCGTTTAGCTAATTTTTGTAAAATATATAAAACAAAATACATACATAGAGATTTTTCTCTTGTTTTTCATTTACATTAAGCGGATTTCAAAATTTATTATAAGTTACAAGTATACAATGTATGTGTCTATGTAAATAATCATACAATTGTGTTTGGCAAATAAAGGAAAAGGTTGTCCATTCAAAATATTTACCATTCCCCTAATCTATTAAGAGGTGAATGCGATAATCAATCAATCTTAGTCAATTGAATATTTCTATTTTCTTACATTTTTGTAATAATAACAGCTCCTAACCTCAAAATAAGTCTTAAAAAGACACGACATTTTACAGATGATATTGGAAACAAAATAATAATACGTTTTTTACTTTCCTAGTGGTTAAGTGTTTTTTTTATATGTAGCAAAATAGAATCTCTCTACATACCCTGCTATTTCAAGATACAGTGTGAAGCTAATGTCAACGTTTCATTCTGATTTTGCATACTATTCACAATATATCCGAATAAATATCTAAAATAAAATAACAAGCACGCTCTCTTAACCCGAACCTCCCCTAGTACCGACAACAACAAAAAAAAACTTATAAGTATCTATAAATACATACAAAATCGATGCCACACAACGCAACATAGAAGTAATATTTTATAATTCATATAATAAGAGTGCACTTGTGGAAAAAAGTATTCCGTCAGCGCGACAGGAGAGCCCGGCATCTCATTATGCATTGCTTTATATGACAAAGCAACACTTCAATTATGAGACGTACTCGCTTTTGCTGGTGTATTTATATATTTCTGTGTTTCAATCTGCCTATTCTGTTTATCTGGTGTGAATGATTTTTTTATTGAGGTTAGTGCTGGTTCGGAGTTTTGGGCATATGTTTGTCTTTGGAGGAAAACCCAAGCAAGAAACTTAGCGGGATATTTCTATTTTTTTAACTCAAAAATTTACATCCTATTATTTATTACAAGTGACAATGATACATTCGAAATCACCCGGAGCGAGCATTTCAGTCCCAAGACGTGTTATCATTTATAAAATCGTTAATTTGGTAATAACCTTTAACACACCAAACGTCTTTTAACAATTTTTTAAAATTATTAAATAAAATTTTCTCAGACGTTTTCTGGGATCCTATTGTAAAAGCTTACACCCTGACCCATAAAAGAATTACAGACTCGATGCAAACGAGTCACAGGCGCACTTAGTTTGAAATATTTCTATTTATATTACGTATATCACCAAATCAATATACAATTGAGGCCTTTCGTGGCGCAAGGGCACATGCCTGTGACTTCAGGTTGTGGATTCGATACCCACTCGAAGAGGTGAATTATTTAATATTGTCAATTTAAATATTTAAAGGCAAAGCGCGGCGTTAATTTCCGCCACTCAACACGCAATGCCTCAAATCCGGTGGATAATGAGGAAAGTCGTAATACTAAGTTTCAAAGTTCTCTCTGCCTACCCTGCCCCATGTGCGGGATACAGCGTGAAACTTAGTAAAATACATAAAAGGTAAAATTTAACTTGATACCTCTCCCAGAATCGAATCCAGGACCATCGTATAAAATATACAATTCTCATTCTAATATCAGCGTTCTCTATGGCAAAACTAAAAATATAAGGTCAATAGTTTCTCGTGATTGTGGGAAGGCGGATGCTGGATCGATAGGGACCGTCTGAGCGTGTAGTGATGCGCTTCAAGATATATCGATAGTTAGTATTTATTTGAAAAATTTATATTTTTTTTATTTCTTAGATTCACGTTGTATGTATAGATGGGTTGACAGAGAAAACGTAGTGATAAACAGTATGTTAAGACAGTTCTGTTACCCACTTTTTAAAGTATTTTCAAAGTATTGCGTGTTGAGTTAAGGAAATGAAAAAAATAAAGGAGTTTGCCTGTATATTGACATTAATAATGGTTTTATGTATGAAAATTAATATGAGCTAAACGATCACCGAAAATTATAAATATCTGTCATCGTTCATGATACAATAGTAGTTTTTTCAAAAAATCAAATTCTCAAATTGTATAAATAATTTATATATAAATATAGTTAATAATAATTACATTGAGCAAATAAATGTTCTTTGAAAAAGTAATAAATCCATTTACAAAACTGGCCATAGCGTTAAGAGGCCTTTTGTGGCGCAGGAGTACATACTGTCAACCAGAACCTGTAAACACAACAGGTAGTACATTCAATTCTCAGTCAAGGAAATGAAAGATTTAATTTTTCATTACTTCACTCTAGTAACAAGGCAAAGCGTGGCGTTGAGTTTCATCGCTCATCACACAATGTCTCGATTTCTGGTGATTTTGGGGAACAATAGTAATTTAATGAGAATGATCCGTTTTCCGAATTTGAGGCCTGTCGTGGCGCAGCGGCACAAGAGTGTGACTGTAACCGACAGGTTCTGGGTTCGATCCCCAGTCGAGGAAATGAAATATTTAATATTTTCAATTTAAATATTTAATGTTTCATTTCTTCGCTCTGGTAATAAGGCAAAAGCGCGGCGTTGAGTTCCGCCCCTCAACACGCAATGCCTCAAATTCGGCGGAAAGCGGGGAAAGGAAGTGGAACGGAGTGTCATAACACTAGGTTCCACTTCCGTTCCCTCTGCCTACCCTGCCTAGTGCGGGATACAGCGTGAAGCTGAAAAAAAAATATGATCCGTTTTCATTAATATATTCTACTGAATTAAATCATTCATCTGTTTCTCTCTAGTCGCCGAACAATAAGGTAGATTTATTTTACTTTTTAGGTTACATACTGCATCCTGCACGTAGCAGAGTAGGCAGATAGAACTTAGGAACATAATATTAAGACATTCTGTTCTCCACTTTCTGCCAAATTGGAGGCATTGCGTGTTGAGCGATGAAAATCAACGCCACGCTTTACCTAAGTATTTTAATATAATCAAAATTACATTTTCATCCATTTCCTAACTAAAATCTGGTCCAGACGGTCATAATTGGCGTAAAACCTTAGAAAATCTCATTTGTTTGGTAAACGAAGTGAAAATTCATCATCTTGAACTAAATTAGAGCGCCCTTTAATTATTGAGAGAACTCTATACAACTTGTACAGTGTTACGGATTTCTTCTATTACCAAAATTTACTTTTAAACTTTTTGACATTTGACACTGAAATGGTGTTGCTATGTTATTAAATGATGGTTGCTAGTCCGCTAGCTGGACCGCAGTTTCATTAGGAAATTGATGAAAAATTTCTTTTTCTTAGCTAAAGCAAGATATAGATCGACGTTAAGTGCCGCTAATTAACTAATTAACACGTCATATTTAGAATTCAGGATCAAAGAGCTAACAAGTTAATCTTAAAAAAATCCTCTGTCGCGTTCATAACAGAGGTCTGTAATGGTGTGTAAGCACAATCGTGTCATTGTAAACGCTAAAAGTTATGGGTTCAAATCCCACTCGAGGTATGGCTTTTTTTTTTTATTTTCTCACTCTGGTGACGAACCGCTCAATTCCAAGAATTCGTTTAAAATTAAGGCACGGAAGTGTCTTGATGGGATCAGAGTGTCTTAACACTGGGTTATCATTTTTTTTTTTACTTTGCTATATGCAAGATTGGTAATATAAAAAAAATAAAGAAAAGAAAATAGACAACAGAAAAGACCTAGTGATGTACACAATATTATCTTATTTATCAAAGAACATCCTCTTTAATAGATAGAGTTTAATTTTAGATTTAATTACTTAAAGATTGATTTACGTAGATTTTTTTCTAATACTTTATATGTAATATAAAGTATTAAAATGAAATGAAAAAAATATTGTTTAACTAAAAAGTATAACTTTTTTATTAGACATCTTTTAGACTTTGCACATAGGAAATCGATACAAATAATTACCATCCATACCATCTTCTTTTAATTTAGTATAATATTTTACTTTGTTATATATTAACAAAAAACTTTTTTTTATTAATATAGGCAACATTATGATTTATAATCTGTAATTCCGTACTAATTAATGAAAAAATAAAAAAAAAACAAATTAGCATTAAGATAATCTTCCAAAAATTACGTTTCGTTATACAAAACAATATTTATCCAAAAAAAAAAAAAAACTATCGATATGAAACAACCCCATCACTAACGACCCTTCAACACGCGTTTTAGAATGATTATAGGGGTAGGCTTTCTCACCACACATTTTTCATATAACCTAACCTTACCTACCCCTAAGTAAGAAAAGATCGATTTTTTTTAATTACTGTATACAGTCGTATACAGATATATACAGTTTTTTTTGTGTACGCGTTGTTTTGAACAATAGGCGTGTCTCGTTGGGGCTTGGTATCACTGATTATGCTAAATGCTTGATTACTTTCTGCTATTGGAGCGATCGTGGCACAGTGCGTCTCAAATGAAAAAAAAAAATAATGATGGTTGTGTGTTCAATTCCTATACAAGGTAAAGACTAAATATATTCTTTCAAATTATATATTTTCTTTGTAATGGAGAAACTTGGGAACCTAGTTAAGATATTCCGTTCCCATTATGTCGTACATTCGTTCCTCACTGTCCACTAAATTTGAGGCACATTATTAATTTCTATACACGAAGTGCGGCGTTGGGTTCCGCCAAAAAAGTGAATTCTAGATCACAAAAAATACGATAAACATAGTGATTGAACTCTATCTACTTTGCAAAAACTTGGAAGATCCATTAAAATGTAGTAAATAACACTTTTAGTCCACAGTCGGGTAATAAAGAAGACCTTCTCTTATCTCAGTTATTACAGTCCGTCATAAAAACTTAGTTTGAACGATTTAATATTGTTTGTTCTACTATAATAGGGCAATGTGTTTTACCTGTTGGTTGATAGATTGCGAGAGGTTGGGGTTCGATTTCCGTGCTTGTTATGTATTGAAGTACCAAGCATTTCTTCTAAAAAGCGTGGATATAGAAAAAACTATTGAACTTGTACTCGGCTTCACGCTGTATCCCGCACATTGCAGGTAAGGCAGAGGGAACCTGGGAACCTAATGTTAAGACACTCCGCTCCACTTCTGTTGCCCACTTTTCACCGCGTTTTGCCTTGTATCAGAGAAGAGGAGGAGGACTTGAGTTGGTGAAAAATTTAATATTTTCATTTGTTCGCTCTGGTAAAAAGAGGAAACGCGCGGCGTTGAGTTCCGCCACTCAATACGCAATCAAATCCAGCGAAAAGATATACTCTTAACTGGAACGTTTGTATCTTAGCTGGGAAAAAAACAAAAAAAAAATCTATAAAAATATGAACGTGACAAGATTCAAACCAACGCCTCTTTGGAAACCATTTAAACTCTCTGACCAACCAAAAGAAGTACAAAAAGTAATTAAACATATTATTGTCTACAAATTTCTATTCTATATACTTGTGTTTATAAAATATAGCACAAACATTTTTGCTTAGTCTTGTTACTACTTGTTACTTAAATAGGATTTGAAGCCACAACCGTCACAATCACAGCCACTGCACCACAGTACCACTGTACCAACTGTACGCTCACTCAAAAATGACAACAAAAACGTGAAATCTTTTCAAACACGTTTAAAATTTTTCACAAAAGGAGTGAAAGGTACGTAATTTGATAACCAATAGTATAAAAGACGTCGCCCATGCATAATACGTTTGAGGAAATCAATCATTTCTATGAAATGTATTATTTGAGGTATATAATAGGCTCAAATTTGTATTTCTATAAACGATGATACAATAATTTATTGATAAAATGATAACATGGCGTTAAGCCCTGCAACACGTAATGCCTCAAATTCGGTGATAATTGGGAAACGGAAGTATCTTAATAGAGTATTTTAGCAATAGGTTCCCAGGTTCCCTCTTCTTACTCAGCTTCTATACAGGATACAGGGTGAAATTTCAGAATAATCGTGCGCTGTGCCGCTACTTCATTACTATCGCTTAGAAATATTACAAATTCAATTAAAAATTAAACATAAATGTTTTGAATTAAATATTTAACAGTAAATTAATCATTTTTGTTAATATTCTACTTCTATTCAATAAATCGTACGAGCTATCGCGTATTAGTCCCAAAGCGCTTGACATTTAAGACGGCCATTTTGTCGAAATTGATATTTACAAAATGTCGACGGGCGGTATTCATTTATTTTTAGCAAATTGGGCGGAAAGTGGGGAACCTTGCTATACACGGCAAACAGATTGAAACTAAAAAAGTTTGAAAATAATAAAAAGATTTTAATAACAATATATATATGTATATATATATATATATATATATATATATATATATATATATATATATATATATATATATATATATATATATATATATATATATATATATATATATATATATATATATATGTATATATATATATATATATATATATATATATATATATATATATATATATATATATATATATATATATATATATATATATATAATATATATATATATATATATATATATATATATATATATATATATATATATATATATATATATATATATATATATATATATATATATATATATATATATATATATATATATATATATATATATATATATATATATATATATATATATATATATATATATATATATATATATATATATATATATATATATATATATATATATATATATATATATATATATATATATATATATATATATATATATATATATATATATATATATATATAAAAATATATATAAACGTAATATTCACAGGGGCGGGGTAAAAGTGTCTGAACGTGTAAACGGGGCATGTTGGCTTTGATGGATTTTGTTTTCATTTCTTTGCTCTGGTAACAAGGTGTAGCACGGTGTTGAGTTCCGTCGGTAAACACGCAATGCCTAGAATTCGACAGAAAGTGGAAAACAGAGTGTCTTAACACTATATAGCGTGAAGCTGAGGAATATTTTTGTATATTTTATTTTTACCTTCACTGTATATCCTACTCATAGCAAGAAAGAACAAACAGGGAACCTATTTTCAAAACACTACGTTTCTATAAAGGCACTTTCGTTCCCCACTTGTCGTTTCAAACAAAATAAAGTGACACTTTCCGTCATATTATCCGAACTAATAAAACGAATACCAAAAATATTAAATATTTTCAATTTAAATATTTAAACGTTAAATTTTTTCTTCGTTCTGGTAATAAGGCAAAGCGTGGCGTTGAGTTCCGCCACTCAACACGCAATGCCTCAAATTAGGCAGAAAGTGGGGAACGGAAGTGGAACGGAGTGTCTTAACACTAGGTTCCCGGGTTCCCCCTACCTACCCTGCCTCGTCGGGATACAGCGTGAAGCTAAGGAAGAAAGAAAAAAAATATTAAACTTTCCTATCTTGAGAAAAGAACTAAATTAAATGATTAATTTTATTTAATTCTTGTTTAATAAGAAATTAATTCACAATCGTTGTTTATAAATACCACTGAACAATAGCTCTCAAACTATAAAATTCCATACAATTCGCATACTACCCACCACTAGATGGCGCTTCTCAAACTATTCCCACATACTTAGAATGTTGTCCAAAATTTGTGTTATAGTTATATATTATATATAGATATATATATTTGGATCTAAAGTTTGGGAAGTTAAGATTAAAGTCACTCTATTGTCTTTGCGGTTCCCTTTGATGTGGAATAAATAAGCCTTAATCCTGTGGTAGGATTTTTGGCTGTTGGTCTTTGACTGTTTCCGTTGAAATTTGTGTTGTTGTTTTAAATAAAAACACCTTCACGTTTTACCTCCAAGGGAACCTAAATTTAAGACACTTCGTTCCGTTTATTTTCAAGACATTGTATGTTGAATAGCGGAACTAAACGCCGCGTAGAAATATAAATTGATTATTTTTGTTACTAGGCTAGGCTATATGTATTTTGGGGCAGCAGCGGAGGTTTTGAATATAACCGCGTTGGGTGTGGGATCGATTCTCACTCGAAGAATTCAATTATTTCTTTATACTTCAGCATGAAGCGAAAGTAGTTAACCTAAACTAAGCTTTTTATACAATTTTAGAAAGTAAATGGAAAACATCGTGCTGACACTATTTATTTTCTTTATATACAAGTACCTATATTAAACAATTAGATTTTTATCACTCAGCTTCACTCTGTATCCCGCACATGTCAGCGTATGCAGAAGGAGCTTGAGAACCTAGTGTTACTTTGAAGCATTTCGTTTTTAGTGGCGGAATTCAACGCCGCGCAGGGCAATATTGACCGAATATATAACAACATTAAATATTTAAATTGAAAATATTAAATATTTAATTTCCTCGAGTGGGGATCGTACCCACAACCTGGTGGATCCAGTTAAACGTTTGTGCCGCTGCGCCACGACAGGCCACAGGATATTTTTTATTGTAATATATTTTATATATGAACTTACACCCATCTTAGTATAACGTTTGACCACGAAGCCACAGGTAAAAATAGATTTATAATACTTGGGCCAAAATAACGAAACCAATCTAAAAAATAATCAAATATATAAACACATATAAATTATATATGTATTTATTTTATATTTTATATCAGATTTGAAAGCTTTTACGCTAGATTAACTGTGAACGGATTTCGTGTGGCGGGAAAAGTGACAGTTGACGTGTGTAAATGTCATTATCGCGAGGCTGTGGCATTGGTAAAATACATTCTGCCAAAGCAATAAATAAAAAAAAATTGGGAATTATATATTTATTACTTATATGCCATCTCATTTGTTAATTTTTTTTTGATATTTTTATATTATTTTGTTTCCATAAATATAATAGTGTATGCCTTTATATAACTCTGTACAGATAACTACATCGAAACCACTACAAAGCAATACCGTATATAGTTTCACTCTGTATCCTGCAGAGGGAACCCGGGAACCTAGTGTTAAGACATTGCATTCTCAACTTTCCGCTTAATTCTTAAGACATTGTGTGTTAAGAAGCGAAAGTAAAGAAAGATTTTTGTTTCGTAACCATAATGAGTAAATGGAAATATTAAATATTTTCCCCAAATGGAAATCAAACCCACAAACGTCGCGTTTTTAATTGCACACTGAGTCCAAGTCTGTAGTCTTCTTTAATACTTAGTATTACTTTCACATATTAGTGTATGAAAAAGTTCTTGAATAATATTTTAACTGAGAAATGATTTAAATATGTAGGACCTAAAGAACCAACCGAAAGCTTTTTCCTTAAAAATCATATGATAATATCGCCTTCATAAAATAATAAATAAATCACTACATTATTGATCCTCAAAAAAATATATCCATAGAAATATATATATCTATATATAGAAAAAAATATAATATTATAAACTTTAACTATTTGGTTTGCTCATCAAGCTAATCTAAGAAAGTACTGTACAAATTCTTAAAAATATTTTTATTATTATTTACAGCTTACATAAACCAAAATAAAACAGACAAAAAAATATTTAAACAATTAATTTGTATACAATTTGGCTAAAATATAAAAAATAGTTGAAGCGGGCGAAGCAGCGTATGTCTCGCTAGTACATTACAAACAAACAAATTCGAACTCGCTACCATCGTACAACAATAGTATCGTTAGTCTGTCATTAAAGATACATCAAGTGTCATTTAGAAGCCACTTCATTGCAGTCTGAGTAGCTCCCAGCCGAGCAAACTTCTTAATTAACCAAAACCACTTGTAAAATACAATTTTTTTTACAACAAAATTGAATTGGATGGTAAAAATGCACGGAAATCCATCGAAATCGATGGGAAAAATGGTAAAATGGCAAAATTTTCGTCGTTCATTGAAAAGTTCTTGAACTATTAATTGGTGACTTAAGTTACCCCTTTACAGTTTAGCTGCAAATAAAAAAAAAAAGGTTGTTATAAGAAATGCAGTGGAAAGTCTACAATATTTCCAATTAAAGCACTTCCGTTTCCGCTGAATTCTCGAGCTTTGCATGCTGATTGGCAGAACATAACGCGGCACTTTGCCTCGTTACGTCGTTAAATGTCAATTATAACTAGACAGATGAGGTTAGAGTATTCATAGAAAACCTAATATGGAGACATTTTATTCTTTCATAAATGGATTATTCTTTACAAAAACGGTGTAAAAAAAACAAAGGCGAAACTCAACGCCGCGCTCTGCCTTGCTACCACTTGTTTAGAAAGCGTATATATGTATATTTAAAATTCGTAAAGATATAAAGTAAAACGTACCTTTATTTCAATTTTCTGTAGATATATTATTTCTCCCGCATGTATTAAGGTGGGCAAAGATATCTAGTGTAAAGACACTCCGTTTACAAATCCCACCTAATTTACAATTTTCGTCTAAAGTGACGTAACTTAACGCCGTGCTTTGTCTTGCCCAAACGGGAATCGAACCCACAAACGTCGCATAGCTAGCCTTAGTACAAATATAAAGTTATTAAAGTAATAGATAACTTTTGAAGCACAGGGGCACAAGCGTGTGACTTCAGTCACGTCTGATTGTTGAATCCTCACTCGAGGAAATTAAGTCAGTATTTTTTTTTTTTTAGCTATGGTAAAGCGGCAAGGCGTGGCGCTGAGTTGCCCTCAACACCTAACACCTCAAACGATTAGCAGAAAGTTGGAAAGGAAAATGTCGTAATGGGAACAGAGTGTCTTAACACTAGGTTTCCAAGTTCCCATGGAATTTGACCACTGTACCATATAAATAAGTCAGGTAGAGCCGTGGAAATGTTATATAGAAAATAATATAATACAAGCGCGTTGTATTTTATGCAATTTTTCAAAATTATGAGTTAATTAAAATGTCTCGATTCTCAATGACGCCAATTAGCTTAAGAGCTTTTAGGGATCCGTTGACAAGAAAAATATTATTGTAGAAATTTTATTATTTATTATACGTTCGGATATTGATTGTGTGCTTATAATAATAGTATATATATGTATGTACATGTCCAAGCATGTCGTGGCGCAGAGGCACAAGCTAGCGATTGTAACGCGATAAGTTGTTGGTTCGATCCCCACTCGAGGAAATGGTAACAAGGCAATGTTTGACTTTGAGTTCAACTACTTAAAACTTCACACAATACCTCAAATGCAGCGGAGAGTGGGTAATGGAATTGAGTGTCTTAACACTGAGTTCCCGAATTTCCTCTGCCTACTCTGCCATGTGCGGGATACAAAATAATACATACATTTTAAAATGATATATGATTGCCGCGTTCACTTCTGCCAAGTGTTAATACCCTTATACGAATGTTTTTTTTTTAACATAAGGTTACATTCAAGCAACATATCTATATAAAATTTTATAGAGCATAAGCTAATATTCCTATTTAATATTCACTTTCATTGTTTGTTCTATTAACAAGACATAGCACGGCGTTGAGTTACAAATAAGACCTACGTCACCACAATATATATATATATATATATATATATATATAAAATTGCTTCATAAAAAATACAGGGTGTTTTAATTAAGAAAATATCAATCATCAACGTCAATAGATAGCAGATACATACATATCCATTTCAATATGAATAATAATCAAGGAATTGCTCATATTATTTATATATATTTTTGAAGTAAACTCGAGATAAAAAGCCTACTTTTTTCGTTGTTTGCAATAATAATTGAAACATTGAAAACAATGGCCACCTTTTGTTCCAACGGTAGACGAATGATTAATACGTATCGTATTTTTTTTTTTAATATAAAAAAATACGATCCGATAGCTCTTTTGTTGGCGGTAGCGTGTTCAATTCCGGCTTTATATCGCTTTGTGTTTGATTGTTATTATTTGTACGTTTATGATATTTTTTTCACTACTTATCTTAAATTGATATGGAGGCTGTAAACGCTATGTCTATAACTTCGATGTCTACTCAGGAGAATAAGTAAAGGCACTGTGGCTTTTAACTCTAATACTCAACATGCATTATAAAATTTGATCAGTGCGTACAGAAAAGAGTGTTATAAATGCTAATTTGCGGGAAAATGCGTGAAGCTGCTCTTTTTAACCATTAATCCTGTCATCCATAGTTCTTACAGCTGTATATTTTTTATATGTACCAAAGAGGACAGTACGGAACCATCGATGTGATGAAAAATCGCGCTTGCCGCAAATCCCTAGGTAATCCGGCCGCGAACGAAATAAGCCGATTTTGATATTTTTTAATCCCCATAGTTTTATAGGCAAAAGCAAAGTGGAGACGAGAACGATAAAGCTATTTAGATTTGAAGCGGCCATATCCTACCTTTGTGGTAAAAATTTGATATTTAACTTTTAGGTTTAAAATTAACTTTTTTTTTTTGTTTATCTTCACGCTGTATCCTTTTCTTTTTTTGGTGGACAGAGAGGATATTGTGTTCAGTTTCAGTGACGGAGCTTAACACCGTTGTTTGTCTTATTAAAGCAAGGAAACAGTTTCTTTAGTCTGTATATCAGGATAACCAAAGGGAACCAAGTTTGACATTCAGTTGTCCACGCACACGACAATAGCTATGGATTATACACAGTGCTATTTAAAACATATTATTTAGTACAAAAATGCTAAAAATAAACAATAAAAAAAAAAAAAATCTTAAAAAATATTATCTCCATGATCACTTATTCTGTGGTTATAAAAAAGAAATAAAAAAATATAATAAAAAAAATAACTTTATATAAGTAAACCGTTGAAAACTTAACTGCGGTTTAACAAGCCACTTAAAGTTTCAGACCAAAAACTAAGTGCTTTCAGAAGTGGTTATAACCGGTTGAGTCATTTCATTTTTTTAACTTAATTTTTTTTTTTTCAGCTTCACGCTGTATCCCGCACTAGGCAGGGTAGGCAGAGGGAACGAAAGTGAAACCTAGTGTTATGACACTCCGTTCCACTTCCGTTCCCCACTTTCTGCCGAATTTGAGGCATTGCGTGTTGAGTGGCGGAACTCAACGCCGCGCTTTGCCTTATTACCAGAGCGAAGAAATGAAACATTAAATATTTAAATTGAAAATATTTAATATTTCATTTCCTCGACTGGGGATCGAACCCAGAACCTGTCGGTTACAGTCACACTCTTGTGCCGCTGCGCCACGACAGGCCTCTAACTTAATTTAAATTTATATATGTTGCAAAACAATTGTAGGCGGTTTCACGCTGTATCCCGCATATAAACAAAAGAGTTTACTGATAAGATACACTCTTAGCCAGGTTTTCCAGGTTGTCAGGTCGTAATTTGTTTGCTAAAGCGTAGAAATAAACATTTATTTATATATTAGTAAATATATAGATGATAAACATTAGGTTCCCAAGTTCCCTCTGCCTACCCTGCCATATGCGGGATACAGCGTGTAGCCGAAAAAAAAACGAAAATACTCAAATGTTAATATTCTCTCTTAGAAATACATCTTAACTACGCTACTATCTTAAATTTTAGAGATCGATTTTTCCAGTTTACACACATTTCTTTGTTTACAGCTTAATTGTCTAACCTTCTGGGGAGACAAAAGGAACCTGTGGATCAACTTTTTAGACACTCCGTTCCCCATATAACGTTGAATTCTGTAGTTTTACAGTTTATTCAACTTGCTGATTAAGCGTTTGTGTTTGGATATGTACAATCATACAAGCTCAATTTGACTTGACTTCTCTTGACTTCTGCTCAATTTGTTCAACTTCTCAGTGGTACATTGCATTGAGATTTGGTCTAAGAATTTTAATTCCATTTTCCAATTTTGAAAATTGGAAAATGGAATTCTGATGACAATGAATTTACATATAATCTGTATTGTTGTTAATCCAAAATGGCCGCCGCAACAAGATGGCGGATTACAAATTTTTGTACAACCCCCGTTAATGTGAATTAATGATAGGTCTCGATTTGTAAAATAAAATACAGATACACTATGAAAATTATTTCTAATTAATATTTTATTAAATTAACATAAAACTAATATTTTTCTTTATTTTGTTACAGATTATCCACAATAATACGGTCCAGTCCGGTCTATTGTAAGTATTTTTAATTTTATCCTTAGTACGGTAATGGACGTATAGATAGATATATTTCCCAGGGCTTTTCGAGGCTTTCACAGGTCACTGCCTGTTTATGATGCTTCTATAGATATAGAATTAACGTTGAATAAATCATATGAAAAAGTCTACATGAACATTATATTGTAACAGCTTACTGTTTGTAGTAAGTGCGACAGGTCTGGGTTCAATTCCCGCTACAGAGAACGAGTTATTTCTTAATCTTCGCTTTTATAATAAACGTGTAAAAAAATCTGGTAAAATTATCAAGTACGGGTGAAACGGAGTGTCCTAACACTGTTTTCTCTCTATCTATCCCGCTATATACGGGATACAGCGTGAAGCCAATTAAATAAAATATTATGTGAAGTCATTTCCAAAATATTCACTCCACAAGTCCGCGTTCACGACCCCTTGTAGTTGTAGCAAGTACTTTGCAAGGGTCTGTGTTTTGTCTCGTTCTCACGTGCAAACTAATCGTTAGTGTGAAAGAGATGGATATATTTTGTCCGTTTCGCAAATATAGCAGTGGCTCTCAACTTTTAAATCAATGTTGTAAGACTATATTTATTATTTGTATTAAAAAAAGTAATTTAAATTAGATTTTTATTATTTTTAAAGTACTTAAGCACTTTTTATTCTGGAAAATTTGGAATTAAATTTATGTATATAATTCTTTATTCACGTTGTATCCCTAACACAGCAGAGAAGGCAGAGGGAACCTGGGAACATAATGTTAAGAGACTCTAGTCTTATTAAAATATCTCCTTTCCTCACTTTCGACCGAATTCTAGAGGCATTTTATATTGAGCCATCGAACTCAACGCCGCGGAACCGGAAATAGAAAATGAAAATATTAAATATTCTATTTCTACGAGTAGGAATTGATTCCATAACTTGTCGTGCTTACAGGAACCCGCTTGTGTTTTTGTGCCACGACAAACCTCAAATAATTCTTGAAGAAAGTATTTACCGTATAAGAGCGAATCATGATAAAAAAAGTAATTATCTCGTAACAGGAAAACGTTTTAAATAATCTATATATGACATGTACACCTATTTATATACTAAAATTTTCATTATTACTGGTAAAAAACACAAAACATGCAGCCACGGTGTTGAACGCTGAAATTTAGCATGTACGTTGTTTTTTGGTAAAAAATAATACGTCAACATATAATTCTATGACACTTCATATTTTTAAGATTCAAATAAAAAAGAAATATAATAAAACAAAAACACATACAAAGAAATCAAAATATTTTCCTATTTTTCCAAAGAAATTCAAAGAAAGCAAAACCGTACCCCAATATTACATATGAATATATCATAATGAATGAAAGATTTTGTGGTAGAAATTTCATCCCCTAATCTTCTCTAACTACCCTTATTCAGAAGTTACTTTACATTTGCTCTGTATTTACTACTGATTTAAATTTCTTTTCACTCAAATATTTGTATGTTTAATCTAATAAAACTTAAGCATTGCTGCATAGTTGTAACAAGAGTGTTTTTAAATATCCATGTATCCTTAGGGACATATCAGGCAGAGGGAACTTGGGAACCTAGTATCAAGACATTCTATTGCCATCACAACACCTTAGACTTACTGCCGAATTCTTGAAGCATTGCGTGTTGAGTGACGGAACACAACGCCGCGTTTTGCGACGTTTGTTAGAACGAGGAAATGAAAATATTAAATATCTAATTTCCTCGAATAGGGATTGCACACACAGCCTGTCGTATTTTTGATCACTCGCTAGTGCGTATGTGCCACAACAGGCCTCAAAAATGATATATGAAATTTATTCTAAAATATATTTAATTTAAGTGTATGTCATTTCGTAATAAGCATATTAAAATATGCTCCTCTATATACAATAAAAATGAGCATTCGTTATTGCAAATAATGGAGATTTATATCACTAACCTAACCTATAAAATGCAATATATGTACACAGAAAGATAAGAGAAGAATAGTAAAAAACCATTTTATCACATCCAAAATCCTTTAAATTTCACATGTATATATATAAAATCTTCATTCCACTACTTATCAGTATCATTACACGTGTCGGTCTGTCCGTCCGGTCGTATCCTGTCCTATTACAGCTACCGTAATAACAGTTAAAGCGCTCTTTAATAAAAGCGGTTTAAAGCATTAAGATTTTGTTTCATTAACGGAAAGGTTGAACAGATTTACATGTAATATTGTTATTTTAACCTACATTTTGGGGGTTTTGGTTTAAACGGTTAATGAATTTTGATGGTGTAGATCTTTTATCTGTGGAACTTCCTGATTTTGCAGTGTTGGGACCTACGTCACTTTATTCTCTACTACATAAGTAGTCCTGTGTTTTTATTAGCGTGGATTTAAAGTAAACTTTTTTCTTGTTTACATTTTAAGGAAAAATACTAAATAACAGCGTTCAACGCCGTGTAACGATATTATATTTAGTTGTACATACACTATACTATAGTATAAAATTAATATCATGGTAGCGTTAATCAAAAGCTTTAGGTAAAACTATCAACCACCATTCCAATATGGGTTTTAATTTGACTTGCGTCCATATTTATGTAAACAAAAAAAAAACAAAAAAAAAACATTCAAGTAAGTTGGTTAAAACTGAAAAATGGAAGTAAATAGAATAAGTTAATCTGTAAATACGTTGACTTTGTAAAAAAAAGTATAAGAATGCCAGTACTTTAAATATATGATGTGACTTTACTTTGTCCGAAAATTAGTGTTTTGACATTACTTAAGGCAAATTTAAACTTAGTTAATATAAGGACTTAAGGCGTTGAGTTCCGCCACTCAACACGCAATGCCTCAAAATCTGCGGAAAGCGGGGAACGGCAGTGGAACGGTGTGTCTTAACACTAGGTTCCCAAGATTCTTCTGCCTACCCGGCCATGTGCGGGATACAGCGTGAAGATGAGAATGAGTATGAGATACACTACCATCTCTCCGTCTGCAATATTATCCGGGTTAAATAAAAAAAATGCACTTTAATTAATATCTTAAAATTAAATTGAGTTCCCAAGCCGTATATTAAACAAATATACATACATTATTACATCTAAAGACAACATAATAATTATTCGATCCGCCATTTTCATTACGTATCAAAGCACAAAGGGCACACGTTCCCAAACTATGCGTTATTATGTTACAAATTCACTTACCTAACAGGTACTATGAGAATTTCATTAAAGTGAAAACATTCACCTTAGAGTGACTGACTACACACGACCGACTAGACATATTTTCGTCTGAGTTATGCAATTATTATTGTCTTAGGCCTCTAGAGTGAAATATTTTCAATCATTTTACGTTATTGCGTTACGTTGACATTGCAGTTTGATGTATCAAGCTTGTGTTGATGAATTTTGCGTGTAATTTGAACTGGGATTTAATGAAACCCTAGCCCAAAGTAAACATAAAATTCATCAACACAAGCTCGTAATCATAGATTTTTGTATTCTACAGTAGAATCACTTTAAGAAATGTTTTTTTTAGCACAAATTGGATATTATATATAATAATAAGAGCATAATTAAAAATGAAATAAAGAAATATATTTTCTGAATTATGTACATCCTTCCAATTCTGTTGCTTAGTCCACGAAATTTTGGCGTTATTAAAAACGTTATTTTTCAGTTTATCGCAGATTTATAACTCCAGTGCTGTTATATTAAGTAATTTAATTCTATAATTTAGTACAAAATGAGCCAGTTAGATGTAAAAGCTGAAATATTAGGTAACAAATTGTATTATAAGTCCAGCTTAATATTTACCGTAAAAATTTATAATACACGAAGTTTTTTTTTATAACTTATGAGTAGTTAATTAAAAATATATATATAATTCAATTACTTATTTTAACATACGATAAATGATATTTATTAGATAGTATTAAATACAAATCAAAGTGGAGTTTTTAGTTTAAGTTCTACAAAATATAAACATATATTTTTCTATTTTACAAAACACCAAGATGATATAATACATACAAAAATATATTTATAATTGCTATTTCTTATATCTCATTATATCGTTTCAAACCTCTTTACCAACAGTAATTTTGTTAGTAATTAAACCATCCACTCTTATGCCGTTTTACTCTGCGGTCAACAGTAAACTAAAATTAACAAATGAGGTAAAAGGCACTAAAAATAGTTTTATTTCCTGAAGTTCCATATCCATGAGGGTACATTACGCCTTATGAGTTACAAAACACCGGCTGGAACAAAGTGACGCATTAAAAGATCATACTCGTTGTGATGGGATCTGGGTCGAGATGTGTGGTGTAATATGTGTATAATAGCGTGTAGATGTTTCATTTAAACTTAAAGTATAGTGTCTCATTGGATCAGTGAATGTTATGTTTATTTTTTTATAATTGACACCAACGATAATATATATAACTGTTTCAATATTTAAATAATTTAAAATATAACTTTTCAACCAAGCAAGTTTTTTAACAAGGACAAACGTGACGTTGATCAAAAGCCACTGCAAAAAGTAACATTAGGTTCCCAAGGACCCTCTGTATACCCTGCCATGTGAAAGAAATATATAAAAAAATAGTTCTTTTCTGCAAAAACTCGAAAAGGGTTACAGAGCTGATTATTAGGGCTCATATGCTTTTCATTTTGTAATTTTTAAATTGCTTATTCCATTATTTAATTTAGAATTTGTTACTCAATGTTTTTGTTTCAACTAATCCATAACTTGGAAAAGTGAGTTACAACGTAGAAGTTATGACTTTATAAAAGTTCTGTTCTTCAATGTTGAGAAAATTTATATACTATTGTCAAACTTACGTTCTTCCCTACCTTCATTGTACTAAAAGCTAGCTACGCTTTCCGCTGTTACTAAAATTTCAGACCCCACGCCATGATTCCCCCCAAGAGCGTAATTATAGTCGCTTTTGCCTGCCAACACAGTATTTGCATTACTTCACGTTGAAATTTCCAAGTCACAATGCTGAAACTGAAAAAAAAATTACGTTTTCAAGCCGTTTACGTGGTTTACGGTGCGCTGGCTACGTCGGAGTTTTGAGTGATTATTAATTTGACGTTTGATATTACAGTAAGGTTTGAAGTGGACGATATTTTTTTAGGTTGTTCACGGAATGTTAATTAAAGGAAATCGTAACAAAGTTCGACTAAGTTAATTAGTACGGAAACTGTGCTAAAATATAAACCAAAAACTTATCTATTAAGCAGTGTAACATTGCTAGGTATTCATTTGAAATTCAGTCTATGATTTCTTGCTTTTAATTTATTCGTTTCTGAACAAGTTCTCGTGGCTCGTAAAATGTAATATTATATCGGGTTTATAAGTACTGTACACTTTAGAATTTTTACTAAAGTTAATTTATTAAGAAGGGCTTCCTCTTTTTTTAAATGTTTTCGAAAAGTTTATAGGAAACACGAAAAAATATCTACAACTTTTAAACGCTTCATTGTGCTAAAACTTTGTCGTGTTTTAGAAACATTTAAGTGTCTTCCTCTGTTAGTGGCAAGGGCATTTCTTACTCAATATATTTTTTTTTAAACTTTTAAAATTATTTTAAAAAGAAATATTAGCATTAAATTTTATTCTTTATCAGCTAAGTATACATATAAAAGACATAATAACAAATATCAAAATTTTTGTCTGTTTTCGTCGTTTTCCCTTTGACTTGATTAAATAACAATGTTAAAATTTTAACATCTTAAATAACAACATTTTTCGCTAAGGAATTTTAACCTAAATATTTTATTAGTACACATCAAACAGAATCTCGCGAACAGCGAATTATTTCACCAACATCACTGTCACGTTTTGATGTTAACAAAATGAAATTCGGAGATAAGGGAAGTATTGCTTATATTTCATTCACTTTGATTTAATTTTTAGCATAATTTAAATTTGCATTTGAGTATTTAAAATTCTCAATTAGTTTTATTTTTTTAACTAGCACGGATTTAAGAAATGCTATTATTATTTTTGTAGTTTGTTTTTTTTATATCTCAAATTTTTAAATGTTTGCGTGTTTCTTTAAAATATAAAAGATTTTTTGTTAGATATTCAAATTATAAGTAAATGTGAATGGAGAACAGAGTGACTTAACACTTGGTTCACAAGTTCCCTCTGCCCATCTTGCCACGTGCGTGATACAGCGTGAAGCTGAAAAACAAAGATAAGCACATGAAAAGAAGAAATAATAAAATATATACTGCTGTAGTTACTATATATTATAACCTCAAGAACTACTAGATTTGATGTAAACCAAAGTATTGATGCTCAAATATCCTCCTTAACTTAGAACGTATCATGAAATTAAATAAAATTTAGTAATTTATATTAAACATTAAATATTTATATAACCAATTGCTGTTATAATCAACATGTGACCATTCCATAGTTCTTATCTTGCTATAATTAGTGTTTGAAACTACGTATGTACAAATACGTTAATTATTTTTTCCTTATTATTAAATAATATTTAGTTAATTTTGGTGATAATAGTTTTGGAGCCACTGACCATTTTATTGGAAGCTGAAAAAAGAACACTATTGGTTAATAACGCCTAGTTAATATTCGTACAAGCGCTGCAGCGCTTTACGTTACTATTTTAATATTTTTTCAAAACGGTTTTTACTATGGAATTATTTTGGTCAGTTTAGTAGTTCTGCTTGTTTTGCCATTGCGTAGTTCAATTATAAAAAAAATACTCTAAAATAAACAATAAAGTTATTTTTTATAGGTTTATTTTTTACGATTAAAACTTAATTATTTCACCATAAGACATCATAATTTTATAATCTATTATAAATACAAAGCATTTTAAACGAAAAATGAAATTCAATATAAATTTAATACAGAAAAATTTAAAATACATTTAGAAATATACAGATTATAAAACTAATAAATCACAGAGCGCTTCAAGCGCTTTATTGCTAGAACCAAATACCTCCCTTCTATTTCTGTCACTCATTCAGTTCGTCAGTTTCCTTCTGAACGAAATACGTGTAACATGTCCGTATTTTTTATATACAATCGTGCTAAATACACAATAATATTGAAAAGTAAGTTATAAAATAACAATATTATTAAATTAGATGATATATTTTCGACGAAATAAGTGTTAAAAGTTATAAAAAATGGTAGAAAAATAGTAAATGTCAAGTCAGTGTCAAGGTTTTGGCGGGATCTATAAATATAAATTCATGATGGCGGATTTTTTTTATTTTTTTTTAATGTGAAACTGAAGCATTGAAAATGAAAGGTGAGCTTTAAACTTTGTTGTTCTATTCATTATTTTATTTATATCTATATAATGTATTTAATGTATTGGCATTTACGAAAATATAATAATTTATTTATTTAAAAAGAAATGCAAACAAATTGTACATGATAAATGTTGCAGCGTGAACAATTTTTACTAGTTTCACGCTGTATCTCGCGACTAGGGTAAAAGGGAACGTATTTTAATAGACTGCCTACTCATTTTCGAGATTCTTTTTGTCTTATCAGAGCTATGACATGAAAATAATTAATTTTCGTAAATAAGAATCGAAGCCACAACACAATTTCTGTATGAAATATATTCTCAGCTTCACGCTGTATGCCGCACGAGGCAGGGTAGGCAGTGAGAACCCGGGAACCTAGTGTTAAGACACTCCGTTCCTCTTCCGTTCCCCACTTTCCGCCGAATTTGAGGCATTGCGTGTTGAGTGGCGGAACTCAACGCCGCGCTTTGGCTTGTTACCAGAGCGAAGAAATAGAACATTAAATATATAAAATATATTAATTTCCTTAAAATACGCGTTACCTAAGTCATAGAGCTCCACACCCCAACCGCTCCCATTCCATTAAAGCTATCCGCTATGTAAAGTAATATTGTATTAACTTAATAGATATATATTCTTTTTTTAATTTTAACTTAAATATAGTGTCTTGTCACTCTACACACAGTGTCTACACTTGAGTGTCTTAATAATTTATAAACTGCTAACAGTCCACCCGCGGCTTCGCCAGCTTGAATTAATTTCAGTTTCGTCTAAATCCGTTCTTTAGTTTTTGCGTGAAACAATTTAAAAAATATATATAATTCTATACTTTTTGATCATTTAATTACAGAAGTTATCATTGGACTTATAATAATGATTACTTTGGGCCAAAGTTCTCTATCACGCCGTTTCCCGCATAACTAAGAGGAAACCATTGCTTAAACACTCTGCTCCTTACGCCCCGTCTAATTTGAGAGAAAATGCGTGCTAAGACTTTAAACTGTTATGACTACTAGAGGCCTTTATATAAAGTATATACTTATAACAAATCTGTAACGTATATACGTACGCACGTACTGTACATGGAACATATATCAAAAAAACATCTTATGGTATACGTTTATTTAGGTAATCGGGCCCAAAATAATGAATCTTTTTGTACGCGCTTATCTCGGAAACAGCTAGTTTAAAAGTTAAATGCAATTTTCTCTAAGAGGCCGGTCGTGGCGAAGCGGCACAAGCGTGTGACTGTAACCGACAGGTTCTGGGATCGATCACCAATCGAGGAAATGAAATACTTAATATTTTCAATTTAAATGTTTAATGATTTCATTTCTTCGCTCTGGCACAAGGCAACACGAGGGGTTGGGTTCCACCACTCGACACGCCATGCCTCAAATTCGGCGGAAAGTGCGGAACGGAAGTGGAACGGAGTGTCTTAACACTAGGTTCCCGGGTTTCCTCTGCCTACCCTGCGTCGTGCGGAATACAGCTTGAAGCTGAAAAAAAAAAATGCAGTTTTCTCTATTATAAGTAGTTAGGCAAATTTTCAATCAACATTTAGTGTTGGTTTTGTTTTAATCGTAACGTGAATTTAAAATATTTAATTCTACAAAAGAGCTACATTTTTTTAATAATTTAGTCAAAATTTCAGTTTTCAATGTATACATGTTGTCTTAAAAGTGATAATGTTATTGGAACAAGAAAGTATTTATTTATTTATTACCGTAAATATACTACCGTTTTAAATATAGTGTCTTGTCACTCAACACACAGTGTCTACACTTGAGTGTAATTAATAATTTTATAAAATACAAACAGTCCACCCGTTTTTTTTTATATATATATATATATATATATATATATATATATATATATATATATATATATATATATATATATATATTTATATATATATATATATATATATATATAAATATATATATATATATATATATATATATATATATATATATATATATATATATATATATATATATATATATATATATATATATATATATATATATATATATTTATATATATATATATATTTATATATATATATATATATATATATATATATATATATTTATATATATATATATATATATATAAAAAAACTTAATTTTATACTTTTTGCTTATTTACTTACAGAAGTTTTCATTGGACTTGTAATAATGATTTTTGATTAGTAATTTAAATACATAGTGTAATTCAAGCGGGCGAAGCCGCGGGCGGGCCGCTAGGACTTTATATAATTTGTAATAGTTTATATCAACTGAGCGTAATTACTACACTTTGTTAAGACATGTCGTTCTAATTTCTTATCAGTTACAAAATTATTATTATTTATATATAGATATGTATATATATATTTGATTGAGGCCTGTCGTGGCGCAGCGGCACAAGCGTGTGACAGCAACCGACAGGTTCTGGGTTCGATCCCCAGTCGAGGAAATGAAATTTGATATTTTCAATTTAAATATTTAATGTTTCATTTCTTCGCTCTGGTAATAAGGAAAAGCGCGGCGTTGAGTTCCGCCACTCAACAAGCAATGCTTCAAATTCGGCGGAAAGTGGGAAACGGAAGTGGAACGGAGTGTCTTGTCTCTAGGTTCCCGGATTCCCTCTGCCTACCCTGCCTCATAATATACTTAGATATCAATTGAACATAATATTGTGAGAGGAATGTGAATGAAATAAATTATATGTAGCGGTAGGTTGATAACGTCTAGTGTTAAGACACTTAGTTCTCTATTTTATTATTTATCAGCTTCACGCTGTATCTCGCACATGGCAGGGTAGGGCATGGTAGAGGGAACTTGGGAACCTATTGTTAAGACACTTCCGTTCCCCACTTTTAAATATAAATATTTAACATTTTAATTTTTTTCATATATATTTTTAAATGTGACAGTTTTTAAAGGTTAATGTTTGTTCCACTTTCACACAAAAACTACTGAACATATTTAGATTAAACTTTAACGTAATATAGGTTATACATCAGAATAACACATAGACTACAATTTATAAGCGGGCGAAGCCGCATACCAGTTTATGTAATAGTGCAATTGTCTGTACAAATACCGAGTAGATATCATTCATAGTTATAAATAGAAATAGTAAATGAATTAATAAAACTACACACGCCATACAATGACGTAACTTAACCTCGCACAATTAGATGGACCGAGCTGTATCGGTCGAAACTGATATTGTGTTTAAAAAAATTCGTTCGCTTCGCTCGTAAAAAAATAACTTTAAGCCTTTTAAAGTTAATTGTTAACGAGCGAAGCGAACGAAATATTTTGCTTACTGTGCTTTTTATACAGGGTATTCCTGATTTGACAAAGTTACGTTTATAATATTCTCACTAGAAAGAGATTATTCTATTTCCTTGCTTCGCTTGCTTTAAAAACGTGACATTTTGTAGCGTTCAGTTACGGGCGTTAAGGTTAAACGATGTATTAACAATATGTTCAAAGTAAAGCTCCATACTGTCTCCAGGGAACATGGGAACCTAGTGTTAACACACTCTATTCTCAAAAACACACTTCTGTTCTCTCCTATTTATTGAATTCTACAGACATTGCCTATTGAGCGGGCGGTACATAACGCCGCGCTTTGTACAGCTTCAAGTGAAAACAAAAATTATCAGTACTGCCAGTTCTATAAATCTATGTAGTGTAAAAAAAAATCTGACAATTCCAACGGCATGTTTGTTACAGGCAGAGTATTTTCGACAGTATTTTAATTTAAAAAATCGTCATCCCCTCACATGGAATAGTTCAAAGCGTTTTTTAATATAAAAGTGAGAACGTCAGGTATTCGTTAGAATTTCTAAAAATTATGTGTCAGCTACGCTCTTTGTTCTTAATACGTATATCATTTATGTATGTATATATGTATGTGGCATTGAGGCCTGTCGTGGCGCAGCGGCACAAGCGTGTGACTGTAGCCGACAGGTTCTGGGTTCGATCCCCAGTCGAGGAAATGAAATATTTAATATTTTCAATTTAAATATTTAATGTTTCATTTCATCGTTCTGGTAATAAGGCAAAGCGCGGCGGAAAGTGGGAAACGGAAGTGGAACAAAGTGTCTTAACACTAGGTTCCCGGGTTCCCTCTGCCTACCCTGCCTCGTGAGGAATTATTATTTGTATGGGTGGCTTCCTGTCCGGGTTAATTTCCGGAACTGAACCTGAACCATTTCTTTGGACTTTTTTTATAAAGACAGTTCAAGCGGGCGAAGCCGCGCGAAGACCGCTAGTTATCTATATATTTACTTTTAGATCACAATTTATTAGTGAAAACCGCATTAAAATATGTGTATACCAATTTTAAGGCAAACAGTCAATCAATTCAATACAAACAAACGCAATAGACATTTTTTTTTTTTATCAAACAACAATCAGTAATACACAATGCGATCGGAATTGAACCTTGGTACCATAAAGCCACCCCTATACGACAAAGCCACGGCCCCCATTGAATGCCCGCATTCTCATGCCATATTGTCAAAATCCTAACCACGTGCGTGGCAGATGCGCGGGAGTCGATTTTTTTTGTCTGATGACCATGAGTTTTTGTTTGCCTTTGCTTAGACCTTAGTTTCGGTTGTAATTCTCCTGAACAAACATACAGATAGTTTTAAATGTGTTGTTGGTAGTATTTTTTTAATATATATTTTGTGTTATATGTTGTAAAGTTTCTCTTTTTTGTTAATTTTTAAACTGGAACTGTAGATCAGCGTCAATTATAGTATGACATTTATTGAAATATGTGAATTTCTTTATTTTGTTCTATATATTAAGTATAAAAAAAGTATTTATATTAAGCATGTGTGCATTGAAGAATATACTTATTTTGATAAGTTAAAAATAAAATAAATAAAGTTTGTGAGTTCGTTTTATAGAAGGAGGAATGAATATTATTTCTAATAAAATCATACGCGGCGTAGAGTTTCGCCACTCAATACGCCATGTCTTTACATTTGGAGGGAAACTTGGGAACGTAGTATCTTAAGGTTCCTTTTACCTATATGTGAGATACAAAGTGAAATGTTAAAAAATGATTATGTATAGTTCATAATTTTAAACTTTTATAAGACAGACATTTGGCAATAAATTATGTAAAAGTGATACATCACTAAGATTTTTTTTTATTCTTTACATCCCACACATTATTAATTTTTGGATGGCAAATTGAACAAAAACGACACATCACTATTGTCCGTCCTACCTACATTTGGCTACTACCAGTAAGTAATGAATTTCAGCCAGGCAGAGCCTGTTTATTTCTAATTTATATAGAAGAAGAGCTTTTTTCTAATTTGCAAACTCCATGCCTCCCTAGACTATACTGTAATTAAACTTATCTAATTGCTGGGAAAAAGTTCTTTCTATAAAAGTATTCTTTAACTTTAAGATTGAAAGTTCTAGAACTTGTACTGCATTTCCCTAGACATGGCCGCTTTTATTGCGAAGCTTGCGATCCATTGGCGTAAAATGTATAAGGATTTGTATAACCACTAGCTTTTGCCTACAACTTTGCCCTAGCGTAAAATAAAGTAACTATATCGAAACTTTTAAGTTCATGTTATATATGGCATATAGCTTTCCTCAATAAATGGGCTATCTGACACAAAAATCATTTTCCAATTCGATATTAGTTCCTGAGATTAGCGAGACCGAACAAACTTTGAGTTTTGTAATATTAGTATAAATTTTGAGTCCGTAGCGGCGCAGTGGAACAGCGTTTGACTTTAAATACGATCGTTGTATATTCGATTATCACGTAGGAGTACTTACTTACTTAGGTTCACGCTGTATCCCGCACATGGCAGGGTAGGCAGAGGGAACTTAGGAACCTAGTGTTAAGACACGCAGTTCCAACTTCGTTCCCAACTTTCCGCCAAATTTGAGGCATGGCGTGTTGAGTGGCGGAGTTCAACGCCGCCGCCGAGTAATTGGTTTATAATTGACTTTATACTCCTTGTTGTAACAAATATGGCAATAAATTTTTCTAATTAATTCCTCTAAAATAGGTTAGAAAGAGAAAAATGAAAAGTTCTTAACACTACACTACCATGTGCCTGCCCCGCCTTAAAGGAAAATATATAACATAAAATAACAATTGATATACATATATATTTAACCTTTTTTTAAGAATGAAAGCGGTTATCGTCCAAATATACGTTCGATTTTGTCTATGGATATATATA
Source organism: Eueides isabella (assembly GCA_019049475.1). NCBI lineage: Eukaryota > Metazoa > Arthropoda > Insecta > Lepidoptera > Nymphalidae > Eueides > Eueides isabella. Next base: position 7,933,784 of record CM032410.1, read on the forward strand.
TATATATATATATATATATATATATATATATATATATATATATATATATATATATATATATATATATATATATATATATATATATATATATATATATATAACATTATCAAAAATCTAATTATATGATTATAGAAAAAAGCATACATTAACAAAGCTAGATAAAAAAAGTGTCCCGTTGTCTATACAAAATCATATGCTCCCTACATCCATGACTATTGCGGGCCCAAATGGATTAACAGATGTACCTACAGTACATACATACATACATACATACACGTCCTGAGAATATTCAATCTTTGTATGAATTTGTATTTAATACTTATTAGCTGTATGTAGGGTTTTTTTTTCCTATTTTTATTGTGTTTTTTCTCTTTGTGTAGATATAATATTATTATTATATTTTTCTATGATCAGATTTGTATCGGGAATTTAAAAGTTTATACTTGCGGGCGAAGCCGCGTGTATAACCGGTATGTAATGTATTAATTTATTAGCAGGCTTCGCCAGTCATCAAAATTCACATATTCAAGGATAAGTTCGATCAATCAAACAAAATCAACAGTTTCATTCGTATAGAATTTCTTCTGTCTTTCTTTCAGCTTCACGCCGTATCCGCATATGGCAGGGTAGACAGAGGGAACTTGGGAACCTACTATCAAGTTCCCCGAATTCCGCCGTACCACAGTGCACATTGAGTGGCGGTACTTAACGCCGCGCTATGTCCTGTTACCAGAGCGAGGAAATGAAAAATATAATATCGACTGGGAATCGAACCGACAACCTGTCACGTTTACAGTCACCCGCTTGTGCCCCTTCGTCACGAGAGACCAAGATTTGTATGGAAGTGTAGCGTAATTTTGTTTCGCACATACTTCAATAAAGTATTAATTGAGAGCCAGCAGATGTGTATTACATCATCGTGTAAAACAGATATTGAAACAATGTATGATCAATAACCTTGGGCGACGATTGAATTATATGGTATATGGTAGCGGGTTCAATATCGAGAAATATGTTGAGGCCTGTGGCACAGGGGCATAAACGTGTGACTGTAATCGTGTTAGGTTGCCGGTTCGATGCCATTTCGTGAAAATGAAATACAGACATACTCGTATGTATACAGAACAATATTTAATATTTTCATTTCCTTACTCTAGTAACGAGGCAAAGAGAGCTAAGCTCTACCACGCACTACTCAATGCATCAAAAAAATCAGGATAAGTTGGTAACGTAAGAGTCTTAATGGGAACAGAGTGTCTTAACCATGATCCCAAGTTACCTCTGTCTAATCGTCCATGAGCGATATAGAGTTTAGCTGTTTTTTGTTTTAAAAAAAAACCAACCATTTATTTTTTTCTATTTCATATACTTATAAACATTTAAGCAATGATAGGCCTGTATTTAATTGTATAACGCTTTACTATACAGTGTTGATAACGCGGCCTTCGTTCACTGATAACTTTGATAAGTGATAACCATCGAGGACAGTACCGATGTCGCAGTTGAGTTTAAATTTTAATGTGTCCAAAGGCAAATGAAATATATGTTTCCATATAAATATTCGTTGTTGCACAGCGGCACAAGCGTGTGACTGTAAACGATAGGTCGTGGGTTCGATCCTCACTCGACGCAAATGAAATATTGAATATTTTCGAATTAAATATTTAATGTTTTCATTTCTTCGCTCTAGTAACAAGAAAAAGCGCGCCGTTGAGGTTAGTCACTCGCTTTGCCTTAAATTCAGCGGAAAGTATGGAACGGAAGTGGAACGGAGTGTCTTAACACTAGGTTCCCAACCTCCCTCTGTCTACCCTGGCATGTGCAGGACACAGCATAAATCATAAAAAAGAGAAGTAAGTGTCTTATCACTAGGTTCCCAAGTTCCCTCTGCCTACCCTGCATTAGCGGGATATTAAAAAAAAATTAAACACCCTAGACATAACTGAATGTTCGTTTTATAAACATCAAGATTTAGCTTACCGAGCTTTTTATTGAAATTCAATACAACTTTGTATTGAAGTACTTGGAATTATGTTACACGATACTTTCATATAATCTAGCATTCTTTGCCTCTTATATGTACCTATATAGAATAATAATTATTATCGTTGTCGCTCAGTGCTACAGTGTTTGGCTGTAACGACGGCTTGAGGTACGATTCCAATTCAGCGGATTGGTCTGAATTTAGTTTTAACGAGCTTTGAAGCGTGCTGTGTTAAGCTCCGTAATGTTTAATTAAAGCTAAGCTTTTTAACTCCCTGGTTTTATCTACAAATAATATATTTAAAGCCAATATAAGTTCTTTTGCTTGGGAGCTATGTCACGTATTTAAAATGTTCATTTCTTCGCTTTGGTAACTAAGCAATGATAATGATAACAATGTTTCAAGAATTCAACGGAAAAACGGAACAGACATTTCTTGAAAAGAACGGAGTGCCTTAACACTAGGTTCCCAAGTTCCCACTGACCAATCTGGTATAGTTTCGGAAGCAACGGGAAGTAAAAAAAATCCACAATGAGACAGGCCTAAAAACTAGATTTCTCAATAGTATATTAAAACTGAATATTCAATTTCTCAAATCTCCGTTAAGGGTGCTCAACGTAAGATTCCTTTGACACCACGCGGTCATAGTAACGTAGAGCCTTAACCAGCCTTAACCTTAGGTTCCCAAGTTCCCTCTCTGATATATCGACTATACAATGTGATACAATACAATAAAATCCATAAAATGATACTTAAAAGCTGAAATAGTATTCTAAAAACTTGTACTAAATCTGAATGTACAATTCCTCAAGTCTTCTTTAAGGGGGTTTAACGGAAGGTTCCTTTGACGCCACACGAAATACACCCCTTCATGCCAAGAAATAGGGGTTGGTAAGCCCTCGAGAAAACCAATTCCACATACAAAGCGTTTTAACGGATTTCTCGAGCGACTTTCTAAAGATTTTATCTCTTGTTCCGGTGTATGTACTTATGTGTGTATGTAGATTATTACAGATAAGTTATGTAAAATGCGGCGTTGAGTTCCGCTGCCTAATTCGTCTAGAACGGTGGAAAGTTGAGAGCGGTAGTGTTTTAATGGGAACGAAGTGTACCGACACTAGTTTACCAAGGTCCCTCAGATTTTTTATTTTCTCGCTCTGGTAAAATGATAAAAAACAGCGTTTAACTCCATGTAACATTTAAAATGAATGGACGTTACAGATTCAACTCACAATTATAAAATAACGTGTTGTGGTGATATATTAAGATAAAATAGTTCTTTTAGATAAGATAACAAATTTGAATGATAAGTTATCTATATATTATATAAAATATATTTCTTCATAAAGTAATTTAGTTTTGATATTATTTTTCTTCGAGTGGGGAACGGAAGTGGAACGGAGTGTCATAACACTAGGTTTCACTTCCTTTCCCTCTGCCTACCCTGCCTAGTGCGGGATACAGCGTGAAGCTGAAAAAAAAAATATTATTTTTCTTTAGCTGAAAATACTAGAAAACTAACTAACTACCAGAGCGAAGAAACGAACACATTAAATATTTCAATTTAAGTTATTAAATATTTCATTTCCTCGACTGGGGATCGAACCCAAAACCTATCGGTTACAGTCACACGCTTGTGCCGCTGCGCCACTACAGGCCTCAGGTTATTCTGATATATGAACAATATTTCAATAAAGTTTGCAAATGATTTGCGTAAATGTGGAACAAAAATCCATACAAACTTTCACATTAATAATGTTACTAGGATATAACATAGCGGGTAATTTTTTTTTAAGTATACGGTATAACGTTTTCTAGCCGTTTTTGCTTATATACAAATAATTATTATTGATTTATCGCACATGGCAAGGTGAGTAAAGGGATATACTGTTAAGTCCACTCAGTTCCCATGAAGTCACTTCCGTTCCCACTTCAGTCATTGTATAAGTGAAATGTCAATGCAAAAAAATATTTAATTTCCTTTCGTATGGATCGAACCCACAACCCTTGTACATTCAAACACTTACGCCTATAGATATATCATATATACATATATAGCATCATATTCCCCCTTTTGTGTGAGCTCGAGCAATTTTCTACTACATGAAAATTAAATACAGTTCATTGCATATCTATACTTGTAGCATAGTATAGAAGTTAAAAATAACTTACTCATACACTTAGTTACTGTAATATGTAACTCTATAGAAACATTGTAGCCTCAGAGCGACAGGCTGTGGGTTCGAACCCTAATCGAGGCAATAAAATGTTTTATTATTCGGTTGCCAAGCGGTTTCATAAACGCTTGATTCAAGCGTTGTGGAGATGTAATTTTTTTTAGTTCCTCGATGTATGCGGAAGGAACTTGGGAACCTAGAATTAAGTCACTCCATTCTTCGCTTTTTGCCAAATTAGAGGCATTGTGTGTTGAGAGTATACTTTGATCTGACCTATGGCAAAAAAAGACGATGAGTTACGCCATTCAACACTTCTCGGAAACCTGGCCAATGTCTCGATTTCGGCGCAAAGTGGTGAACGGAACGGATTGTCTTAAAATTAGGTTCCCAAGATTCCTCTGGTTAACCTACTATGTGTGTATAACATGAAGCGAAATTAAATATTTAAAAAAACTACAAGTATCGGATATTATCAGAAGGATTGTACAGTTACAATATATATATATATATATATATATATATATATATATATATATATATATATATATATATATATATATATATATATATATATATATATATATATATATATATATATATATGTATATATATATATATATATATATATATATATATATATATATATATATATTCTCTATATATTCTCTGCTATATGATATAAAACTTCATTGTATAAAATGTACCTATATATGACGAAAAAAATACAAAAAGTATAGCAGGCTTACGCTCCAAGCAGAACATATGTAAAATAATAATAATATTTGAACACGATAGTAGCAAGTTTGATTCTCGACTGTAGAAATTATAAACGGAGCGTTAAGTACCGCAGTCAGCACCAGCTTGGAGAACGGAGTGTACTAACACTAAGATTCATCAGTATTATTACCAATAAAAAAATGTCATTCAAACGAATGGGTGAGCCCCTAAAAGCCAAATTTACAGTTGACCGACATTAAATAAAGCGTATACGAAATACTACGATTAAAATCAAAATCAACATTCCCCACCTTTGAAATCGGTTAACAATAATAAATAAAATATATTATTATTACAACTCCTCACCCATACAAAGTTATTGCAAATTGACTGACTGTGCTTGCCCTTTTGTTACGCGAGATCTCCTAAACATGTGCCCACTCTATACTTTGATTTCAACTATGTTTTTTTTTTTATTTTCAACCCCTATTTGAAAATGGCCCCTATGTTTGAACTTTCAGGGTTGAAATTCCAAGATTTGAACCAACGCCCCTTAAGTTGAACCGGGCAGCTGTAGTATAACAATAAAATCGGGACAAAAGGTACGAAATTCATTTCACTCACAATGACGGTAACGGTGGTTCGTGAAGATTTTTTTTTTACTATTATTTATTATTCGGTTGCCAAGCGGTCTCTTGAGTGCTTGATCCGAACGTTGTGGAGGTGTAATTTTTTTTTTAGTTCCTCGATGTACCCCCGACTGGGAACGGTTTGCGGAAGGAACTTGGGAACCTTAAGTTAAGTCACTCCGTTCTTCACTTTCCGCCAAGTTAGAGGCGTTGTGTGTTGAGGTGCGGAACTCAAGGCTTTTCCTTGTTACCAGAGTGAACAAATTGAAAAATATGGAATATTTCATTTTGTCAAATGGGGATTGAATCTACAATCAGTCGCAGATTAGTGCTACTGCGCCACGACGGGTCTCATTGGTTGTTTTGCAAAAAGCTCTGGATCGGTCGTACGTTTATATTCTACACGTATAAAAGCTTTTATAAAAATAGAACTATTTGTCAACACCAGGTTGTAAAAGCTCGATTCTCACTTGGAAATGAATTATTCTCATTTCCTCGCTTTGGTAATAAGATAAAGAGCGGCGTTAAGATCCACCTAATAACCCGTAAAGTTTTTGAATTGAAATTGGGAAGACCCTAGAAAATACCTTGACGTTCCCTACGTCAACTTGACTTCCCTCCTTATGCGTGATACAGAGTGAAATGAAAAAAAAAAAACAATTTGCAAATACTAAATATGTGGGAACTTTCACATATAAATTTCCTATGCCCAGTTACCATGTGCGGGATACAGCGTGAAGCTACAAAACAATCCAACCAATGGGCTCAGTAGTAAATCATTTTTTTTATATAAAATAGATGAGTCAATGTGAATAAGATCACATTACAATAAAAAAGCCAGGTTTCCGAGAAATGTATGAAACTATTGTTTAATATATATGTTTTTTTAAATATCTTCTTACACTATTGTTGTTGAGGCCTAGTGGCACAGTGGCATAAGCCACTGTAAATGCGACAGGTTGTAAGTTCGATCCACGCGAGGAAATAAAACATTTATTTTTATCATTTCTTTCACATGGTAGTCACATTGTAAAGCGCAGCGTCGAGTTCTGCCTCAATAATCCTTCAGAATGGGAACGGAGACGTATTAACATTAGGTTCCCATGTTCCCTAGCCTGCTGTTTCCGGGATACAGTGTTAAGCTGTATTGTTATTGTGTATTTATAAGGGAATTTCACGCATATATACAACTTGTTAAAGTGTAGACGTGATTGTAGTGTCCATACTCGCTAGAAATTATACTTTATACTCTGCTTTAATAGAGAAAGGCCAGCGTTAAGTGACGCTACTCGACAGGGCGGAAAGTAGGGGTCAGAGTATCTTAACAGAAGGTTCCCTCTGACTTCCTGCTACGTAGGGCCCATGATACTGTTTAAAGTTTATATTATAACGGTAAATCAAGGAAAATATAATATAGTAAGTTAGATTATATTTCTATAAATAGTGATGTTATAAGGATAATTGTGAAGGTTGAGTCAATTGGCGCATGTACATTCTACAATATCCGTGAAACGTGGCGAAACTCAACGCCGCGCTTTGCCTTGTTACCAGATCGAAGAAATGAAAATTTCATTTCCTCGAGTGGGTATCGAACCCACAACCTGTCGTTTACAGTCCCACGCTTGTACCCTAGCGCCACGATAGGCCTCCACGACATTTCTACTGCGTTATATTTAACATTTTTTTTTATCAAAATCCGGCTAAAACCGCTTCCGTTTACTGATAACGTATATATAGAATCGTAAGTCAAGTTTTATTATTTATTAGAAATATACATATTTTTTAATTTTAAATTTAATTATTAGGGAAGAACGGGTAGCAAATATCGATCAAGTGTGATTAGTACTCAAAAGGTTCCGTACCATTAACTATATAAATGTCAAAAAAAGTCATATATCAAAAATCCGTTATTTAATTACTCAGCTTCACGCTGTATCCCGCACATGGCAGGCTTGACTTGGGAACCTAGTGGTAGAGCGTGTGATTGTAAACGTGAGGGGTTGTGGATTCCATCCCCACTCGAGGTAATGCTAATCAATTCGGTGGAACACTTTTCGCGAACTTCCGGGAACTAAAGTGTCTTGATGGGAACTTTATGGCCTTAACACTAAGTTCCCGAGTTCCTTCTGCGTACGCTATCATGTGTTGGATACTACGTGAAGCTAGGAAGCAACGTCTTTACAATGTGCTGAAATGTATAGTAGTGAGCCTATTCTAGTGTGGTGGATACGGCGTTGAGTTAAGCAAATCATACGAAGATATGTATATAAAAAAGAATTAAATATAGGTCAGTCTAAGCAATCACCAACAGAAAGAAAGTAAATAACAAAATAAATATACCAAACTGGCAACATTTTCCCATTTAATAGAAAAAACCAATCTTCCGTCGATGCCGTATATAAATAAAAACAAGCGCTGAGCGTAATTATAAGTGAAAAGGGCCTGAAATGATTTTCTACTACCGTTAACGTTGAGATTTGGTTCTGGCTGCACCGATTTTGGTGGGGTTTTCTCTAAATCTTTGATATATATTTGTTGTTTTTTGTTCTATCTTAGTAAGCAGATAGATAATATTTTTTCCCTAATGGGAAATAAACTCATAGCGTTGCATATATGTACTATTGCATGATGTACTTCTGTGGTACAGCGGCCATGTATAATTTATTTGTTTTATATCATTGTTTAATCTACGCGTCCTACTAATCAAAATAATGTTTATATGTAAATGAGAGTAGCCTAGTTAAGGCTCCATAGATATATATTTGGGACGTTAAATATCTCACGGGGACCGGAATGTCTAAGAACAAGGTTCCCAAGTTCCCTCTGATTGACGCAGCTGAAAAAAAGCAAATACATTGTTCTAATTGTTATAATAACCAAGGAATTCATCTCAACAACCATTCCCGCCAAAACGCGTCCCATATTCAAAATGGCTGCCAAACAGATAAATGTCAAATGAACGAACAATTTTTTGTTCGTATGTAGACTATTATTTATTTATTTTATTCTGGCCTTATTTTTTTATATATCTAATAGTTTAATATACAAAAGTTTGGGCTTGGCGTGTGACGGAGCTCAACGCCGAATTTCAAAAGACTTTCTTAAAATAACCCTAAAAAGACTACTATATAATTTCTCCGTCCAGCAAATAAATAATAAATAAAAAAAAAAAACGCCTAATCAGCCAACGGCCATTCCCGCCAAAACGCGTTCCATTTCCAAATTATTTCAAATATGGCCGCCGTAACGAGCAGAATGGACAAACAACAATTGACCCCAATTCACAAGTAATGGCCGCTCTCCGACTACATTACAGGGCTGCCACTTATACAGCTGTACATTGAGTGCTTATATACGTTTTGAAACATAATATATATTAATTTCACAGCCCTATTATTTAGTATAGTTAGTGTTAAATGCCAAGTTCTGGCTTCTGGTATGAACAAGTGTTAGGGAATCGATTTTGCTTTCACGTTTCACGCAGTATCCCGCGCTTAGCAGTGAAAAGAAATTACGTGTTGAATGACGGATATTAACGCCGCGTTTTGTCTTTCCAGACTATGTGTAAATTTAAAAAAATCACTCGAAATATTATACTTTCCTTGTCCTTATTGTTTTTTTGAACGCGGCTATCTCAAGAATGACTGATTTTTGCTTTGATTCGTCTTTTTATCGAAGATACGATCAAGAAGATCTATATATATACGTTTTTTTTCAGCTTCACGCTGTATCCCGCACATGACAGGGTAGGCAGAGGGAACTTGGGAACCTAGTGTTAAGACACTCCGTTCCATTTCCGTTCCCTGCTTTCCGTTGAATTGAGGCATTGCGTGTTGTATATTGTATTTTATATGTATATATTGTATTTTAGTTATACCCTAAAACCAATATAGCCCATAAGGCTATATTAGTTACATGAACATGAGAAAGACGCCACTGGCTAAAGAAGAAGAGGAAGAAGACAGGCTAGTCTTTTCGTATTTCTACTTAAATGCTATTAGACTAAAGAGAATTAAACTATTATGGGCAAAACCGTGAAGCCTGTCGTGGTGCAGTGACACAAGCAACACACAACCGACAGGTTGTGGGTTCGATCCCCACTCGAGGAAATGAAATGTTTAATATTTTCAATTTAAATATTTAATCTATTCATTTCTTCGCTCTGGTACAAAGCAAAACGCAGTGTTGAATTCCGTCACTCAACAACACGCAATGACTCAAATTCAGCGGAAAGTGGGGAACGAAAGTGGAACGGAGTGTCTTAACACTAGGTTCCCAAGTTCCTTCTGCCTACCCTGCCATGTGCGGGATACAGCGTGAAGCTGAGAGTAGGTAAAACAATTTACATTTCTTTATAGAGTTTTCGTACGAGAATAATATAATTTCAACCCTCATTTTACGTTCTTAGGGGGGTGAATTATTAAGAAATCTTTTCTTAGGGGTCGTTTGGACCTTTTGTTTTCACGCCATTCTCTGTACAGTGAGAGTACGTTGATTAATCATTCAATTATCATTATTCTTTTATGTATTTAAATTTAAATGGTGTAATTGTACGAATGTTTGTGGATAGACGTTTCCTTTGAGTAGTGCAGGTTTGAATCCAGTTCGTGTATTTCTTGTGTCGTACTGTTAAATATGATTATTTAATAAGTCGGGATTGAAATATTAATTTAATATTTTCAATTTAAATATTTAATGTTTTTCATTTCTTCGCTCTGGTAATAAGGCAAATCGTGGCGTTGAGTTCCACCACTCAACACGCAATGCCTAAAATTCGGCGGAAAGTGGGGAACGAAATGAACTCTAGGTTCCCAAGTTCTCTCTGCCTACTCTGCCATGTGCGGGCTAAGCTGGATTTTTTTTCCATCTTCAAGCGAAGCTGGATAAAATTTAACAACAGAATAGACGTCTTCGGCACAGTAGCACAGCTTGTCGTAGAAACAATAGTTATTGGTTCAATCTCTTTAGCTAATTTGTATAGATGACCTCCCCAATATGAAGTCCAAAATTTGTTTATTTATTTGTTTCTTTTATACGTCTGTACTGCATTTGGTTTGGCTTAACGCGCGCATCTCAGTAACTGTATATATATGTTAATATAAAAAAAAATAATTTTAATCAGAAAGTCAGCCCAAGTATCAAATTTGTAAAAAAAAATCGTCACTGTTTCCATTAAAGTTACTCTAGGCACTTAGAATGTGTCATGACACATATGTCACACACCTTTTATACACGCGAGTGAAGTCGCAGCTTAAAGCTGCATACGGTACAGTCAAGCACTCTAACAAATCCTCATATGGATTTGAAGAATGATGGATTTTTGCCACTTCTATGTAGAGTTGCTTAAACTAGATCAATGGTTCTCAACTTTAGTTACCTGAAGTTCTGAAACATAGTAGCTGGAGAGCTTGATAAGCATTTCAATACGTTTGTCTGTACGTACATAGATATATGAGGCCTGTCGTGGCGCAGTAAACGCGACCGGTCGTGAGTTCGATGCCCACAGTTAATATTTTTGTTTTCTTTTGCTGTGGTGACTAGGCGAAGCGGCGTTGAGTTTTGCAACTTCTCAAATTGGTCAGATAGTGAGGGACGGAATTGTCTTCGTGAGCGAGGTTTCCAAATTGACTCTACCTACTTTGCCATGTGAAGATGAAAACAGCACTTTTTTCTAACCCTGAAGCAAAACGAGAGGTGTTTCAAATTTGACCTGTTCGGTGCTAAACGAATCAATGGATGAGTGCGCTTTTTTTATCGCGTTGATTTTATGATATAAACCTGTCGTGGCGCAGTGGCACAAGCGTGTGAAGGTAAACGTTTTCATTCCTTCGATCTGGCAACAAGGCATAGCGCGGCGTTGTGTGCCGCCACTCAACACGCAATGTCTTAAATTCAGCGAAATCTGGGGAATTGAAGTGGAACGGAGTGTCTTAACACTAGGTCCCCAAGTTCCCTCAGCCTATCCTGCCATGTGCGGGATACAGCGTGAAACTGAGTGATTTTTTATGATATGTTTAATGAAAATTTGATTAGCAGTTTAAGCTTTATGGTATGAGGTAGTGATTATCGGGGGCGAAGGGCCAAATTGTTTTTTTTTTATTTCTATAGTATAAACCCCCAAAATGCTCTTTACTTTTTAATTAAAAAGGAAAATATTTATTACATTATATCGTTAAATATATTTTATAATTAAATTCTGAGGTCAAAAGTTGACTTGCTTATTTAAATTTCATATTTAGTCGACGACTGTTTCTGTTGTTGATAAAAGCTCTAATGTTTAACATATAGATATTATGAGATTAGAACCCCACCATACCCCATGTTGTGGATTTATTTTTAGCAACCCATTAAAAGGGAACTTGGGAACCCCAGTGTTAAGACACTCAATTTAAGGCATTGCGTATTGATTGGCGAGACTCAACGCGCTTTGCCTGGTAACAATGCCATAGTGAAGAAATTAAAAATATTAAATATTTTATTCCTTCAAGTAGGGATCGAAGCCACAACTTGGCATTTACAGTCACACGCTTGCGCCCCTGAGGCACGAGGCCTCTTGTGGCACATAGCAAACTGCATATAGCAGAATAGGCAGAGTATAACAAGGGTTAGGACGCTTCTTTTTCCACAGATCGTCCAATCTTTAGATTCTATAGGTTTGCCTTGCTATCAGAACGAGAAAATAATTAATTCCTGCGAACGGGAACCGAACCCACTACATTTCAATTGTAAATAAGCAAACTTCGTAAATAAATTGAACTGTCACAAAAACAACAATTGACAGTTACGAACTGAATTAAAAAAAAATGGTATTTGACAGCTCGAAAAATATTATCCAAGTTTATTTTTTATTTCCACGTAAACCGATAAGCCCATTGATACCCGCGAAATGGTCAGAAATCATTAAAAAAAAAATGTCAAACCGACGACATTATAAAAAAATAAATTCAATATTTCCAACATCCAAGCGGAAGTGACGCCGATAAATGCGATAGGAAGCGCTGACCCCGGCGCGATAACATTCGAAATTCAAATTGCGACGCCATCTTGTAAACATGGCGGTTATATTTTATCTGTATACATTGATTGTGGCATTATAAGAATTGGCCTTTGTCGATTTTGTGCTTAGTATTTGTTTAGGTTTTATGGTTGTGTATGTTTGTTTGTGTGTATTTTATAGGTGTTTGATATAGTTGGAGAAATAAGTCAGAGAAACGAAGGGCGTAGTTAAACACTAATTGAAATAGATTATCTGTTTAATCAGCTGCAAAATATATTAAATATATTGCTTAAAATACTAATACCTTTGTAATAGTGGAAGCCTGTCGTGATCGTGTAAATAAACTCGACAAGTTGTGAATTCGATCACCACTCAAGAAAATAAAATAATAAATATTTAAAATTTCATTTCTTTGCTCTGGTAACAATTAAAACGCAAACACCAATATATTTCAAATCCAGCAGAAACTTAAACAAAAGTGATTTAATGGGAACAGAGTGTCTTAACTCCGGGTTCCCAAATTCCCTCTGCCTACTCCAGCTCAAAATAGAGCAGAAATACTAATTTTTACATATACCTATAGGACTTATCAGCACTTAGGTCTATGGCGTTTAGTAGATAACCTGCGTCTAGAACAAGCACAATCAGAATGGCAATTATACGATTCCAATTACTACCTATGATCGGTGAAGCATCAAGAACAAGCAATGAAACTGTTATGACTTTGGATGGGTGGGCGGTTTTGGATTAGACTATCATGATTGGTTCAATGCTTAGGCGTCAAGATTATTCCTTATGTCAGTTTGATGATACCGGAGGCTTGTGGCCATAGGTTTTGGGTTCGATTGCCAATCAGGGAAATCAAATAATTAATATTTTCATTTAATTGCTCTGGTAACAAGGTGAGGCGTTAAGATCTGCCAATCAACGCGCAATGCTTCATATTCAGTGGAAAATCGGGAACGGAAGTGTCGTGATTGGAACAGAGTGTTTTAACATTCCGTCTCTGTTCTTTACTATACATGGGAAAATATACATGTTGTTTGATTCGATAAGTAATATAAACACATTTTTTTTTATTTTATATCTTAAACAAACACATATGAAACTTTTTGTATGTATGTATGTATGTTAAAAAGTATTTTTATAAAAGCCGAAATATTGAGTGGGGTGAGAAGGCACCTTTTGTTACAAGAGTGCTTTTCTCTACACAGAGGTGTTGAAAAATTTTATTTTACAAGGAGGTATTTTATGGGCGATCTTATTCTTGATTGTTAAGATTTTAATTTAAGACAAGTGACTGCAATTTTGCAAATATCTTACTTAAATCTTTGTGTCTTTATATTGGATAAGTTTACATACTAGAAATAGAGTCTACTGGGGGTCGTATAAATAATAATCATCATTCTAGACGGCTTTACGCAATTTATAATCTATTTATATGTATGTTAAGAATTGGATTGGTTGAACACACTAATCTCAGGAACTGCTAACTATTATTGAAGAAATCTTACTGTGTCCTTTTCTGTCTGTTCTGATAAGTAAGTAAGTTTCAAGTTTACCGACTGTACAAGCGCTCAGAGTTGGAATTTTTTATCTGTCACACACCATTCTTGGCTATTACCATTTAATCATTCGAACGAAGTCGCTGGCATATGCTAGTGCAAAATATTCCCGATTATACAATAGCCTTTTTAAACATGTAGGTCACATAAAGAGATACTCAAATCTTGAAAATCACGAATCTCAAAGTTGAATAAAACGTCTGTTATATACATAATGTATGGCGATTTATCGAATCGTATAGAGATAAGGGGCAGTTACAATCGTAGCATTCATTTGTGACACAGATTTGTCAGGAATATTTGAAATTGTATCCTAAATTTATTGAAATTAGGCCCGAATTTGCTTAAGTTGAACTAAACGTGAACCTCATTCATATTGAACTTTAGACGTGATAAGGAATTGATAGAAAACAGTTGGATGTTTTTTTTTTGTGCTGTTTCTCGCATTTGGCCCATAAGGTAGGGTGAAACTAGTGTTACGACACTCCGTTACTCTTCTCAACTCATCGTTCTTTTACTTCACTGAAAAAATTGAAATAATACATTCAGATATTATACACGTATAAGTGGGGAACGGAAGTGGAACGGAGTGTCTTAACACTAGGTTCCCGGGTACCCTCTGCCTACCCTGCCTCGTGCAGGATACAGCGTGAAGCTGAGTTAGATATTATACATAAATGATAATTCCATGGATCAAACAAAATGTATCATATATTTAATAAAAAACACTTTGAATTATCAACCATACCAACCTATTATATACGTCTCAACTGTGCCGCCACGGTAAAGATTTTCAATAGAAAACAAATTATTCATATATACCATACATTTTCAACGTTCACCTCTCGGTCTATAACTAGGGTTGCCAATTGATAGATAACTTAGAAGTGGCCTAGTTTAAAGTGTTGGAAAGTTTATTAGTTCATTTGAAGATACTTAATGATGTTAGAATTATATAAAAAGTAGAAGTTTTGAATAAAAGATCATTGGAATCCACCTGGGAACCTATCGTTATCACCCCATCCCACATTACAGCTACCCACTTTCCATCCAATTTTGGAGTGATTGCGTTTTACGTAGTGGAAGTCAACGCTGGGCTTTGCCTCGTTACCAAAGCGAGAAAATAAAAAAAGAATTTCAATTGCTTCAGTGGGAATCAAACCCACAACCTGTCACGTTTTTGTCAGGACTGACCTAAGAACTGTAATCATTATTATATAAACAAGTTTAGCCGCCGTGAAAATGTGAAATTTTGCGATGACTGAAGTTAAGTTTTCTTCTTGTTAAATCAACAGCGGCGTTAGGTTCCGCCACATTAAAAAAAAAAAACTCTAACTGTATAATAAATGAAGAGCAGAGAATAATAATTCATTTAAATTATATTTCCTTTTAAATCGTATTAAAAATGGCAACCCTGTCTTTGTACCACATTATGCTACCGTAATACGGTGGTTGAATAGTGAAGATTTAAATTTCAAATTTCAAAATTGATTTAGACACCGATAAACTGTATTGTCAACATGACTATAGATGCTCAGTTGTTGTATCAATGTTATAACGGAGAGTCACAGATTCGATAGTTTACTTTATAACACTGATGCAAAAGAAGGGCTTTTGTGTTATCGTAACTCCTGATTGATGAACATATTTCGGTGTGGTTTTCTTTAATTGAAAGCCTTGTTTATTTCAGTGGTAAGTCATTTCGTTGCATGAAAATCGTAAAAGCCGTTTAAGAGCTTTAAGAGCTTTTATTAGATGAGGTAGTGATTTTTTTTATTTACATTGTCAATGTGGCGATTGTAGGTTTATATTAACTCTAGGGAGGTGACTTATTTGTTTTAGCGCAAGTTTGAAATATTTTGTATTATAATTTTCTTAGCTTCACGCTATAAGCACATGGCAAGGTAGGCAGAGGGAACCTGGGAACCTAGTATTAAAACACTTCGTTCGTTCCCCACTTTGCAACGTTTGCAACGATTTTTTTACGCCACACTTTGCCATGTTACTTTGTAGAGTGAAGAAATGAAAACAATAAATATTTCAATTGAAAATATTAAATATTTGACAATTTCAACGTTTTTTCTCGAGTGGGGATCGAACCCACAGCCTGTACCATTTATAGACACACGCCGTTGTGCCACCACGATAATTTAGAATATATATATTTGGTTTCTTACGGACTGACAATATCATCGATTGAATAATTCAAAAAATCCCAAACGAAAAAGAAAATTTAAACATTTTATGCGGCTTATATAAATAAAAGTAGATAAATAAATTGAATTACCCCAACCGGAAATTGAACGGCCGACCTCTGTTGATAACGATCGTATTCATATCAGACGCCACGTGTGTTCCAGATTTTTTACTTTGTATTTTTTGCTCTATGATTCAGTAGATTTTTAATGGAACAGTTGATCAAGGGTCGGGGATACAAATTTTACGAAAGCAATGATTTAAAAATATAGTTTTTTATTGTTTATATTTAAAAAAACTCTCTTTCTCATGTAAGTTTCATATTTGTATAATAAAAGAATTGTCTAATTATACACTAATCAATACTTAGACAATAAAGAAGTTTTTGATACATGGATTAATAATGTTTTCATTTCTTTGCTCTGGTAACAAGGTGGCGTTGAGTTCCGCCAACTGTCACGCAATGCCTCCATAACTCGTATCGGAACGTATCTTAATTCCTGGTTACTTTTGTCTAAGCTGTTGTGTAAGAAATGCCTGCTCAAGAACTGCTAAGCTGTTTAGAATAGTTTTTTTGTATTTGATTTTTAGAGAAACAATCATATAACATTATTTTAATCATTTCAGTGTCACATTATTTCCGTTATCAGGAAACCAAATTCACACAGAAAACAACATAAATAACAATAATATTACCAAAATAATCATAAATCATTATTACCAACGTAATCACATTCCACGTTTCTTTCCCATGCCAATCATTCAAAACTAACGTTCTATTGGTTAATTTAGTCCAATTGTAATTTTACCCAAACGGGAATCGAACTTTGTATACCCTCATGCAGACCTATTCATATATCTCAATCACGCAAGTAATTCCACCCTTATGTATGCTTTTTAATTTCACATCTCCCTTGCTCTTGTACGCCACCCTATTTTAACTTACTTGGTAGACATGCTTTTATTAACCGTCAACGCAAAAAGAGGGGTGTTATGTTTGATCTGTTTGTCTGTCTGTGGCTCCGTAGCTCCTGAATGATTGAATCGGTTTAAGTGTAGTTTTTCGTAGCTAAGTTTTATGAAAATCTGTTTAGCAATCGGTTTTTCTGGAGCTTATTTTATTTAAATTTCAAGTAATATTTTTTATTTTATATATGAAATATTGTAAAGGCAGTGACTAGTCACTACCTATAACATTGATTACTATACTTAAGTTACACATAAATGAAACCTGTTGTTCGAATCTAGTAGAAAATACAGAAAAAGCCCCTGAATTCTTCATATGGAAATATGATTTTTTTTCGGAGTATCCCAAACTTCTTATTATAAAACATTAATTCATCTTTTTATCAATAATAATATTCCAAACATAGTGTAGTATCACTATCTAATAATATATGACCTCAAATGATCTTTTCACACAAAAGAACAACAAAAAAGAACACCAAAATTCATCATAAAAACACGAATCACCTAACACAAAAACACCCCAGCCGTAGTGTCCCATCACTACCAACAATAAATGAATTACATTCAATTCAAGCCCAACAACGTTCAAGTGTTCCCATACCGAGCTGGTTAACGTGAGGGGGGCGTGCGTCACCGGGAACCAACGATTGTTAGCATCCTGCCCTAAATGACTATACGCGGATGTCCGTCGTGTGCTCTTATTTAGTTTTGAATGAGATTTACAGTTATGATGTTGCCGAAATAGCTGGCCACAACATTTGCGTGTTTTTGTGAACGTTCGCGTTGATTTTGTGTGTTTTTTCGTGTATTTTTCGTTATTTTTTCGAAGGTGCACGTGTTTTTCTTTTTGTGTTTTTTGGTACGAAATTAGGTTAAAATTATTATTATATGGTTAGAAAAATGTGTTTTATATAAAGTTGTGTGTAATTTTATATTTTACGTGTTTCTATATTTTGTTTATCGTGTTTTGTGTAAGTATATATATATTTTTTTATAATTTTGTTATTTATTTTATATTAATATAATGATATTTATTATTCAACTTAATTTCCAAAATTATATTGTAGTATGTATGTATTTTTATTTTATATATAATCCAAAATTTAATTTATTTAAAAAAAAAACTAAACATTCCAGTTAATTAATCAAGTTATTATATATGATAATATATCGTGATATCGCTTTCTAACAAATTGATATGATATGTATCATTCCTTCGCTTTGGTAACAAAGCAAAGCGCAGCGTTCAGTTCCGCCACTGAACACCCCAATGTCTTAAATTCTGCGAAAAGTGAAACTGAATTAAAACTAATAACTGTAAAACATTTAACACAGATTTTTACTGAAAACTCAAATTGAACCGTAAATTGATACCGTAAGTTCGTTATGGTACATAAATGTAAGTTCAATTCCCACTCGAGATACTGACTCATTTCACCACCCTCTCGCGACGTTCAGTTACGCTAAACAAAAACATAAGAAACGGAGTGTTTTACCACTACTTTTTGCGGGATACAGCGGGAAATTAGAAAAAAAAAAGAAAAGAAATACAAAGCCAAATTTGATCCTATTCTAACCTCTACAAGCTTCACTGTCTCTAAAAAATTCTCATTCATTCATATCGCTAAGATCGCTCTTTGTACATCGTTTGTTCTTTTTTTTTAGAGTGCCCCGTAATTATACAGACTTCAGATTGAAAAAAAAAAAACTTTATTTTTTTCCGCCATTGTAGGGTATTTTTTGTGCTTTGCGTTTGTCGTTTATGATAATGCTTTGTCCCCAACGCTATCTGTAATAGATCGCTGTTTTTGGTACAGAAATATTAAATTCACTTGTGATTTGTCGTGAATATAAACGTGGTGTTTGTCAATTCGATTCCTGGTTGTGGGAATATTTATATTATTTTCATGTTTCGCTCTTCTTTATTATGGTCCAGTGTAGTTGGTAGTGATTTCAGCCCAAAGCTTTATGCATATGGCAGACGTGTCCAACCCAGTCCTAATAATGGATAGAACAATAGAACTACGACTATAGTTAATCATTACGCACCGCATTTTCTTAATACTCGGCTTCCCGCTGTATCCCGCACACGGCCGGGTAGACAGAGGGAACTTAGGAACCTAGTGTTAAGACACTCCGTTCCACTTCTGTTCCTCACATCTTCTTAGTAAATTTTAAATTTAGAAACTGCCAACTAAAAAAATCCTTAGCACTGCTAGTAGTTATTGATATGCTATGCTGATTTTCATAAAACATTCCAAATTACCACAGCATTGAACGAACTTTCGCTTAAACAAAAGCACATACAAATCGTTTCATTAATTCAGGAACTACGATGCTACAGACAGACGGACAAATCTAATAATGTCTCTATATTTTTATCGCAATGTCTACATATTTTTGTAAAACAAAGATATTTATGTTATTTCGTTTTTTTTTCCAGATATTCCACTGCAGAAATTATCCAGACTATCGAGATTCCATGGGCGGGGTTGAAGTAAGTATTATCTATAGTTATTTTTATTTTTTCCTCTTTTCTCTTATGTCTCTTTTTGTGGAAAGAGAAATGCATTTTGGAAAATATTTCACACTCACTATAGAAAAATATTTTTAAAAAATATCTAAAAAAAAAATAACATAACGGGGTTAAAATTTGGGACTCTTGGAATCGTTGTCGATTTCTGCTTCATCTTCTTCTTGACTTGACTTTTTCGGAACACACCCCGTGAATGCGAGGTTACATCTCTGCTCAAAGCCAAAGTATCGAGCCCCTCACAGTTCATTAGGTTCCCTTAGCGTACCATTACGTTACCAAGCAATCATCGAACTGGCTACCTACCTAACCAGAAGTAACCTTAATAAACTAAACTAAGCTGCCCTCAATCTTAATCACTTATAAGAGTTTCGCCTGAACGAAATATTTAATGGCATCCTGAGATCTAATCGAAAAACGATCATTTTCCTTCCTCACCATGAAATTACTAATTTATATAGTAGTTTCGGTTAAACGACACTTACCGTGGTTAGTATTTGGATGGGTGGGCATTTTTGAGTTGATTATTGATATCTATACTAATATTATAAATGAGAAGGCCTGTCGTGGCGCAGCGACACTAGCGGGTGACTGTAACCGACAGGTTGTTGGTTCGATCCCCACTCGAGGAAATGAAATATTTAATATTTTCAATTTAAATATTTAATATTTTAATTTCTTCGCTCTGGTACAAGACAATACGTGGCGTTGAGTTCCGCCATTCACACGCGTTACCTCAAATTCGGCGGAAAATGGGGAACGGAAGTGGGAAGGAGTGTCTTAACAATAGGTTCCCAAGTTCCCTCTGCCTTCATCGAGATACAACCTGACGCTGAATAATATAAATATAAAATGGAGTATTTGTTAGGTTTGAAAAGTACTTGGTTTCGATTAAATATATATGACAATATTAAAACTAAGCTAATAGTAGGTTCAAATACCATTAGTGCTTTTTATACGTACAAGAATATTTCATTAAATATTCCTATAAAGTGCAGCGTTGAGTTCCGCCACTGCACATACAATGCCTCGAAAACGGTTACAAAGCTGTAGACTGAATGTCTCAACTCTTTCTTTTCCCTGCGAACAACGGGATTCCGCAAATATCGGGAAAGAGCGTGAAAATTGTTTTTTTTTTTTATATATATTTTCATGCTGACCTTACTTTATTTAAATCATTTTGCGTACAAAAGCTCTGAACAATATACATTGACGTTGACTAATGAAAGTTGTAATGAGCTAATAATTTTCGCATATTTATTAGTGAGGCCTGTCGTGGCGCAGGGGCAGAAGGGTTTGACTGTTAACGCGGCTGGTTGTGGGTTCAATTCCTACTGAAGGGAAAAATATTTAATGTTTTCATTTCTTCGCTCTTGTAATAATGCAAAGCCGTTCAATTTCACGTAACACGCAATGCTTCAAATTGAGCGGAGAGTGGGGAACGGAACTGAAAGTCTTAACACAGGTTACAGGTTTTAGAATTAAAAAGAAAAACGTGCTTTATTGAGTTAATTTGTATTTTTTTTCAGCTTCACGCTGTATGCCGCACGAGGCAGGGTAGGCAGAGGGGACCCGGGAACCTAGTGGTAAGACACTCCGTTCCACGCTTGTGCCGCTACGCCACGACAGGCTTCAATTATTATTTAAATTATAATAATAACACGCAATGCCTCAAATTTGGCGGAAAGTGGGAAACGAAAGTGGAACGGAGTGTCTTAGCACTAGGGTCCCAAGTTCCCTTTGCCTATCCTGCCATGTGCGGGATACAGCGTGAAGCTGAGTGAGTGAGTAAAATAATAAGTTGAAATTCAATTCTTTGATAAATATTTACAGCTAGGCTTAAGTTAGCACTTACCTCAGCGGGCTTGGTTAACCTGGGAACCTTGTATTAGAACACAGAATTAGACACTCTGTATTACGTGAATGGCGACACTTATCTCCAATTTTTTCCGTCTTTACCATAGTAAAGAAAATATTATATTCATACTCTCTCTCCAATTGAACTAACTAACTTTCTAGATTTATTTAGCTTCACGCTGTATCCCGCGTCAAGGCAGTGTTAAGATACTCCGCATATACTTACATATGCGGGATTAAGCGTGAATCTATACTTATAATAAATCTGTAACTGATCACTGTCTGTACATGGACGATATATTAAATATAAATCTTATAAAGGACCTTTATTTATGTAATAAGGCCTAAGATAGTGTCTTTTTTTGTCTGTGCGTTTGTGCGCGCTAATCTCAAACAGCTGACTAAATTTAATGGTATTAAAACAAGAAAGTAATTGAGGTTAGTAATCAAAATAGTGCAGTGCAACCCATGCGGTCGAAGCCGCCAATTCTAAATAAAACGTCAATCGGGAATTGAACCAACTTACCACACCCAATTCAACAGTTTGTTTAATATCACTTAACACGTTTATTTAGTTAGTACCATTGATGACCAATTTGATACGGTCTTAACAACGCCCTAGTATGACCTAGGGGTGCGGCTGCCGGGGAATTAGTTATTTCACCAGTTTTCAGGTGCACGTTGTAACCTGCGTGTTGGGAGGGAGAGGGAACCTTATGTTAACCTACGTCCGATGTCTAAAAATAGCTCAATTTTCATATCGAAAATGCGTTGCGTGTTTTACTTTTTGTAGATTCACGCTGGTTCCCGCATTTGGTAAGGTTGGCAACCTAGTAGTTAGAATATATATTGCGTTCTCCACTTTCCGCCGAATAAAGGCATTGCTTGTTTAGTGGCGAAACTTAACGCCGCGCTTCGCCTTGTAGTTTCAGAAATAACAACTAGTTTTTAGTTCATTATTTCATTTTACGAGGTATTCCATGTTATATATTGTACTGCGTTTATCATTTTAACGTATCATTTTAACGGAGTTGGAGTTGGTAACCGAATTTCGGATGTGTCATGTGTCATGACACATCCTTTTTTAAATATTAATTTTGCCACTAGCGAAGTCACATGTAAAAGATAGTCCTTGTAGAGTCTATTCTCACTGGAGTAAATAAATTATTTTATAATCTTATTTCCTTGCTTTAATTACAAGGTAAATGGCGGCGTTGAGCTCCGCCGCTGAGCACGCAATGCTACCAATTCGGGGTAAAGTTAGGAACGCTGTCCTTTAACACTAGGTTCCTAAATTCCCTTTGCCTACTCTACTATATATGATGTTTAATTCACTATCAAACAAAAACTACTGAACATATTAAGATGAAACTTTACAGTCGTGTAGGTTATTAATCAGAATCGCACATATGCTACAATTTATATAAAAGTTTTGTGTAATTTGGCGGTCACTTTAAGCGGGCGAAGCCGCGAGTTGATTACTAGTTATATATATATATATATATATATATATAATAAGTGCATGCCACATCCAGTTAATTCGAACATCCGTAACAAACACATCATAAACGAGGGGAAGGAAACGACTGTGTCGCTCAATAAAATGTATAAATTGGCGCCTTGACCGACACCCCCCTGTGTTTATACCTACAATATATAGATATTACGTATGTATGGCTATAGCTTCACGCTGTATCCCGAACATGGCAGGGTAGGAAGAGGGAACTTGGGAACCTAGTATTAAGACACTTCCGTGTCCCACTTCCGCGTATTCGCATATCTTTGAGGCCTGTCGTGGCGCAGCGGCACAAGCGTGTGACTGTAACCGACAGGTTCTGAGTTCGATCCCCAGTCGAGGAAATGAAATATTTAATATTTTCAATTTAAATATTTAATGTTTCATTTCTTCGCGCTGGTAATAAGGCAAAGCGCGGCGTTGAGTTCCGCCACTCAACACGCAATGCCTCAAATTTGGCGGAAAGTGGGGAATGGAAGTGGAACGGAGTGTCTTGACACTAGGTTCCCGGGTTCCGTTTGCCTACCCTGCCTCGTGCTGGATACAGCGTGAGTAGCATATCTCAATACCGCGGTTTGCCTTGAACATCTATAATTATAATAAATCTTTAACTGATCGCTGTCTGTACATGGAAGATATGTTATATAACATCTTATAAATCCCTATAGGCTAAGATTATATATAATATAGGGCTCAAATTATGTTTATTTTGTCTCTATGCCTGTGCGTTTGTACGTTTGTACATATGTGCTAATCTCAAAATCGGCTAACCAGATTTTGTTATACTTTTCACTATTAAATTTTGTCAATTTTTTTCCAACATTTACTGTTTGTTTCATTTAATTCGGTTGACAAATAAAAAAAATACGTCAATTTAAAACATTTAGTTCGACAAAATCGCTACTTTTTTTTTATATACTCATATGAAATTTCAATTATTAATGTATAGATATTGTCTAAAACGTAATAACGTTAGCAGAAAAATCAAGTAATTGAGATTAATTTCAAGCGGGCGAAGCCTCAGGCGGATCGCTAGTACCTACTAAATATTTTTTGCCCTCGAGTGGGGATCGAACCCACAACCTGTTCACCATAACAGGCCACAAATACTGAAAATATATATATTTTTTCTACCCACTGTAAAATTTTAATTACAACTCTTAAGAAAACTCAACAATACGCTGCAATGAATTGTACTGGAACGAGCACTGGATTTTTTATTCAGCATATTATTTTGCTATTTCTTTTATAATAATAACACGGGAGGGAATTATATGAAAATGACTCACCCTCTCACTCTCTCAGCTTCACGCTGTATCCCGCACATGGCAGGGTGGGCAGAGGGAACTTGGGAACCTAGTGTTAAGACACTCCGTTCCACTTCCGCTCCCCAACTTTTCAAAATTGATATTAAACGCGTTGGTTGCGGGTTCAATTTTCACTCAGGGGAAAGAATTATTTTCATTTCCTCGTTCTGCCTCTGGTAATGAGACAAAAGGCGGTGCTGACTTCCGCCATTTAACATGTAATGCTTTCAGAATTCAGCGGAAAGGGAAGTGTAGGAAACGGAAGCATTTTATTGGAACGGGTTTTCTTAACATTAGGTTCCCTCCATGTTCCCTTTGTTCCCTAAGTAACCTGATTAAAAAAAACTATATTTAACGTTATACTCATGTTTACAAAACATATGTTGAAATATTAGTTACTTTCACTATTTAATCAGTACAGGGTTCATTTCCGGTAGTGTACAATTGAGTTTTTCTGTTTTTTTGTGTTACTTTTGTGTTGCATCATGATTTTTAATGATGCCTTAGAGACTTTTTTCATTTATGTATTTAAATGAATGACGTAAAGTTTTAGCACATGTTTTAATACTAACAGAAAACAAATTAGTTTTACATATGTTGGTGATTCAATTATAAACGTGTTTCAGTTTTTTTAACTTCACGCTGCGTCCCTCATAAAAAACTAAACTGTAAAACACTCTTCGCGTAAATACTAAGTGGCGGAACTTAACGCCGCTTTCGCTTTGTTACTAGGGTTATAAAATGTATATAATTCTTAATCCCACGTCAGAATCGAACCCATAACCGGCGCGCTTAAAGCCAGACATTGTCATTAACTTCATCAACTGGCCTCAATACAAATATTTATTAAAGTATTTTAATGGGAACAGGTTCCCAGGTTCCCTTAGCTTATCACTCCTCTGCCATATGCGGAAAGTAAAAAAATAATCAAATTCACTGGTCTACGATACGGGCATTTACTCTTACGTGGCAAAGAGGCGACCGCACACAAAACGATTGCACCTCAAAGGGTGGTACAAACAAACAAACACGCTAATTACGTGCTCCTGTGATCCTAAACAAACTAAATTCTTGTTAAGTTTTAGGGGTTACGAGGGGGTTGAAAATGGTCATTTTATTATAATTTACATACCTTATATAATATTGTGGTACTCTGTCGTGGCGCAAGCGTGGCTATGATCCGTACTCGAGGAATGTTAATATTGAGAATGTTTATTTTAATATTAGGTTCCCAGGTTCCCACTGCCTTCCCTGCTTTGTGTGAAAACTAACTATCGCCTCCAATAGCGAATGAAAGTGACCAAATAATATTAAAACTATGATCGAGATAGGGTGGTTATCAAATATAAAGATAATTTTATAAATCTAATCATTAGTTCCTGAGAAATGCCTTTTCAACCAAACAAACACTGTCTTTTTAAATATTAAGTATAGATATCGTCACGTATTCTTTTATACACGGAAATTCTATTAAAAAAAAAAACGTTCACCTTTAGTAATTAAATATAATTACAAAAAGTGTTAACCAAATGAAGTTCGAAACTCGGCCAACCCTCTCTCAACTGTTTCCGAATCGTTTTTCATCCCTTCGCTTGAAAAAGGGGAGTTTTTAGGGTTCCGTACTTGAAAATAAAAAAAACTTAACCCTTTTATGTCTGTCTGCTCATATATTTGTCTGTTAAGTCTATATCTCGAGATCGCTTGGAGGCTATTGGTGTGAGGTTCCTTTTACAGTACCGAGAGAATTGAACATCAAAGTCAATTTGAATGCAGTGCTTAACGCTGCTTTATATCTCATCAAATCTAGCAATAGTTAAAACTAACCCGAAAAATTGCTAGTTTGATGGCGTAACCTAACTCTGCGTTATGGCTAAATTCATTCGCAAGTAAATATATAGACCCTCGTATGAATTTTGAACCGGCACCAAGCGGAACTTTTCAACTGAGATATAACAGAGTTAATGAAACATTTTTAATTTAATATCACCCTAAAACGCCTCGGGCCATTTTGACACTTCAAAAATTGTACTTCCAAAAAGGGGTTAGAATTTTGAACGTAATGATCTATACTGACATTTGATGCGATCATATTTTAGACTTTTTTTTTTTTTTTTACCCGACTACGAAGGAGAAAAAGGAGGGTGTGTTTTATATATTCTTTGATATAGTTCAAGCTATCTTTTCTAATCGTCTAGACTGTTGTAGCGGTACAGCGCGTATGTGTATGTGGATTCGATATCCGATTGAAGGAAATATTTTAATTTCGCTAGTAACACGATGAAGCTTGTATGGAAGGGGAAAGTTAGGGAACATACTCTCCTTACCCCAACTCTACTTCGTCGAATCGTAATCACTCTCCATTAATCACTACTCAGTGTCTTACTTTAAAATCACTGAAATACCCACAAAAAAGCAACTAACAAAGACGTCTAGTATAAACATTAGAACATTCCACGTTTTATACAGCATTATATCTTATTTTCGCTGTGAAAAAATCATATTGAAGTTTTTCAAACCTTTTGTCGTCGGTATATCGTTTCATTGTTTCCACTTCTACTACGTACGTACATTCACTAATGAGATTACATGATACGAGATGAGATGAGATGGGATGGGGCGTGGATGCTGTGCGCCTGTACCATTGGTGTGGAACTATGGTGTACGCGTTTTTGTGATAACTGTAGCTGTTGTAGTTTATTGTTGATTTTTTTTTGTATATACTTGTTCATGTGAACGTTTAATTACTCTTTTAAAGGTTCTTTTATATTTTTGTTAGTATTTCGAGAGATCTTATCTTAGTGTTACCATAAACTTCCTAATTTTATTATACGAAATATTAGTTTTCTTAGTCTAGCAGATTCGTCTATGCATTGCTTGTAAGTCATTCAGCAACAGAAGAATTGTATGTATATAAATTATTAATGATTTTAGCTTGAGTGAGAGAATCAAAATAGAAAAAAGTAGAAATTTCTTCACTATCACGTCAAATTACGTAACGGAAATAGGAAAATGATAAATATTTTATATTTAAACGTTTTTTCTTTCCATAATGTTTGAACTTACACCCATCACAAACATATTTACTCATAACAGACGACACAATAGTATTTAAAATACATATAATAAAAATTAAAACAATGTCCTTACTACTCGATCGTCGCTATCGTATAGTTTTAAAGTCATGCTAGCATAGGTGTGGCAACAATTTTACAATTAGCGGTATCTTTTAATGTACTTAACCGATTGAAATGGAGCTTGCTATCACTTTCACGTTTACTTACGTAAATCACTATGAATTGTTGCTTAGTTTTTATTAACGAAATGTATTTGCGAAATCATTATTGAATAGATGCTTTAAACGTGACAAGGAAATTACTCAGCTTCACGCCGTATCCCGCATATGGTAACCCGTAGGCAGGGAACTTGGGAATCTAGTGTTAAGACACTCCGTTCCACTTGCGTTCTCCACTTTCCGCTGAAATTAAGGCATTGCATATTAAGTGGCGGAACTCAACGCCGTGCTCTCTCTTGTTATCAGAGGTTAATATTTGCTTTGAAAATATGAAATATATTATTTCCTAGAGCGGGAAACGAACCGACGACCTGTCGCGATTACAATCACACGCTAGTGCCCTTGCGCCATAACAGGCGTTTATACAGCTTTTTAATATTAAAAACATGGATATACATACATATATGTATAGAAACAATACGCAAAAACGTATAAGAACATTACAATAGTAATTCTTTAACATCCAACGCCATCTAACGTCGAGTAGCATAAACTTTACAAAAATAACGTTGCATATAACAAAAGCAGCTGGCGCCACAATCAACCCAAGTCAATACAACCCCCATGAATACTTTATTAACCTCATCATAGCGTATCCCAGTGAGTATTCACCTGATTGCCATAACGGAGAATCAAATTAGTTGTTGTTAGAGGCCTGTGATGGCACAAGGCCACAAGCGTCCGACTGTAAACGACAGGTTGTGGGTACGATGGACGTTTTTTTTTTTTTTAGCTTCCCGCTGTATCGCTTACGTGGCATGGTAGAAATAGAGGGCCTAGTTTTAAGACACTCCGTCCCCTACTTTCCGCTGCATTTGAGTTATTGCGTGTTGAATAGCGGAACTCAACGCCGCGGTTTGCTTTGTTTGAGCGAAGAAATAAAAATATTTCATTTTCTCATTTTACACGCTTACGATAACACGCTCTTTATCTTGCATTGCGACAGGCTTCAAAAAGAAAAAGAGCACCTGTTGAGCTAGTTGCTGGCTCTTATCATAAAAGGTGTCTTCCGAGCTGGTGGTATTTTTATGTTCATTCAATTTAAAAAACTGCAAATGTCTATTCGAATAATAAACATTTTAAATTCGAATTAAAAACAAGTGCAAAACAGAGAACAGAGTGACATTCATCAAAATGTCTCCTTTTTCAACTATATGTTTTACGCTTTAAGTTTTTCAGTTATTTAGTAGATTCATAGTAGACATAAACTCATGGTTAAGTTATTAGATCTAGATTCAGTTTTGTACTAAACTTATCTAAATTTATAACATAGTTGAGTCTAGTGTCTTGGGAAATGGTCATATCATTCTCACTCATCCAATTAAGTTATGTTATTAGATTTAAAGTAAGATAGACGGATATATCAGGTTTTAATTTATGTATGTTTGTGAAATGAACTGGGCACTAGGCTTTGATTGTAAATACGACAAGTTGTGGGTTCGATTCCCAATTAAGGAAATTTAGTATTTATTAGTTCATTTTTTCGCTCTGGTAAGGAGATAAGGCACGGTATTCACTTACGTCCAGCACGGAATTCCTCAAGATTAGGTGGAAAGTCGGAAACGGAAATCTTAAGGTTTCAGGTTCCCTTTGGCTATCCTGCCACCTGCGGGATACAACGTAAAACCAAATAATTTTTAATTAATTGAGTGTTATATTATGTTATATTTCATAAATAATACCTGTTAATGATTTTTTTGTCATCATAATTCTCCCATTTTTATTGTAATTACTGAACAAAGAGAAATTACATGCGTTAGTAAATTAAAAAACGTTCATCTATTAGTTCCAACTTACAACCACAGTTAACTACAGCACCAGATAATTTCATATTACAACAACGCCATCTACCACCGAATGGCGGAAATAAACGCCGTAGATGGCGCCACACGGCTACGTCAATACAAACTCGCATGCATAGTTAATTAAAATGGCACCAAAACACCTCCCTAAGAGAACCCATCAGATTGCTACACACGTGAACCCGGAATGCCTCGTAAAATATTCACAGGGCTTATAACAGCTTTTGTTTTGATATGATGAACTTGGTACGGTCGAATTGTATTTATTATTTACAACGTTATGTTATATCGTTGGTTAATTTACGTTCTCTTGGGATGCTGAGATCTGTTGTTTCGGGGATCTCTGCTTTTGTTTTTCATCTGATTTTGATTGGGTAGAATGTTATTGTGGCGCAGTGGCCCAAACGTGTGACTGTAAACGCGAAAAGTTGTGGATTCGATGATATATGTAATATTTTCCAAATTAAATACTTAATGATTTCATTTATTCGCTTTGGTAACAAACACGCAATGCCTCAAATTCATCGGAAACTGTACTAAGAACTGTGTTCCCATTTCCCCTCTGCCAACATGACCTAAACGAAAGTATTATTCACATATTGCGCTAATTTTTCATTTCAATAGACATTAATCAGAACAATGCAAGCAAGTCATCAACAACTAGCCCTAAACAATTAGGCAGAGTTCCTAATATCATGTCATAAATTAGGGCAGTATGCATGTTAATACTATTTTGGAGTGAGCATCAATTTATCTGTCCTCCACATGCTAGGCTATGTGGTTTATTACTATGAATCTATTTGGTTCGAGCACTTAGCTGTACAGCAAATATGATGGTAGGTAATAGGAACCTGGGAACCTGTTTGTTGGTAAAGAAGAAAGACATGGTATTTGGTTACTCCGTTCTGGTTAAGACTCTTCCGTTACGATATTCCAACTCATATATGCATATTGAGTGGTTGTGAGCTCAACGCCAAGTTTGAAGATTTTAAATATTTCATTTACACGAGTAGGGATAGAACCCACAACCTGTGCCGATGAAAGTCGCGCTTGTGCGCGTTTGTGTAATTTTTTAGGTACAGGTGGTAATTTTATTAAAAGCTTCTCATGTATCGGGAACCTAGCATAGGGAACCCGGGAACTTAGTTATGACACTTCCGTAGCCTATTAAAAATTCACTCAACCTAGATCAATTTAAATAATCAAAAAGAACATTTATAGAAACAATCTTTTTTTCCCATTTAATATTAGCATTTAAACAATGTATTGTTGTAGGAAATACAAAAATGAATCGTTCATTCTCTTCCGCCCATAATTCTTGATTAAACTGGTTTTATTGTTACTAATTCCAGCTACGCCTACCTTCCCAAATTAATCTTAGTATTATTATAAATGGATGAAATTTATAATTCATATTTTTTTACTTCGCAGCGTTTAACTGCGTTAAATATTACATCATAGGAACGACACTCGCAAAAGAAAGTGTGGAACGGTGTGCCTTAACACTGGGTTCCCTTTGTGTTATTTACTACTTGCGGGATACAGCGTGAAACGTTAAAAAAAGTTCGGCAGGGTGTTCTTGAATAAAAGAACATTCTTTAACTTTCATACTCAATTATTTTATTATGTAAATATCTTTTAACCCAACTGAAAAAGGTAGGGTTATGTATTTCCCGCGTATCTCGTTTGTATGTATGTAATATTATTTATCACTTCAAATCTCCGGAACTATTGGACAGATTTACATAACTGAGGTATCGTCAGATTTGTCTTACATCCATTCTTAGATAGGTAATGTAAAAAAAAATCAAATTTAATAGATATGCGACGCCATTTTACTTGTAAAATATATATTATTCAGTAAATTCTGTAACCGAAATAGTTAAAATTAAACCTTTCTGAATATACTCTGCAAGCTACTTGATAGGCATGCTCCATGAAATTTTAAGTACCTCAGAGGATTGTTTTGTTTAAACGCCCAAAAATTGTCGGATTTAATATAAGCTCGGGAGTAATTTAGTGTAAACTACACTGATGTGATGTGTGCTATGCGCCTGGGGATTGGCCGGCTTCTGGTTTAGATACTTAATGTATAACTACCCTCAGTATGCAAGGTACAGCATAAAGCAAATCAAAGGGATTGGAGACTTCTCTGTGCCGATCCTGCAACATCTGGGTGGGCATAATGCTTGGAGCTCTTAAATTTTAAACTTTTTTTATAAACATAACATCGCGATGAACAAGGCTTTTCGAGTACAATTTTAAAACGGTTATTTCATTTTAAAGCTAAAGTGCCACAGACAGACAGCCAAGATTTTTAAATAAACTTATTTTGACGTTTCAAACACTTCGCAGTTGTCTGTGATCACGGGTGGAGGTGGCATCCGTTTTTTGCTTGACATAATTATTATATCAGACTACCGCCAACGATTACTTTAATATTTATAATCCATTTACAATGTATAAAATAGTCGCGAAATATAAAAAGATCTTATTATATTACTAAATTATTTTTTGCGTCCATTTCCGAAATAAAGAATATATACATATATACAAGAATTGCTCGTACAAATGTTCCCACACATTGACAGCACAAACAAACAGCACAGTTTTCAATAATACAACAAATTACAATAGTTATTGTGCCATTATATGACAGACGCTTAGTTTAAGTCAAGTAATATACCATATTAACAAGCAGAAACTAATGAGAACGGCCGTGTTAATTCCGAGCACGGATCTTTGACGAGGGTACGAACGCCGTGTCACTGGCGCCCAACGTGGGACCCGAAAAGTGTAAAATAATTGTTTTGTACTAAATATATATTTATTTCAGCTTCACGCTGTATCCCGTACATGGCAGGGTAGGCAGAAGGAACTTCGGAACCGGGTTGGAAACCTAACCTAAGACACTCCATTTTATTTTCTACTTTCTGCCGAATTTGAGGTATTGCGTATTGGGTGGTGGTATTCAAGTCTGCGCTTTGTCTTGTTACCAGAGCGAAGAAATGAAAACATTAAATATTAAATTTCGAAATATTTCTTTGCATTGGGGATCGCGCCCATTGCCTCGATTACAGTAGCACCCTTGTGCATATTATTTTGTTTGATAAATATAGAAATTGTTAATATTTTGAGAAGTGAGTCTGCAAGCGTGACCCTACTGTTTTAGAACCGAATTCGTATGTGAATCGGGGAAATTAAGTTTGTGATATTTTCATTTCCTTGCTCTGGTAACTGCGGCCCCATGATTTATATTATTTATATTTATTTTTTTTTATGGCGAAAAGTTGGGAACGGAAGTGTCTTAATGGGAACATGATTACTTAACACTAGGTTACCAGATTCTCTCTGTCCATCCTGCCATGTGCGGGATATAAAAAACATCATCTTGGCTTCTTTTGGGTTTATTGCTGATAATACAAGACAATCGTGGTTCACTTGCTGTAACTACAATGGACGATTCCCACTCGGAGGAATTTATCCTAGGCCTTTGGACGTATAAACATACATAAATATAAATTAAATTTTGATTTCTTACGGGGATACTGTAAGCGTAGATGTGCTACTTCCGGTTCGCC
This sequence comes from Eueides isabella, assembly GCA_019049475.1. NCBI lineage: Eukaryota > Metazoa > Arthropoda > Insecta > Lepidoptera > Nymphalidae > Eueides > Eueides isabella. Next base: position 7,966,906 of record CM032410.1, read on the forward strand.
ATTTCATGCCTTTGTTTATCAATTTTATATGAGATATGCTGATTTAAACAATGCCGAGTATAAAAGGTATTGAAGGATGTTTTTTACATTTTTAGATATTACCTGAGTTTCTATACATATATGCCTATAGTCCCCATTTTCCTCTATAATTTGGCTTAAATAAATATTATATATCGATTTTTAAGCTTTATGGTGTATCAAGATAATGGCAATTTTTTTTGTCATCGCTTTTATAACATGGCAGAGCGCCGTATTGAGTTCCGCCACCTAACACGCAATGTATCAAATTCGGTGGAGAGTGGGAAAAGGAACGGAGGGTCTCAATACTAGGTTCCCAAGTTCCCTTAGCCTACCCCATGACACGTGCGGATACAGCGTAAACCTAAAAAGGGGTACCTTTTAATATTTATATGAATAATAGATACTGACACCTGCTACAACTCATTTTAAAAGATGAAAATTGAACATAACATTAATTTTACAGGCATTTTATCAATTTCGACTGAAAGCCATGATAAATAAACGCCCTACATAATAAGGGGACGCGATTTTACGCGCGAATAATGATTTCGCAAATGTCAAAATGACATTTAAAATAATTTTGATGGCTGTTTATGTTGTTATCTTTGTCCGATAAGCGGGTTTGGTAATCAAAATTGTTGACATTTAGGGAAGGGGCTTCCCCTTTTTTTTAAGATTACGTAATGTCAAAAAGGTAATGTTTTTAATGTTGTCATTAAAGAAAAAAAAAAACACTTTTGATCCAAGAAATCACTACCTCATCTCGGCAAAGTGTTTGTATCTCTTATACTGCTAAGCAGATGTTCATAAAACTTAGCTAAGAACAACTGCGATGAACAAGACATTCAATTAAACAAAACCGCGTTTAATTCGATTCTTTCAGCAGCTATGGTGCCACAGACAGACTCATAGACAAACGTAGACAGGTCAAATTAATAAGAACTTTGAATCGCAGAGTTAAAAGTAGATATTGTGAAAGCAGTCTTACGCATCGTTTTAATTTCGAGATTTTACTATTTGAGTGGCGGAACTCAACGCCGCACTTTATCTAGCCAGAACAGAAGAAACATTATCTCCGTTTTTAAAAAAATCTAGTATATTATAAATCATTTTATCAGTATTCCGCAAGGTATAACAATGGGACTTAGCGTTTTTTGGGACGTCTTCAAACTTTTCTTTATTATTCGTAACATTTTTAATGTTCATTCTCGGTTTTAAAATGTCTAAATAACTTTATTCACTATTTTTGCTCTAAATTTGTTGAATGGCGAGAGGTACAATCCCGCTTGAGGGAATAAAATATTTAATATTATTATTTTTCGTTCTGGTACTGTGGCATAGCGTGGCTTTGAAGGTTTGCCACTCACGACACAATGCCTCAATTCAGTAGAAGGTTGGTAATGGCACCTAATGGGAACAGAGTGCCTTGACACAAGGTTCCCTCTGTTTATACTGCTATATGTATGTACAGCGTGAAAATAGAAACATATATAGAATGACCGTCACACGATGTCTTGAAAATTTATTATTATATTTTAACAGTGGGTAACGAAGTCTCCTATAACTAGATAACCTTTAGGATACGGAGATTTTACGCGAAAACTACTGAACGGATTTTGATAAAACTTTCCAGTTATATAGCTTATACATCGGAACAACATATTGGCTATAAGTTATACAAACATTTTGTCTAATTTAGCCATAACAACACAATACGGGCGAAGCCGCGTTCGACTAGCCAGTATATAATAATACTCAATAAATTACTATAAAGAGGCCTAACACAAATTGGTGTGAAATATAAATTGATTTAAACTCCACACCGATACCGCCGTAATGACCTCTGGGGGTCATTCTGTCTTATTAACGACCTCTTATGACCTCCTTCTGTCGCCATTAACCATTTTACGTTATAAATAGTGATCGTTATGAAAGGATTTTCCTTGTTATTTTCGTTATTTACCCATTTTATCTATGTAAGTACTTGGGAGAGGCCTGTGTTGGCGCAGTGGTCGTGCGACTGTAAACGTGGCAGGTTGTGGTTTCGGTCCCCACTCGAGGATATTAATTATTACACATTTTCAAAAATATATATATAACATTTGAATTTCTTCTGTAATAAGATTGTAAACGACAGGTTGTGGGGTCGATTCTCGAAGAAGTGAATATTTTTATTTCTAAGCTCTGGTAACAAGGCAAAAGTGCGGTGTTGAGTTCCGTCACCCATCCCGCAAATTTGGCGAAAAGTGGTCAACGGAATAAAGTGTCTTATCAGCAGGTTCCCAAGTTCTCTCTGCCTACTCCGCCATTTGCGGGATACAGCGTGAAACTAAAAAAAAGAAGAAGAGATATGCTTTTAATTTGAGGAAATATAAACGGAAATATTGTATTTTTAAAAGAATTAATAAAAATCACAAACAAGTAGTTTCTGAAAATAGTCCGTATATATAAAACGCTTAACGCTTTAACACAAAATAGATATAGTCGAACAAACAAAAGTAACCTAGCGTTAAGTCACATCCCTACCCATCCCCCAATTTGCAACCACGCTGAGTGGCGGAATTTAACATCGCGTTGTCTTTTAACTAGAGAAAATAAATTAAAGAATTGAACACTCACCCATCGCGTTTACAGTGACACTGTACAGCTCTACCAATTTATCGTATCAGATTCATTGAATCGCGTACGCCAATAATAGTTTTAATCATAATATTGTTAAATTGATATACAAAATAGAAACCACAATACCACTAGCAATTATGAATTCAATTTAATATGACCGCCTTATTTCCATTTAGTTTTTGATTTATATAATATGAGGCCTGTTGTGGGGCAGGAACTGGGGGCAGGTTGTGGGTTCGATGCCTCTAGGTAGTGTAATGTTTAATATTTTCGCTCTGTCAAGTGGTAAGTGTTGTAACTCTAGGTTCCCAAGTTCCCTCTACATTCCCTGCCGTGTGCAGTATGCAGATTTATTATGTATTTCATTAATATTTTAACGGCTTTTTTGTTTTTATAAACGAGGATATGTATGGGATGCAAAAGAAAACCTTATGGTACACCACTCTGTTTTAATACTTAATTATGTGTTAAAAAAAATCAATTATAAATGATTAAGTTTGATTTCATTTTTAAATGACTTTAAATACATGGTCATGGTATTATTTTCTTATTCAGAATCTTTATTTTACCTACTCCAACTAGACAATGCCTTAGCTGGCCTTATTTTTCATTTTATATGCGAGTTCCAGCTTGGAGCTGAAATAATATTGCTGAATTGTGTAACTCAACGCCGTGCTTTGTCTTCTAACCTGAGCGAAGGAATAATAATTATTTTAACTATATTTAATTTTCTCGAGTCGCAATCAAAGAATGAACAGCTTTTATACTAATATTATTACAGTCTATCTTCATTAGAAGATATATGAAACTTCTATTATTGACAGACTGAAAGCCCGTGGGCTGTACAAGCGGAATTACGCGGCGAAGAACGCTACAACTTGACAACTAACCCACTCCTGAGCAATTATAGAAAATTATGAGACAATGTTTCAATTTTTTACAGAATTTATCGCAATTTTTTTTCATGTAAAATCAAACGAAACTGCGGACTGTAACTTGTATGTATACTATACTTACAATCTCAGAAACAATCTCCAGCATTTATATTAATGACACTTTTATCTGAGGCTTTGTTCTCGTCGAGTGGTCTTACCTAGATTTCAACTTCTATTCAATTCTTTGAGCTCAACGCTTCTGTATCAAGTTTCACTTTTGTACTGTAATCAACTCGCAACTGTTAAGTATTGGGAAACGGAGTGTCTTAACATTAGGTTCCCTTTGATTATATGGGAAGTACAGCTAATATCAACAGTTAAATTAGATTTATTTGCTTTGTTTATACTTTTTTTTAGGTTAACACTGTAGCTTGCATATAGTAAGGAAGGCAGAGGGAAACAGGTTGTGTGTTCTGCGATTGTTATTCAAGGAAATTGAAATATTTAAAATACTTATATTGTCACTCTAGTAACGAGGCAAAGAGGCCACTAAACATACAGTAACTTAAATTCAGCCTTTTTTGGGAGTGGAATATCTTAACACAAGGTTCCCAAGTTTCCCATTTACCTTCCTATATACGGTATGACTTAAAAACATATCATTTATGAAATACCAAAAAAACTATTGAACCTTACACGAGTATAAACGTCGAACGACTTTATACCCGCGCAACGACAGCTGGATCAAATTGACCACAACAGATTTACGATCTGACCAACTATTAGGTCTAATCGAGTTTGTTCAGACCGAAATACGAATTGAATTGAATTGGTTTTTTTTTCTGTTGTTTTTTTTTGTTTATGGGCTCTCTCTCTCTCTCTCTATCTTTACATATATATAAAGAGACTAAACACAATGTGTTGTGATATCAATTTCCAACCCAGAAATTGAAGTAAATTAATCTTTAATATTAATTTCTTTGCTCTGGTAACATGACTAACCGCGGCGTTGTGTTCCGCCAATTAATACGCAATGCTTGAATAAGAACAGCGTGTCTACTTTTTCTGACTTAACATGTATATCTCTCTTTTTTTAGCTTCACGCTGTATCCCGCACTTACCAGCGGAGATAATTAGGGGACCGGGGAACACTTCCGTTCACAACTCCGCACTCATAGTAAGTTAGCTATTTTTTTTATAATTTCTGTTCAGTCATTTTCAGTTCCTGTATCCCGCATAGAGCAGGGTGAGCAGAGGCAACTTGGGAACCTAGAGTAAAAATACTGTTCTGTTCTCCACTTTCTGCCAAGTTTGAGTGCGTGTTGAATTACCGGAGCAAAAAAAATTAAATCATTAAATATTTAGTTTGAAAATATGATGTCTTCGAGTGGCGATCAAACCCATAACGTCCCACGTTTACACGCTTATGCCAAATCGCCACGACATGCCTAAGTTAGCTAGTAGTACATAATAATATAAAAAAAAACAATATAAAATGAAATAAAAAAGATCATCTCCTTGTTATTTCATACAAAAGTACAGTTAAATGCGGGGGTTGCCCTTTCAAAGACGATTTAACGAATCGTTTGACTTTTACCATATATTATAACGAGCTTTGATATGCAGAGCTGTTAGTGTGCTCAAATGTTTTTATTGTGTTTGTACGAAGAATCTAATGAAATTACTTTTATGTTGGATTTTTAGTCCATTATGGTCGTTTCCAATTCTCAGTGGAGATAATGTGGTAATTTCTGAGCTCTAGTAGTTAAAGCTCGGCGTTGAGTTGCGCACACTAAGTTAGTAAATGAGTGGCGCATAAGCAACGGAGTGTCATAACACTAGGTTCTCTCTGCCTGCTTTTCTATAAGCAGTATACATAGTTTAGCTGTTTATGCATAAATAGTACAAAATACACTCATATCGGTTCAATCAGTAGTTACGCCGCCACATACAAACAGACAGATCAACATATATAACACCCCTCTTTTCGCGTTGGCGGTTAAAAAGCAACCAACAGTGTCACATTGTTGTTATCCAAATTATATTGTGAACTAATTGTAGCACTCGACTATGTCTGAGTGGGTAGCCTGTAACGACTCTCGGGGATGTGACCAAATAAATTAACGATATGTTACCATGCCTACAAAAATATGTTAGTTTGAGGGTAGTTCACACAATTTTCATACTGCTAATGATTAATGTACGGAAAATTAATTATTTCTTGTTTGTGTAGGTTATGAAATTTTGAGTACATTATTATATTTTCAGCTTCACGCTGTATCCCGCACATGGCAAGGGTAGGCAGAAGGAACTTGGAACCTAGTGTTAAGACACTCCGTTCCACTTCCAATCCCTCACTTTATTTTATTGTTTATTGTTGCTAGAAATTTATAGGAAAGTAACTGCTATCTGTTAAAATAATTAGTAGAAAGATATGTAATACACTATATATTTTTATTATGGTTATTTTCTTAATATTTTTGTTTTATATAAAAAATATTTTGATCGTCAAAATTAACACAATATCATAAAAATAATTGTGGCAAAAACAAGTGGCAAGTTGGCGGCTTCGCCTGCTTAAATTTTTTAATTTAAGCAGGCGAAGCCGCCAACTTGCCACTTGTATTCAATAAAAAAAAAAACTAATCGTATACATAAATCCCCAAACAACTGACCTATAACGCCAATATTAACAAAGCAACTTCATACCTTGCACAAGCGCCATCTACCGTCTAGTAGCTTGCCAAGTCGTCTCTGTCGACTCCATTACTCTCAGCTTCAGACCGCACCGTGGCTTCGATCTAATCGGGCGTGCCCCGAGAACATTTCACATCCACGACCAATTACTTTATATTTACTATAATATATTACATACTGTATGTCTGTGTTTGACAGCTCCGTTGTGCTATTTCTAATGAACAAAGTGATTTTTGTGGTGCCAGGACGTATATATATATATTGTAAGTTTGATTTGTCTTGATTTTGGGGGGACGCGGCGTTTAACTACGCTTGGTCGCGATGTCTTTATAATTGTGGGGAAATTAGGACCTGTCGTCCCGTAGTGGTATAAGCGTATGAGTGTAAACGCGGCAGGTTGTGGGTTCGATTCCCTCTCGAGAGAATTTAATATTTGATAATATAATATATAATTTAATATTTATTAATTAAAGTTTTCATTCCTTCGCTATGGTAAAGTGGAGTGTCACCACTAAACACGCAATGTCTTGAATTCGGCGGAAAGTGAGAAATGGAACGGAGTGTCTGGACACTACGTTTTCTATATTAACACTAACTAACACTTTTTTTTTAATAAGACGTGTTTCTTTTTAATTTATTTTAGCTAAAGTGATATTTTAAATACAAACAATGGAAAATATATAACTTTTTTTATTATTTAAGGGGTTTTCTTTTATCGTAGCTTGTGGGTTCGTTCCTACGATAGAAAATTAGATAATTAATATTTTCATTTCCGCGATCCGCTAACGAGAACACGCGCGGCGTTGAATTCCGCTACTCAACAAGCATTACCGTCGGAATTTGTCGTAAAATTGGAAACCAAATTAGGTTCTTAGGTTCCCACTACGCCGAAGATTATTAAAAAATATTTAAAAGCAACAAAATGATATAAAATTAAAAATTCAATTTATTTTATACATATTTATGCTAAATCTCGACCGCGTTTAAATTTGTATCTGACGTAATAATTAATCCACGCCGGCTCCGCTGCCTTACTTTGCGTAACAGTGTTTTGACATTTTTAACTTCATATACTCAGTTCAGCTTCACGCTGTATCCCGCATACGGCAGGGTAGGCAGAGGGAACTTGGGAACCTAGTGTTAAGACACTCCGTTCCACATCCGTTCCCCATTTTAACTTCATATATTTTGATTTTATCCTTTTGTTAAAGAAACAAGCGTTGTATGAAGCCTGTCGTGGCGCAGCGGTGTATATGTGTAAACGTGACAGGTTGTGAGTTCGATCTGTAGAAATGTTTAGTTTTTTCAGATTAAATATGGAATGTTTTTTATTCTTCGATCTGGTAATATGGCAAAGCGTGGCGTTGAGTTCCGCCACTCAACACACAATGTCACGATTTCGGTATGTATACATTTGGGAACAGAACGTAGAACCTTATCACTTCCTGACTTCCATCTGGGTAACCTGCCATGTGCGTGATACAGCGTGAAGCTGAAGAAGAACAATTATGTTAGTTTAAAATTACTCCAAAATTATCAAGTATTATTCTTAGGCGACAACATATGCATATACGACAGGTTATGGGTTCGATCCCCAGTCCCCACTCGAGGTAATGAAATATTTCATACTTTCATTTCCGTACTATACGTTACGATTCAAAGCGCGACGTTTTTTCCACCACTCAAAGCCCATTTTTTCCAATAAATCATTAAACGTCTTAATGAGAACAGATAATCTCAACACTAGGTTCCCAAGTTCTCGTTTTTTCCAAAAAAAAAACGTCTTAATCAGAACAGGGAATCTCCACACTAGGTTCCCAAGTTCCCTCTACCTTACTAATATCTACGGGTTAGAGCGTGAAACTGAAAAATCATCACCGCAATAATAACGAGAAAGTGAACAAATATGAACTCTTGTAATCATCTAGCTTTTGATTGGTAATTAAGGCCCACGTCGGGCGCCAGTTTTTTGTTGATACCTTTTATATATCTTTTTATCTTTGTTACAGTGAGGCGGGGAGGAGGATGAAGAGAAGAGCTTCGTTTTGGAGTCATTTAAGTGTATTCCAGAACGCTTTTTGTTCCAGCTTATGTAAAAAGCTCGGTTCTACAGGTTTTGGGTTCGGTGTACACTTGAGGAAATGATATGTTTAATATTTTCATTTCTTCGTTCTGGTAACAAGGAAAGCGCGGCGTTAAGTCCCGCCTCTCAGCAGGCAATGCCTCAAATTCATCGGGAACGAAACAGAGTGTTTTCACATTTGGTTCCCAAGTTCTCTGTCTAGTTTGCCATGTGCGGGTTACAGCGTGAAGCTGTGAAACAGAAGAAAAATCATAATTTAACAAAGATTATATTTAGATTTTCTCGAAAGCCTGTTTTTTGATCTAAGATAAGGTAATTTTAGTGCATTGAATGATGACAATTAAAATATTTTAACTAAAATAATTACAAAGAAGTTAATATGTACTGTCCGGTTGCGGGAAACGGAGTGTTTTGATTCTAAATTCACTCCGTATATCCCGCTTGCGGGATACAGCGTGAAAACAAACCTTTCCAAGTGCCTATTTCATAATAAATTTAAGATTTTCACATATTTATATTGATATACAACTACATGACATCATTTCTTGCGTTTTTCTACTAGTTCTATAGTATAGTTGTGAAACGCCGGTAAATGACAAATTCATCAACGACTTCAAGACACAGAAAATCTTATCTTACTCGGTATTTCCTTAAGATTTTTTAAAAAATAATATTTTTCATATTGTTTGTTTATATGTATATATGTATGTTACAGTGGTATTACTCGGGAACTTTAAATTTGTGTTAAATTTCACCTTAAGTTTTTTTGTTAGCAAACTCGGAATATTTAAAAATAAAGAACGGAGTGTCTTAACACTAGGTTCCCAGGTTCCCTCTGGCTACCCTGCCGTGTGCGGGATACAGCGTGAAGCTGAGTATTAAAAATTTCAATACGTACATACATACATTATATGGAGTTATAATTATATAGAAATACTAGCGATAGCGATGTGTTATTCTTATATATAAGCTATATTATTGTAAAGTTACATCTAAATCGGTTCAGTAGATTTTGCGTGAAAGTGAAACAAATATCCATACGCATAAACATTTGTAATATTAATAAAAAAAATATTTTTCGTTCTATTAAGGCAAAGCGCAGCGTTGAGTTCCGCTTTTAAATCCGAAATAGCCTTTAATTAAAAAAAAAAAAAGATATAACCCGAATATCTTAACACTAGATTCTGTTCATCTATCCTGCTTTATGCGGGTTAAAGCGGGAAACGTGTTTTATTTTTAAACACGCATATTCAAGATATGAAGAATTCAAGAAGAACAATGATACATATACACGCCCTTGTCATTCTTCTTGCCCGGTGTTTATCACTACTGGACGGAGAACTGATAAGGGCATGTGTTGTATCTTATCTACTGGAGAAGAATTGTGACAGAGAAGACTTGGTTTTTGTTGATTTTATTTTTTTCAGCTTAAGGTTCTCAAGTACCCTTCCAGAGTTAGCAAAGGGAACTTGGGAACCTATTGTACAGATATTTCCTTTAACCACTTTTACTTTTTACACACACTTTCTTTAACCACTTTCACTTTTTATATTATAATAATATGGCCTGTCGTGGCGCAGCGGCGCAAGCGTGTAACTGTGACCGATAGGTTGTGGGTTCGATCCCCAGTCGAGGAAATGAAATATTTAATATTTTCAATTTAAATGTTTGATGTTTTCATTTATTCGTTCTGGAACGCGGCGTTGAGTTCCGCCACTCGACACACAATGCCTTAAATTCAGTGGAAAATGGGAAACGGAGTTGAAACGAAATGCCTTAACACTAGGTTCCCAAGTTCCCTCCGCCTACCCTGCCATGTGCGGGATACAGCGTGAAGCTGATAAATATAATAATAAGTTTGAGTTGTATGTCTGTGTGTCCGAGTAAAAGTAAGTCCTGAATGAAGAACAGTTTTGTACGTGGCTTTCTTTACAGTTTGTGAAAGATGTTTTTGTTTGTTTCAAATATATCATGTAATAAATGAAAATTATGTATTAAATTGTAATTTTATATTAATTATATATATATATATATATATATATATATATATATATATATATATATATATATATATATATATATATATATATATATATATATATATATATATATATATATATATATATATATATATATATATATATATATATATATATATATATATATATATATATATGTAAAATATTTTATGAAAAAATAAACTTTTTTTTTTATCTAATCGGTTGTTTTATTTCTACATTGTCTATTACTACTATAGTGGTGCAGCGGGACAAGCGTGCGACCGGAAACGCGACAGGTCGTGGGTTCGATCCCCACTAGAATGCAATTGAATATTTTTAAATTAAATATATAATGTTTTCGTTTCCTCGCTCTTGGAATAAGACTGAACACGGCGTTGAGTTCCTCCACATATTATACAATGAAAAAAAAAAAAACTAACAAGTATAGTACATCTAGACTTCCTCTAGAAAGCTAAAAAATATTCTGACTGAACGATAAATTAATAATAAATAAATAAACATATTATTTAATAAAATAACAGTAAATAAGCGTTCATTGAAAAGATCCATGACCATGTGCGGGTTACAGCGTGAAGCCGAGTGAGTGAAGAGATCATGTTGGCGCAAAGTTTTGGGTTCGATGCCCGCTCGAAGGAATAATTTATTAGTCGTAGCCAGACAAAATGATAGTCCTAACGCGTAGTACTCAGTCTAATGCTTTGCGGGATACAGCGTGAAGCTGAGAAAAAAATATGATATACCTTTTACAAAAAAAAGGGAAAAATGTTGATTATTTTTAATAAAGCAAATGGTATTTTTTTTCAACTATGTAATGGTATTTTGCTTATGGCGTTCTACTCAGCTTCACGCTGTATCCCGCACGAGGCAGGGTAGGCAGAGGGAACCCGGGAACCTAGTGTTAAGACACTCCGTTGCCCACTTTCCGCCGAATTTGAGGCATTGCGTGTTGAGTGGCGGAACTCAACGCCGCGCTTTGCCTTATTACCAGAGCGAAGAACTGAGATATTAAATATTTAAATTGAAAATATTAACTATTTCATATCCTCGACTGGGGATCGAACCCAGAATCTGTCGGTTACAGTCGCACTCTTGTGCCGCTGCGCCACGACAGGCCTCCTATGGCCTTATGGCGTTCTGAGCGTGCCAATTGAGCACTTATCACTTCGCCAATATCACGTTGAATGGAGAAGACAGGAAGGAGGTTGTACGGTAGAAGAAATAATATTACACAGTAGGAGAATGCATATTAAAAAAAGATGATTAAAAAGAAGGTTAAAAATTGCCTTCACCTATAACAAAAAGAAAATACACATATTAAAATAAATATATACATATTTTTCAACTAAATATAATGATGATATCAAATTGAAATTATTTTCCGATAGATGGCGTTAACTTCATACAACTTGTATGTTTGTTTCACTTTTTAAACCGTTTCCCAAATATCTAGATGAAGCACGGAGTTGAGTTACGGCACACAAGTTATAACTTGGAGGGAATGTACGTACTGAGTGTTTTTACACTAAACTATCTCAATACGAAAAAAAGCAATGAAATAATCTTTTTTCTTAATCCTCTACAAGAAGACGTTCTTTTTTAACTTCACACTGTATCATATACTTACATAGCAATTTAGGCAAAAGAAATCTGGAAACGTAGTGTTAATACTCTCCTTTTCCATTAAAACTTTTGATTTCCATTAACCTCAAAGTTGAGGCATTGCGTGTTGAGTGGCGGAACTTATCGCCGCGCTTTATTTTACAACCAGAGCGGAGAAATGAAACTTTAAATATTTAAATTGAAAATATTTCATTTCCTCTACTGGGGATCGAACCCAGAACTTGTCGGTTACAGTCAGACATATATACATAGTTGAAGAATTGTCAGACTGCATTAATAATTGTCTGGATTAGAAAGTATTTACAAGTCATTCCAATATATAAATCTGGGGTAAAATCAGCTATTATAGACTTGTTTCTATTTCAGATGTCATCTCTAAAGAGAGGCCTGTCGTGGCGCAGCGGCACAAGCGTGTGACTGTAACCGACAGGTTCTGAGTTCGATCCCCAGTCGAGGAAATGAAATATTTAATATTTTCAATTTAAATATTTAATGTTTCATTTCTTCGCTCTGGTAATAAGGCAACGCGCGGCGTTGAGTTCCGCCACTCATTACACAATGCCTCAGATTCGGCGGAAAGTGGGGAACGGAAGTGGAACGGAGTGTCTTAACACTAGGTTCCCGGGTTCCCTCTGCCTACCCTGCCTCGTGCGGGATACAGCGTGAAGCTAAGAAAGAAAGATCACAAATACTTATTTACAGTCAAATGGATAAATATTAGTACCAAATCGGGTTTAATTTTAGATGTCATTATTTCAAAAGGAATTCAAATACTTTATGCGAACTAATTGACCCTGAATTGACTGAAATATAGACGATAATTATACGTATATGATTAGGAATATCTATTTATCTTTTATTAGCCTCACGCTGTATCCCGCACATGGCAGGGTAGACAGAGGGAACTTAGGAATCTAGTGTTAAGACACTCCGTTCCACTTCCAGTCCCCACTTTTCGCCAAATTCTAAGGCATTGCGTGTTGAGTGGCGGAACTCCGCGCTTCGCCATGTTACCACAGCGATTAAATGAAAACATTAAATCTTTTATATAACATAGATATTTCAATTGTTTTTTCTTAAGGTATTTCCACGGCGTTGAGTACCACCACATAGTACATAATGTCTCTGTTGAGGCGGAAAGGTTATCATTATCTACTCTACTACTAAGTAGCACCTACCAAAATTTGTATAGCAATAGTTATCCAACAACAAATTACTGTCATCTTACTCGACCTTTTTTTTTAATGGAAATAACAGCAACCTCGTGTATGGGTCACCTGGTGGTAAGTGATCACCGTCGCCCACGACCCCGAGTAACTCCAGAGGAGCTACAGGAGCGTTGCCGGCCTTTGAGGTGAAGGTAGACGCGCTTTTTGAAGGTACCCATGTCGTAACAAAACGTATAGTCAACACATTATAAAAACTGATAAATATTACAGAGTACAATACATACGTTTATTTTTGGTGTTCCTCAAGGATCGATACTTGCGCTCCTCTTATTTTTAATCTATAATTAAATGAATTATCACTTCATAATGAACATACAATCTATGCAGATGATGCAAGTAGTTTTTTTTTAATTTGAGCCCTATGCAAGATATTTCAAAACACGTTTAACAAGATCTTAATGCTTTTAACTTAAGCTTTAAGGCGCGAGTGAACCTCTTGAAAGTACCTAAGTGTGGAATAACACTTTAATAATAGTAAATATATCTAAAAAATAATAATTTGAGGCCCGTCGTGGCGCAGCAGCACAAGGGTGCGTCTGTAACCGACAGGTTCTGGGTTCGATCCACACTCGAGGAAATGAAATATTTAATATTTGCAATTTAAATATTTAATGTTTCATTTCTTCGCTCTGGTAATAAGGCAAAGCGTGGCGTTGAGTTCCGCCACTCAACACGCAATGCCTTAAGTTCGGAGGAAAGTGGGGAACTGAAGTGGAACGGAGTGTCTTACCACTAGGTTCCCGAGTTCCCTCCGCCTCTCCCTTGTGCGGGATACAGCGTGAAGCTGGGAAAAAAATAATTTTAAAAATATAGCTATTTTAAAGGAATAAGAAAAATGAAATCCGGCTCCGCATAGTAACTTTTCTAAATGTGGGTAAATATAATCATAAAATTAATTCCGATTTACAAATGATAAATATCTGGTGTAAATCATTTGGGCTCACTATAAACCCAAGTAAATCTCAGGTTTGTGTGTTCGGCACCTCTAAACAACTATTTAAAATATATTCGTTTCCACTATCGGTATCATTTGATAATGTTAGTTTAGAGCCTAGTGGGAGTGTTGTGAACTTGGGAATCAGGATGGATAGCACATTTTCCTGGGCACCTCACGTTTCTGAGCTCAGTCGTAAGATTTTCTCTGCTATAGGTAGACTAAGAAGATGGAAAAATCTCTTGCCTTTAAAAACCAAAATATCCCTGGCCCATACCCTTCTTCTGCCTATCCTAGACTACGCGGATTCTTGCTATCTAGATTTATGCCAGCAGCTACTTAATAAGCTTGAACGTCTGCAAAATCTTATTATAAGATTTATATTTGGACTAAGAAAACACGACCATGTGTCTCAGTTTCGGACTCAACTGAAATGGCTAACGATAAAAAACCGACGTAACTTACATTCCCTCACTCTCCTCTATACCATTCTTTTCCACCCTGTTACTCCTTTGTACCTTAAAGAACGGTTTAAGTTCTTGGGGTCAACCTCCCTGCACACGCAACCCCTCCGCTCCCGTGCTAACAACCTTCTGGAAATTCCTTTGTGCCGTACGAAATGTTATGCTGAATCCTTCACGATCAAGACTGTTAAGTTATGGAATGAGCTGCCACTTATAGTTAAACAATCTCAGTCAGTTGAAATATTTAAACGCAGTCTTAAACTACACTATCTGGAGCAAAATCTATGAGAATTTATTTTGTGTATGTATATGTATGTGTGTGTATGTGTATATATATATATATATATATATATATATATATATATATATATATATATATATATATATATATGTATATATATATATATATATATATATGTATGTATGTATGTATATGTATGTGTATGTGTATGTATGTATGTATGTATGTATGTATGTATGTATATATGTATGTATGTAGGTATGTATGTATATATGTATTTATGTATGTATTGTGTGTATTGTATATATATATAATTCAGGTAAATCAATACTGTAGAGTATATTTTAAATAAATATCTTATAATGTATAAATATGTGATACTTTTTGCGCCATTCTGCTTTTCATAATACTAGATTCTATACTACCGGTTGCCTGTAAGAGATCACTTTCAGTGATAAGGCCGCCGTTGCACATTTACAGTTTGTGTAATGTAATATGTTTAATATGTGAAATGTTAACCCATACAATATGTAAAGTGCAATAAAGTATTATTATTATTATTATTATAATTTAACTTAACTGTTTTGAGACTGTCAACCAACATATATACTGTAATTATTATAAATGCGCATTCTAATTCAGTACAAAGTGATGAACGGAACGGAGTATCTTAAAAATAGGTTCCCATGTTCCCTCAGCCTACCCTTCCATGAGCGGAATACAAAACAAAACTGAAAAAAGTATAAAACATCCTATTAATATTATAAATGAGAAAATGTATAATGATGTATGTTTGTTCAACTTTAAAATAAAAAGTACTGAACAGATTTAGTTTAAATATTAGAATAACACATAGAATACAATTTATATAAACATTTTGTTTAATTTGGCTATAATATACAACTAAATGTTAGTTTAACTGAACGTAGTGTCTTAGCACTAGGTTCCCAAGTTCCCTCCGTCTACTCTGCTATGTGCGGGATACAGCGTGAAGCTGAGTGTGTACGTTTAAGCGTGTTTTGGATGGAGTGTGGGATGAAACTATTAACAGGTACCTCCCGAAGCGCAATTAAAACATTGAAATTGCATCAATATCGATGCATTTTAGTTACAACTACTTTAACCCTAGGCGTTATTTGGGAACATCATTCGTTAATTATAAATACGTGTTAACTAATATGTAGAGGTCTGCCGTGGCGCAGCGGCACAAGCGTGTGACTGTAAACGATGGGTTGTGGGTTCAATTCCCACTCGAGGAAATAAAATATTTAATATTTTCAATTTAAATGTTTAATGTTTTGGTACGTTCCACTTCTGTTTCCCACTTTCCGCTGAATTTGAAGGTTGAGTGGTGCAACTCAACGCCGCGTTTGATATTTAATATATCGTGAATAATGTGAATGTAACACACGTTTGTGCCACTGCGCCACGACAGGCCTCAAGCCTGGACTCAAAGCTGGACCTTTCAAAAGAATTATACGTTTGGCCGATGTTGGGGGCTCTCCAAAGTAAAATGTTGCGCGTAAAGGCATTTTCATTCTGTCAAGTTGAGAAAATTCCACATACTTTCAATGATACCAAGAATGATATGATGATAAATTACCTCCAGGCTCTTTGCTTAAGATGACGCCAAGAGGAAGTATGACAAGAGACAATTTCATAGAGTTTATTAAACAACTGAATAAATACAGAACGTCAGGACCATGTCTTCTCATATTTGATGGTGCAAAATGCCACTTAGACCTTGTCTGAGTGATTATTGTTGAGGAAGCTAAGAAATGTAGCATTACTTTATATTGTCTTCCAACAAATACTACAGATGAATTACAGCCCATGAGTAAATGTTCTGATCGTTCTTTTGAGTACGATTCCGAACAAATTCTCAACAAATCAATATAATTCTGTCACAAGTGAGGCCGAAATGTGTGTTTTGTTATTATAATTTCGAATGGGTTTCGCGCTACAGAGTTGTATCCATACAACCCAGATGCTATTCTTTAAGAAGCATTTGAGCCCTCTACAGTGCCAGTACTTTCAAATACTAGAAACAGTAAGAACATTGCTGTTTTATCTGATGAATCAAAGGAAAAAGAGATTTTAGAGCAAATGTGAAAGATTCAGATGGCTTAGGCAAAGAAACTGAGAATTTGCTGTCTTGTGCTTACTCACAAAAAGTAATACGAATGAGATAGCCAAGCAGTCAACTACATATGAGACTCATGATTTTTGACCAATTCCTAAGTTTAATGTTAAAGTTCCACACAAGAAGTCGTTGAATCACAGGGCTCATGAGGTTACAAAATATTTGTTTAAATTGAAATGAACATCGCAGATTACTGTACCATCGTCAAGAGTAGATGTTTCGGGCACTTCTTGGGAAAAAGCTCGGTAAGGTCTTTTTTTTAATGGAAAAGACGGCAAACGAGCGAACGGGTCACCTGGTGGTAAGTGATCACCGTCGCCCACGGCCCCGAGTAACTCCAGAGGAGCTACAGGAGCGTTGCCGTCCTATAAGGTGGAAGGGCCCCGGGGCCCGGCATTACCTAATGCGAAACGCAGTGGCCAAAGCCACTACTTAACGCCGGTCTTATATGCCGGGGGTGGTAATAATCCGGTCGACTCTGCCCATGCGTGTTGCCATTACTGGCAACGTGACTCTACCACACGCGCTTTAGTCGCCTCTTACGACACCATCAGTACCAGGGTGATCCAATTCTAAGTCGGAATCACACGGCAAAAAGAAGGTCTGCTTCTTTGACACCAAATAAACTTACGGGATCTACACCAGAACGTCACAGTAAACCTTCTTTGTAGCTTTTAAAGAATATCATTATGAATAACAATCATGAATTGTGTGAACAATTATGAATTGTGTGTTTGACTGACACCCACAGATAGAATATTGCACTATTCAGAGTAACTGATCTTTTGAGATTGTTTAAAAAAAACGATGGAAAATAAGTACTTTTCAATGATGACAAACTAGTTAAGTATTTTTACTATGTTTTAAAGTGTTATTCCTTCACTTAGTACAGAAAATACTAAACTTAAATTAAAAAAAATTTAGTTAATTATATTTTAAATGAAAGACTTTTAACCGGATTTATCGCGTATATTAAGTGGTAAACGTTTAATACAAAAATGTTTACCACAATACGCGATTAATCCGGTTAAGAGTGTTTCATTTAAAAAATGTAATAATCGCGAAAATCAAAGACATTAATAGTTAAGTATAATTTAAAACGAACAAAAATAATTAACAAGAACTCATTAGATTTAATACAAATATAGACAACTTTTTGTATTAATTAAGAATAGAATTAAGAGGCCTTTCGTGGCGCAGCGGCACAAGAGTGTGACTGTAACCGACAGGTTCTGGGTTCGATCCCCAGTCGAGGAAATGAAATATTTAATATTTTTAATTTAAATATTTAATGTTTCATTTCTTCGCTCTGGTAATAAGGCAAAGCGTGGCGTTGAGCTCCGCCACTCAACACGCAATGCCTCAAAATTCAGCGGAAAGTGGGGAACGGAAGTGGAACGGAGTGTCCTAACACTAGGTTTCACTTCCGTTCCCTCTGCCTACCCTGCCTAGTGCGGGATACAGCGTGAAGCTGAAAAAAAAAATTAAGAGAAAATACAATATAGTAGGTCTTAACGTGGATGTCACAGTGAGAATGAACAAGAACGAACTCAGGTGATTTGGGCACGTCAAGTGATGAGAGAATGGTAAAAAAGATTTATGAAGGAAAAGTGAGTGGTAAGAGAGGGAGGGGGAGACCTCAGTTGACCTTCGAAAACACAGTATCTACGATACTGGAGGAAGGTCTCGTAAAAAGCATGAGGACCCCCCGGAGGGCATGTATGAAGAGGTTGATGACAGTGGACGAGGCGGAAGAGGTATGTCGAGACCGTAGCGTTTGGCGTGAAGCTAATAATAATAATAAAGAAGTAGAATATTTACTTGTTTTATAAAGACTTTGTTAAGACGCAGGATTTCTAATAAGGTCATATTTTAATTAATTATGTTCACAAAAATGTGAGTTTTTGTATCAAAAGCAATTTTGTTTTCATGTATTTCTATATTTAATAAATAAGTTTCAAATTACCAGTGCATTTTTATTTTAAAACCTGCTAGTCAGGTAATTAAAAAAATAAATGAGGCCTTATTTGGTGACCTTATACCCATACCTTAATTTTATCAAATTTTTTTTTTGAGCTTCACGCTGTATCCCGCACTAGGCAGGGTAGGCAGAGGGAACGGAAGTGAAACCTAGTGTTATGACACTCCGTTCCACTTCCGTTCCCCACTTTCCGCCGAATTTGAGGCATTGCGTGTTGAGTGGTGGAACTCAACGCCGCACTTTGCCTTATTACCAGAGCGAAGAAATGAAACATTAAATATTTAAATTGAAAATATTAAATATTTCATTTCCTCGAGTGGGGATCGAACCCAGAACCTGTCGGTTACAGTCACACTCTTGTGCCGCTGCGCCACAACAGGCCTCATTCCCTATAATATTCATTAAAATGTATCTTCCATGAACAGACAGTGATCAATTACAGATTTATTATAAGTATATATTCTTTGACGCTGTATCCTGCACATGACTTCCCACAGAATTTGAGATATCGCGTGTTGGCGGTACTCAACGCAGCGTTTTGCCTTGTTATGACAGCGAAGGAATGAAAACATTAAATAATTAACTTTAGAATATTATGTATTTCATTTCTTTGAGTGTGTATCGAACCCACTACCTGTCCCATTTACAGTCACGACATAAATCAATCCATGGACGATAGGCCTTATCGTCCATGGATTGATTTATGTCGACAAATTTTATTTCTTACACGTATCGATGTTTTTAAAAAAATATATTTTTTGTGAAATAATCACGTATTATCTAAGGATATCCCTAAAAAAAGAAATAAATAGAAGGAGCTTATAGCGTGGTAGGTAGATAGAAGAGAATCTAGTATTAAGATGCTCCGTTCCTTTAAAGTCACTCCGTTCCCATTAAGGCACTATTGTTCCCCACTTAACACTCATTATCTTAAACTTCGCTGATTTTTTGAGGCATGGAGTGTTAAGTGACGGAATTCAACGCTGCACTATGCCTTGTTAGCAATTAAATTAAAATATTAAGTGTCTAGCATAACTTAAATATTTCAATTATTTTTGCTTAAGGTATTTCCGCGGCGTTGAGTTCCACCACATAACACATAATGTCTCTAATTGAGCGAAAAGAGAGGTTATCTTGGTCTATTCTACTACTAAATAGCACCTTTCAAAATTTGCATAGCAATAGTTATTTTATATATTTTAGGTATCTAAATATGCTTAGAGACAAAACGCGTTGTTGATTGCCACTCAAGTCTTGCATTAATAGAAACTGAGCGTTTTAACTTCCTAGGTTCCCAGGTTCCCTATGCCGAGTACGCAAACTGAGGAAGAAAGCGAAGCCTCAAGCAATTATTACATATTATAAAACTATCTGTCGTTCCTCCGTGGAAGCCTAAAGTGCGTATGGTAGAGTCACGTTGCCAGTAATGGCAACACGCATGGGCAGACTCGACCGGATTGTTACCACCCCCGGTATTTAAGACCGGCGTTAAGTAGTGGCTTTGGCCACTGCGTTTCGTATTAGGTAATGCCGTGCTCCGGTGCCCATCCACTTTAAAAGATGGCAACACTCCCGGAGCTCCTCTGGAGTATCGGGGCCGTGGGCGACGGTAATCACTTACCATCACGTGACCCGTACGCTCGTTTGCCGTCTTTCCCATAAAAAAAAAGCTATGGTTATGCGTCCGAATTCTGTTCGGGCAAGTAATTAGAGCAGTTTCACGCTGTATAATGTACATTGCAAGGTTTATAGAGGCAACCTGGGAACCTAATGTTAAGATAATCCGATCCGTTTTTTACTTCCCGCTGATCTTGAGGCATTGCGTGTTGAATGGCGGAACGCTTTGCTTTGTTACCAGAGCGAAGAAATGAAAATATTAAATATTTTATTTATATATATTAAAAATGTCACTTCTTGGGCTCGGGATTAAACCTACAACCTGTCATCCGCAGTTACACGCCCGTGCTCCTGAGTCACGACAGAATTACCATAATTACGCTGTGTCAAAAACATAGCATAGAGTACCGTCACTCAAAGTAAAGATCAAATAGTTCCAACTTTAGGTTCCCTCTGGTTACCCTCTGGTTACCCTGCTTCATATAAGCTAGAGCGTGAAAAGATCACTTTTCTTAATGAGAATTGAACCTATACCTATCGTTCACAATCATACGCTCCATTCATTCAAAACTGCGTACATATATTAAAAAAAAAATAAAGTTTTTTGCGTAAATATTTATATATGAATAGATATTATTTGAATTTTTTTCCAAAGAAAAACATACTGTAAACTTGAGCGGGACAGCAGTGGGGTGGAGTAGACTCGTTATTAAAATATTTTTATTAAATATTATTTTTTCGTTTTGGTGATGGTCGTAGATTCAAATCCCGATAGCGGAGATTTATATTTATAAGATGTATGGTTAACTTTATACGAATATTAATAAGCTAATTGCTTTTTTTAGGCTTTAAGCTTCACGCTATATCCCGCATAGCAGGTTAGGTTAGCTTCGGAACCTAGTGTTATGACACCCACTATTCAATACTTTCTGCCGAATTTAAAGCATTGCGTGTTGAGTTGCGGAACTCAACGCCGCGCTTTGCTTTGTCTTTGTTACCAGAGAGAAAAAATAAATACATATAACATTTAACTTCCTCAAGTGAAATCGAACACACACCATAAGTCGTTTATAGTACATTCTTGTACGTCTGTGCCATAACAAGCGTGAATATTATTTTAAGGCTATGATTGCCTGAACACCGAATTCTTAGGAACATTTGCTTGTTTCAAAATATAACTTAAAGTAAATATACTTATAACATAATTAGCTTCCTGAGTGGGTACCAACAGCATTTAATCCCACGCACTCTTATCATCATAGTAGTCTTGAATTGAGTAATATTCTTAACTTAACTTAGCTTCACGCTATATCCCTAGCGGGGTAGGCAGAGAGAACGGAGCGCCAAACGCTACGGTCTCGGCATACCTCTTTCGCCTCGTCCACTGTCATCAACCTCTTCATACATGCCCTCCGGGGGGTCCTCATGCTTTTTACGTGACCTTCCTCCAGTATCGTCGATACTGTGTTTTCGAAGGTCAACCGAGGTCTCCCCCAATGAGTAATATTCTTTTACTTTAAATTGTTAAAATGGCAAGTCTAAAAACACTTCTTTATAAATATCATATCTATCGCTTTTCATTGAGGCCCCATTAATTTTTCGAATATATGGTCAGTCCCTAGAATATCCTGGTATTAGAAAAATTTGTTATTTAATTATTGAAGCTTAAGTTAAGCTTGTGTTTTATAACATTCCAAATAGTAAATTCTATATATTTAATTTTCTGTATTACTAAATGATTAACTGCAAACAGTAGAGAAATATTAGCAACAGTGCACTATTCACTTCGTCATAGTTTTCCTTATTATAATTTGCTTGAATAATTAAATAAATATCATAATCAAACAGTACAACATCGCATATATTGTTAACGTTAAAAGGGGTCACTAATATAAATTACAAATAGAAGATGTCCTAGAAACGATTATTGTGGGACACCCATCTAGAAATCAACCGGACGACTTTACATTAGGGGCATTCCACGTCAATCGGGCAGGAAAATATTTTTGATGTTTCCAATTTTAGTAATGTTTAAATATGTTATTGGTATATATGTCCTCAAACTAGATATACAGTATTTTAGAAATTTATTTTCTATTTATAGTTAATAAGTTGTAGGACATTGAAATTTTAATTAACTATAGCGTATTTATTATTTCAAACGCAATCACGAAGTTTTAAAAATTATAATCCAATAAACTAACTAATTAAATATGTATTCGAATTAATGAGCTTTCTAATAGCTGTTTTGAAAATTTAAAGATTTTTTTTTTTTAAAAAAAAAAAAATAATTTTTGTTTTTAAATTGATTTTTATCAAAGTTGGAGCTGTTTATTTTTTTATTTTTTTTTTACGAATAGAACTTGGTGTAAGATACTCTATACCAAGTTTCATAATGGGCCCAAAAGCAGCTTAGGAGCTAGAGCAGTTATAATGCTAGAAGGCGGCGACTGCGCTGGTGACGACCTACAAAATCTTTAGATCGAGCTAGCCAGCGCCAGCGCGGTCGCCGCCTTCCGGCATTATAATCAACCGATTAAATGGCAAGTTTTCAGTAAGAGCAAGTTTCTGAGTTAAGCACAAAAAACGCACAAACAAACAGACAAAAATTTACAAAAAAGAATCATTTGTTTTGGTTTTTTTTTATGGAAAAGACGGCAAACGAGCGTACGGGCCACCTGATGGTAAGTGATCACCGTCGCCCACGGCCCCGAGTAACTCCAGAGGAGCTACAGGAGCGTTGCCGTCGTTTAAGGTGGAAGGGCACCGCGGCCCGGTATTACCTAATGCGAAACGCAGTGGCCAAAGCCACTACTTAACGATGGTCTTAAATGCCGGGGGTGGTAACAATCCGGTCGAGTCTGCCCATGCGTGTTGCCATTACTGGCAACGTGACTCTACCACACGCACTTTAGTCGCCTCTTACGATACCATCAGTGCCAGGGTGATCCTATTCTAAGCCGGAATCACATGGCGTATCTCTACTACAATTATAAACGCTCCTTATAATATTTTGTTAATATATCGATGTACAGACAGCAATCTATTACGTATTTATACTATACTATAGATATAATTATTTATATATTTCTAGTTATGGTTGCGTAGAACTATCAACTGTTTAGGACCAATATTTCAATTTGCAAAGATATCTAAACGTGATATGTGTGGTAGTAAGGAGGCAAAGAGAGGCATTGAATTCCGCCATTCAACACGCAACGCTTCCGGCGCAAAATCAAGAAGGAACAGACGTGTCCCAATAGAAACAGAGTATCTGAACATTAGGTTCCCTCAACCTTCCCTGCCTTAGCGGGATACAGCGTGAATCTCGTAAATTATTTCACGTTTTTCCTTTATTTCGGTCTACTCCACGCCAGTATCCAGCACTTCCGTTAACCCAGAGCGCCCGCGGCCGTACCAATTAGCGAGTTCCGATGCAAAGTTCCCAACGAACAATGACATTTAGGGTGAAACATAGTAAATATGGTATCCTAATTTATATGTAATAGTCTAGATCTTTTTTCAGCTTCACGCTCTATCCCGCTGAGCAGTGTAGGCATGGAACTTGGAAACCAAGTGTTTCCATTAAAACAGTTACGATTCCCACTTTCCGAGGTATTCCATGTAGAGTTGTGCAACTTAACGCTGCGCTTTGTCATAAAAAAAATTAAAATATGAAATATTTCATTCGCTAGTCCCGAAAACCTGTCGCACATTACAGTCATACATTTGTGCACCTCAAGCTCAAGATTTTTTAATGATTTTTAGTTATTTTCCAAATATTTTTTGTTTATAAAAACGTGCTGTAATCAGTATCTACGTAAGGTACATTAGGGGAACCTAGTGTTAACCTTAAAATATTTTTCGAATAGTTACTTGTTGAACGGCGGAAGTTAACGCCGCTATTTCTCTAGTTACCAGAACGAGAAAATGGAAATGGTTCATCAGTCAATGTGGGCTCTGGAATTCTCGACCGCCGTCTTTACAGCAAGCTATGATAACGTGGAGATTTGAATATTTATTTTGTATTATTCTGATTTGAAGCTGACACATCTTGGCCCAGTAATGAAATCCTATATTTTTTTATCTTCACATTGTATCCCATAAAATGGTGGTCAGAAGGAACGTGGGAACCTAGTGTTATAACACTCAGTTCCCATTAAAACACTTCCGTTCCCCACTTTCCAGTGAATTCTCGAGACTTGTTTGTTGAGCAGCAGGCGGCAGTCAATTCATCGTTTTGCCTCGATATCAATTTGCTTTTCTATATTGAGATTGTAAAGTTCAATAAGTATTAAGTTCGATTCTTACCCTGGGGAGTTAAATAATATATATTTTGAATGTTTTCGTTCTAGAAACGAGGCAAAACGCGGCGTTAAGTACCGCTATAATGCCGCATGAATTTAGCGGAAGGTGGACGGACGTGTCTAAATTTAAACGGAGTCTTAACAGGTTCCCAGGTTCCCTCTGCCTACCCCACCATGTTCGAAATACATTGTGAAGCTAAAATAATAATATTTCTTTTTACAACCCCTTCTCTTAATGAGGGCACGAAACGAAACAAGCAACGAATAAATCCGGAATGCAGTATCTTTTTAAATTTTACATATTGAAGTAATTAATACTTTAGACGAGTGCTGTTGAGTTCGTACGCTACTACAGTAGTTGCGTTATCTTTTTCATATATATATATTTTTATCTATATATGTTAAGTTATATGAAACGGGGGCAGCCGTTGAGTAGTGAACGACAGGTACAGATTCGATCCCAGGAAAAATAAATATTTCGTATTTTTCATTTTCTCGCTGATCTCTGATTTACACGTCGTTGAGTTTCGCGAGGAAAATGAAACTCACCATAATTTAAGAGTTCAGTGGGAAGTCGGGAACGGAAGTGTTTTTATGGGAACGGAGACACTCCGTTAGTTAAGGATAGGTTTTTAAACACATTAAATATTTATATATATATATATATATATATATATATATATATATATATATATATATATATATATATATATATATATATAAATATATATATATATATATATATATATATATATATATATATATATATATATATATATATATATATATATATATATAAATATATATATATATATATATATATATATATATATATATATATATATATATATATATATATATTTACTTTTAAATATAAATATTTAATATGTTTAAAAATAAACATTAAAACCATTCCAATTAAATTACCTCGAGTGGGGATCGAAGCCACGGCCTGTCGCATTTACAGCTGCATCCTACCGCCGCTACGACACGACGGTCCTTACTATAAATCTACTATAAATATAAATAATCTATATCTATAGTAATATCTTGAAGTCTAGAACTTAACGAAATATTTTGGAGCCCGAATTACTTGGTTTGGTGCAAATCTTTAATCAAGAATCTGAAATATTGGACTACGCCAATGAAAGGTATTCAATGGCGCAGTGGTAGTTAGGAATGCTTTGAGATTCCGGGGTTGTATTGCTTGTAATAGAGGTAGCGGGATCAAATTTATATAAACGCAGCTAAGTAAAATGTTATTTACGTGCTTAAGCAGTAGAAGCTCTGATAGCAAGGCTGGGGGCGGCGTTGAGTTCCGCCTTTCAACACGCAACGGCTCAAATTGAGTAGAAAGCTGGGAATGGAAGTGTTTTAATGGTTACAGAATGTCTAACACTAGGTTCCCAAGTGACGCTGACACAAAAAGATAATTTGTATATCTGTATTATTGCCGTCTTCGGGAACCCACATAGGTACGTAGGGAAGTGCTACGAAAACGAATATTTTCTTATTTAAATATCAAATCAAGTTACATGAGAGCCCTTATACGAAAAAATATCTCTCGTCACATTTTTTTTTATATCTTCACGCAGTATCCCGCACGAGACAGGGTTGGCAGAGGGAACCCGGGAACCTAGTGTTAAGACACTCCGTTCCACTTCCGTTCTCCACTTTTCTCATCACATAATTTATTTAAAATTAATTTCTCCTTTTTCAATTAAATACATTTTCAACGTGGTCTTTGAAAAAGAATGTTTTTATTAAATCGAGTTGTACGTATATAATAATTGTGACACGGCGTTGAGTTACGCCACTCACCACGCAATGCCTCGATAATTTGGCGGAAAGCGGATTGATGGACCTTTTCAGATATTACTAGTAAGCCACAAGAGTTTTCATTCATATAATTTATAGCCTTAAGTACTTGCAGTACATTAAGGTCTTTTTTCAACTATTTTTTTAAATTTCACACAATATTCCGAACATGTCAGGGTGACCAAAGGGAACCTGGGAGTCTAATGCTAAGACAAACCGACCCTCTCAATTAGCGCCGAATTCTTAGGACATTGCATGTTGACTGACGTAACTCAACATCGCGCTTGCCTTGCCTCGTTGCAAGAGCCATGGAATTAAAATATTAAATAGCTTCGTCTGCTTGAATTACATTATTTTATCTATTAATTTCAACTGCTTTCTTTTTCTAATAACATTATCACTTTTAAAATATTGAAAATTTCAGGGAAATTAACAAAAAGTAGCAATTTTGTGGCAATAATACTTTCAACGTTACGACAAAGGAAAGTTGCTAAAATATAACTAAGAGAAAGTGCATTTAATTCTTACAGCCATTTCTGAGCCCTACAACATAAATAAACCCTCTCCTATAAGATGTTATTTAATATATCTTCAATGAACAGACAATGATTATTATAAGTATAGATTTCATTTCCTAGAGTGAGGATCACATCCAGCATCCGTTGTGTTTACAGTCACACGCTTCTGCCTGCGCCACGACTGGCCCAAACCATGTATTTAATTAATTTTCCAAACATAATTTTAATTAAATTTAAATATGTCTAAAACAAAAAACTGTAATGAAAAATCTTATAAATATATATATTTTTTTTCATAAATGAATACAGAAGTACTTTACATATTTGGCTGTTACCTTTTCACTGCGTTATTCCGTACAGCGATGAGAGGCTCAAAACAGATCACGGGATGGGGTTTGTCTGTAGATATCGATATTTATATTATTTTTTTATAGCTTCACGCTGTATCCTGTATAGCAGGATTGGCCAAGGGAACCTGGGAACCTAGTGCTTTAGTCCGTTACGATTTCTATTTCTATTTGCCTACAAACTCTGGAGGCATTGCTTGTTGAATGGTGGAAATCAATGTCATGCTTTTCTCGTTATCAGTGCAAGGAAATGAAAATATTAAATATTTTAATCTTCGAGTTGGAGAAGCCACAAGTTATCGCGAAAACTTAAAATATTACATGTCATCAGATGTTCAATTAAATGTTATGTTTCATATTTCTGGGTAAAAATTTATATATTTCAGTCTTCATACTTTAGTCATAGCGAATGTGACCTTCAGGCCAGTTTAGAATAGAGTGTCAAACGCCAACGACTCTTGATAATTCTTTATTTTGTCCACTGCCACCATCATCATCATCTCACGTGGGATCCTCATTCTCACGTGAGCTTTCTGGAAGGACGAGCAGTACGAGAAGCTAGAAATCTTGCTTTTGAAAACATAGTATCATTGATATTGTGTTTTCAAAAGCAACACAGATACAGGCAACTCTAGCCTTGTACTACTCGTACTTGCTGCCTAAATCTCTTTTACTATACTTTCATCGTTTATTCTTGCAAAATGTCCACTAAGCATGTTCTTCTTTATTACCACTGTAAGATCCTCGATAATATCGGACGAACGGTGGAGATCGAACAAAACAACAAAAAAGTCACTTGCTTGTGCCCAGGCGCCACGACGGCGCCTCAATACTACCAAGCCACCATTAATACATGACTTTCCTTACTTACTTACTTAGCTTCACGCTATATCCCTAGGGGTGACGGCAGAGAGAACGGAGCACCAAACGCTACGGTCTCGGCATACCTCTTTCACCTCGTCCACTGTCATCAGCCACTTCATACATGCCCTCCGGGGAGTCCTCATGCTTTTTACGTGACCTACCTCCAGTATCGTCGATACTGTATTTTCGAAGGTCAACCGAGGTCTTCCCCTCCCTCTCTCACCACTCACTTTTCCTTCATAAATCTTTCTTACCATTCTTTCATCACTCATTCGCTCGACGTGCCCAAGCCACCTGAGCATGTTCTTCTTCATTCTCACTGTGACATCCACGCTAGTACCTACCATTCTGTGTATCTCTTCATTGGGTATGCGATTAGACTAAACTGACTCCGCATATCCGACGAAGAGATCGCATCTCTACAGTATTCTTTATTTTTTATTATTATCTTTCTTACATTCTTCCTCCGTAATACTCACGTTTCGCTAACGTATAACAGTGTCGGTACCAACACTGCATTGTGTACGGCCAAACGCGCAGCTATGTTTCGCCGTCTCAACAATGCAGCTAAGGCCCCGTTAACTCTGTTACCGGCCTTTATTTTAGCAATACGCCTTTTCACATCCATTTCGTATCTTCCGTCTCTGCTAAACATACTTCCCAGATATACTACAGTTTATTCTTTCTTCATTATCATTAAAATACCAAAATCTTTTTCATATTCGTTAACAGCTTTAGATACATTTCACACAATTCTTTGAGAGTGGTGACCAATAATTTGGTACACATTCTGATGATGCAATGAGTTTTTTTTTAGGAAAAGACAAGGCAAACTCGCATACGGGTCATCTGATGATGAATGATCACCGTCGTCCACGGCCCCATATAACTCCAAGGTAGCTACAGGAGCGTTACCGGCCGCCAAGGTGGAGGTGCCTTTCACTTATACGTCATTTTACTTCAGATCTCTGAAACAAATATCTAAATATAAATTAGTCAAAACTTGTTTACTCAAAATTGGATGCATTGTAATTGGTTTAACCAAAATATTGCAACTTGTTAGGTTCTACTATTTTATATATAAGGCTTTACAGCTTGCCCATTTTACTAATATATGATATACATATATAGCGTATAACGCTGTCAAATGTTTTTTCAAAGTTTATATTTCTTCCGCATCGGCCTATCTGGTCTCTCTTGTAATTCCCTCGTTCATATTTCAGTATATATTATAACATCTAAGCTAACCAAACTAAAAGAAAAAAAAACGCAAGAAAAGAATATAAAAAAATAAATACCAGATAAAAATAAATTATTTAAGCAAAAAAAAAAATGATCTCCACAGAATCCTAAGTCACGAAATATAAAAAAAAATCGATATATCGATAACAACAGGTCACATCACTACTCTAATGAAGGTAAACTTTTAAAGGTTGTATGAATATTTGTAGATACTAGATTCGTATTTAGCATCGAAATTCATATTATAGTTTAAAATAAATAGTGAAAAGGCGTGTCGATAGTTTGGGTGTATGGAAATAGAAAAAAAATATGTTCTGTCGATGTTTTACGTAAATAATTCTAAAGAGTTGTGTTCATTGAAATTATTTAACGTTTCTGTGGATAATGTATTAGTTAGTAACAAGATTTGAAGCCGCTACTGTCGAGGTCTAGAACTTTGGGTAATCAAAATATATCTTTCTATGTATATAGATAGCGGGAACGTAGTGTTACAACACTCCGTTCCCCACTTTTTGTCGAAATTGAGGCAAAAAGTAGGGAACATCGAATTTCTTCTCTCTGGTAACGAGGCAAAGCGAAGAAATGCAGGCATTTAATATTTAAATTTAAAATATGAAATATTTTATATCCTCGAATGGCCACATATAAATTAAATTAAAAAAGTTAAAGTTTAATCAAAAAATTTAATAGCGTGAAAAGAAAAATATGTTCAAATATCTTTGAACATATTTTTCTTTTCACGCTGTATCCTGCACATGGCCAGGAAGGCAGCGGGAACCTTGAGCCCTAGTGTTAAAAACACTTTCATTCTCCATTTAACACGGAATGCACTTTAGGTAGTGATAATATACCTTCCTATATATATGTATATATAACATTTTTCAAGTTATTTTTTCCAAACCAATTACGTAGAGAATCTTTAACATATTCAGCGTATCCCGCATAAAGCAGGGTTGTCAGTGGAAGCGTAGTGTTTAGACACTCCGTTCCCCAAACACCATCCATTTTCAAGACATTTGAATTATCAACGTCGCGCTTTGCTTCGTTACTAGAGCAAAGAAATATATCGAACCCACAACCTGTCGTATGTACATACGCTCGCTTGTGCCGCTGCGCCACGATAGACTCATTTCTTAATATATAATATAACTTATCACTATATTTACTTTGTCTTCCATTAAACTGAGAGTCACTCTGCCGGCATTACAGGAACACCTGAGACTGGCGGTCATAACGCTCGCGAAACTGTAGTTTAACTATTAGTTTGACATTTTTTCATTTTCCTTCCATTAAAAAGGAAACACCAACACAGCAAACAAAGAATTTAGTGTTAAAACACTCACTTTTTGTTCAATTTGCGAGATTCTGCGTGTTCAGGCGTAACTCAATCCCGCACTTGGTCTTACAAAGCGGGAAAAATAAATTTAATGTAATTAGTTCATATAATTGAGATTAAATCCGCAACTGGCGTATTAAATGTCATACCTTTTTCTACTGCGCCGTAATTGCCTGTTTACTACACCACAAGGACACAAGTATTCAGCTGCAAATGGCGGCGGTTAATTTTAAAGTCCCATTTTAAAGTCCCATCCCCGAAAAATGGGAAACAGATAGTTCCCTACTGTGATATGTGTGGGTTACAACTCTCAGAGTGGGTGTAAACCTTGATAAAAGTCATAAACAAAACAAAAAGTAATTAACTACAAAATATATAATCATTTAAAATATCATTTATATTAAAAAGAACATATTAATATCATAAATTTGAGATCGTTTTAACGCATCCACATAACATACCACTGTAAAGGCGACCGTTTTGGGTTCAATTCTCAAAAGCTCTCATAAGAAAGAAGACTAAGCATGGTTTCGATGCCTGGAACGTTAATAGATATGAGAAACGCAATTTTGAACCACAGGTTCCCTTTGAGTACCCTGCTATGTACAAAATACTGCGTATTTTCAAACTATAGTTACCTATAGAATAAAATATATGGTAGAAATCAGCTCTAAAATGACAGCGGCCGCCAGAATGGAAAAAGTTCACCCCTCTTAAGGCCACGATATTTATTAATGCTATTAATTAATTGTAAATTAACGAATTTTTTTTTCAGCTTCACGCTGTATCCCGCACTAGGCAGGGTAGGCAGAGGGAACGGAAGTGAAACCTAGTGTTATGACACTCCGTTCCACTTCCGTTCCCCACTTTCCGCCGAATTTGAGGCATTGCGTGTTGAGTGGCGGAACTCAACGACGCGCTTTTGCCTTATTACCAGAGCGAAGAAATGAAACATTAAATATTCAAATTGAAAATATTAAATATTTCATTTCCTCGACTGGGGATCGAACCCAGAACCTGTCGGTTACAGTCACACTCTTGTGCCGCTGCGCTACGACAGGCCTCATTAACGAAAATATAAATATTTTAGTACTAACCTAAATAATTTCTCTTTTTTTAAGTTCGCAACAGTGTGATGATAGACTCCGCACGTAGCAGGGTAGGCAGAGGGAACCCGGGAACCAGCTGTTAAGAAGCTATGTTCCGTTTACCACTTTCTGTTGAATATGTAGCATTGTGTGTTGAGTGGCGTAACTCAACGCCGCCTTTTGCCTACTAGAGGGGAGAAAACAAAATGAAAATTATTATTTGCCTCAGATTTGGAGTTAAATGGGGAACGGAATAGAGTGTCTTAACACTAGGTTCCCAAGTTCCCTCTGCCCACCCTGCCATGTGCGGGATACAGCGTGAGCTGAAAAAAGTCTTTATAAAGTTGGTAATATCAGCCAATGTGAAGCCAGTCTTAACGCAGGAGTACAGACGTTTGAAACAGATTGTGGGTTCGATTAATTGTCAAGGAAAATTAAATATTTGTAGGAAACGCGGCGTTGAGTTCCGCCACTCAATACAAATTCCTCAAATTAGTAAAAATTCCGCAAAAGCGTTAATGGGAGTGTCTCAACACTTATTTCCCAAGTTCTATCTGCATGAAAAAATAAAATCTCTTAATACCAAGTCCCTGCTGACCTAAAAACAGAAAAAAAAAATCGAACATATTTTTCCTTACACGCTGTATCCCGCACATGGCGAGATAAGCAGCGGGAAACTTGGTAACTTGTGTTAAAACACTTCCGCTCCTCACTTTCCGCCGCGGAACTTAACGCCGCCGATAAAACAAATGTTTTATAATAAATATCGATTCACTCACGCTTCCTTATTAACTGCCTTCTAGTAAATTAATATAAAAAATAATATAACTAAGTTCATATCTGGAAGGCTGGAAGTACTCCATACGTGCCCGTGCATATGATACGTGCTCAATTGTTTGGTGAAAAAGTTTTGGTTCCGTAGAAATGTGAATAGCAACGGTTCTATAATGATTTTTTTTTTATTTCTACTCCTTTTTATTAAAAATGGAATGCAGAGAGACTTACTCTCTTTCAGCTTCACGCTGTATCCCGCTCTTGGCAGTGTAGTTAAAAGGAACTTGGGAACCTAGTGTTAACGAATTTGAGGCATTGCGCTTTGAGTGGTGGAACTCAACGCCGCGCCTTGCCTTGTTACCAAGGTGCCAAGAAATGGAAATATTTCAATTGAAAATATTAAATTTCCTCGAGTGGGGATCGAACCCACAACCTATCGTTTACAGTCACACGTTTGTGCCGCTGCGCGACGACAGGCAATATTGAAAACTGAAGTTTGAAAACATTGGAAAAAATACTACTATGTAGAAAAAGTAGAGATAATTCAGTTTCTGATATTAAAACTAAATGTGCTATTGAGATTCGTCCCTCAACACGCAAAACTTTCGTAGTTTCTATAGAACGGAGTGTCTTAACACTAGGTTTCCTCTGCCTTCCCTACTGTACGAGTAGTAGCCGTAGATACAGCGGTATATATATATATATATATATATATATATATATATATATATATATATATATATATATATATATATATATATATATATATATATATATATATATATATATATATATATATATATATATATATATATATATATATATATATATATATATATATATATATATATATATATATATATATATATATATATATATATATATATATATATATATATATATATATATATATATATATATATATATATATATATATATATATATATATATATATATATATATATATATATATATATATATATATATATATATATATATATATATATATATATATATATATGTGTGTGTGTTTATCTATGAACTTTTTTATATTAAATTCTATACGGAACATATCGTATAATAATATAAAATTCACGCTCGTCAATTTTGTACGTACAAATTAGTTTACACGGTTGATGCGAGACATTGATATTTTTTACAGCGTTTTAATAAAAATATGCAGTGGCACAAGTGTTACTGTAAACACGAGAGATAGTAGATTCGATATCGACTCGAGAAAATGAAATATTTAAAATTTTTTGTTTTTCTGGCTCTAGCACTAAAGTAAAGCGGCGTTCAGTTCCGCTTCAGAAGTTTCTTAATTTAAACGGAGTGTCTTAACATTAGGTTCCCAAGTTTCCCTCTACCGATCCACCTGCATTGCGTGGAATAGATTATTGTCACTTACCTGCTGTAATAAACAAAGTGCGACGTTGAGTTCCGCCATACATCACGCAATTTCTTATATTTGGAATCTTAAAGCGGATAACGTTGCGTTTACGTTGCAGCGTTGAGTTCCACCACTCGACACGTAATGCCTCAGTGTAAGCGGAAAGTGGGGAACAGAAGAGAGTCTTATAAGACTAGGTTCCTAAGTTCCCTCTGCCAACCCAGGTATGTGCGGGATACAGCGTGAAACTGAAAAAAAAAAACAATTTGAGCACACGTGATGGTAGACTGATGTGGTATTTGTTGAAATGGAAATTTAAGTATCTACTGATTTACAAAATGTTTTTTTCTCTGAATTCCACAATAGAATAATCAAAGGGCAACTTGTAAGACATCACTTTGCAATTTCTTAATAATTTTCAAGACACTACGAGTTATATTGCGGAACTGAACGCTGCAATTTATCTCTTTAGCAGAGCGAGAAAAAAAAATTGGTTTCCCAGAATGAAAATTGAACTCACAATTTCGATCAATAGATAATAATTACAAAACGGCAAGTAAAGAACAGAGTGTTCCCAACCCTCTCTTCGTTGCACAATTAAAAAAAAAAAGAGAAAAGAAAGAACAAACAAGATGGGGTTGAAATTAAAACATTCATGCAAAAATGTGGGGGGATGAAAGATATTTTGAATACAATGAGAACGCGAAGGGGCAATTGTTGTACGTTTCAATAATACTTGGATCATAGCTATTAATGGATATGCTGTTGTAGTTGTTGGAATTAACGTTAAACGTGAAACGGCTGGTTTCTGTTTTTTTTTTATAGATAAGACGGCAAACGAGCGTACGGGTCACTTGATGGTAAGTGATCATCGTCGCCCACGGCTCCGACTAACTCCAGAGGAGCTACAGCAGCGTTGCCGTCCTTTAAAGTGGATGGGCACCGGGGCCCGGCATTACCTAATGCGAAACCCACTGCGTTTCGCATTAGGCCAAAGCCACTACTTAACGCCGGTCTTAAATGCCGGAGGTGGTACTAATCCGGTCGAGTCTGCCCATGCGTGTTGCCATTACTGGCAACGTGACTCTACCACACGCACTTTAGTCGCCTCTTACGACACCATCAGTCGCAGGGTGATCCTATTCTAAGCCGGAATCACACGGCTAAAAACGGTTTCGGTTTGGTTAGGTTTTTATAGTTAAAAATTATGGTAATCAATATGACTGAATCTCATTTAGGTAATACTTGGATGTTTATATTAAAAAGTGCAATTATTCAA
This sequence comes from Eueides isabella, assembly GCA_019049475.1. NCBI lineage: Eukaryota > Metazoa > Arthropoda > Insecta > Lepidoptera > Nymphalidae > Eueides > Eueides isabella. Next base: position 8,002,417 of record CM032410.1, read on the forward strand.
ATTCAAATCATTCTTTATTAAAATAGACTTTTGCAAGCACTTTTAAATTGTCAAACGAACATAAAAGTTACCACCGGACTCGGAATGTGGTTCGGCTAAGAAGAGCCGGCAACAAACTCAACAGTTGCTCTTTTCAATATTGAATGGTCTCATTGTTCAGTACATTAGTGAGTGTACTGCATGAACTACTATGATCTTAATTAAAGTATTATTGCGTTGTGTTACCGTAAATGTCAATTTTATATGGGGTGGTATTGTATTCTAATTTGGAAGTCTATATTTACTCGCTGACGCTGGTGACAAGATCTCAAATATGTAATTAGATGAAAGTTTATAGATTTTAATAAAAACGCAAAGTAGCAGTTGTACGTTTCAATAATATTTGGGCAATGGCCAATAATTAATAGTTGCAGATTAAATCATGCAATGTTTGCCAAATATACTAAATATGAGTAATGCAGGAAAGAAGGACTAATTATAGTCACATTAAAATATTTGAAAGTATTATTCTTATCTTATATTTTGAAGAGTATTCCCTAAGGATGTAACAAATTATTTTAGACAAGATTCCGTCTGCCTACTCTACCAAATGCAGTGGAAAATTTTCACTTTTTATATATATTTTTTAATGTAACATATATATTTATTTAAAGGGAAATGCGTTATTATTATTTTTTGCCAATGCAAATGTTGCACTGCTGAAAAAGGAAAATCCTAAATGATTGAGATTGACTTTTTCCGATGGACTCTCAACCATTGTACGATACACAATAAAAAATATCCCGTACGAACTTATTTGTCGTAGACTGTTCTAAAATGTTCATACTCAATATTCAATCAGTTTTAAAAAATTCCGTGAAATCAAGAGCTTAGTCTATCTATATTTAGCATTGTGCAGAAAAAAAGTGATGAAGATTAGCAACTTTAATAAATATTATATGAAATAATAATATAATATTGTGTGTAAAATTGTTATATACATTTTTGTTTATAAAAACACTTTATATCACAATAATAATTTATCTGCAAGTTTTTATAAAAAAAACGTCTTAAAACCAAACCTAGACTTTTCTCAAATTGTCTTTTCATTCTACTTGAACTGTAACAGAGCTAGTCGTAAATCCAGACTTATTGCGGGATGACGGCGAGCGCGAATCACTCGCGAGTGCATACAACGATTGGCTTGAGTTGATATTACCATCTTATTTTTATTATTTTCTATATATTTGAGATAGCAGGAGATTTAATGTTGTAATATTATATTACTTTGTTATTTATTTTTTGAATAGAAACAAAATTTATATAATTCTCTTTCTTTTTATAAAAATATGAATTTGTTTTATCACAGCTTGTGTTTAAGTCACGAATGTTTTGCGAGTTTTAAAATTTTTAGACTTTTAAAACCTCAGCTTCACGCTGTATCCTGCACATGGCAGGGTAGTCAGAGGGAACTTGAGAACCTAGTGTTAAGGCACTCTGTTCCCTTCCCCACTTTTCACTGAATTTTAGGTATTGTGCGTTGAGCGGTTGAATTCAACGCCGCGCTTTGCCTCGTTACCACAACGAAGACATGAAAACATTCACACAACAGGCCTCGTCATAATTCATGATTATATCTTAATATATTGATAAGATATTTTTACAATTGTAATTTATATATCTTTAATAATTCCGCAAGTATTATATATAAATGATTCACATTCTATTAGATAATATTCTTCTAAAACTTCATATTACTTTAAACTTTAATTTTTTTGGCTTCACGCTGTTTCACGCATATAGCGGGATAAACTGTGGGAACCTGAGAATCTAGTGTTAAGTCAATTCGTTGTCATAAATACATTTCTGTTCTCTACTTTTTTTAAGAAACATAATTGTAAATTTATCACTGTATTAGAAATAAATCCATTGAAATTCGTATAGGCCATCCAAAATTCAAACCAAAAACATCTTAAAAGCTCCATAAACAAATCCCCAAACCGAAAACCAAGAAAGAAGGTGGTAATAGCATCTCTCAAACACGACTTGATAGTAATAATTTAGGATTAAAATTTGCATTCGTAGATATGCGATTCTTTTGAAATACTCCTCAGTTGATCTCAGGTCATTGGTTCGAGCTGGATAAGATGAAGTGTCATAGGATATTACATGATATCAAATATATATTATATCATATATTTATATAGATGAGGCCTGTCGTGGCGCCGCGGCACAAGCGTGTGACTGTAACCGTCAGGTTGTGGGTTCGATCCCCACTCGAGGAGATGAAATATTTAATATTTTAAATTTTAAATATTTAATGTTTTCATTTCTTCGCTCTGGTACAAGGCAAAACGCGGCGTTGAGTTCTGCCTCAACTCAACACGAAATGCCTCAAATTCGGCAGAAAGTGGAACGGAGTGTCTTTACACTAGGTTCCCAAGTTCCCTTTGCCTACCCTGCCATGTGCGGGATACAGCGTGAAGCTGAGTGAGTGAGTGAATATATGTAGATAGAAACTAGTACAGCGTGCTACTTGTAACGAGGTAAATGGTGGCGTTGAGTTACGCCACTCAAAACGTATGTACGTATCGGAAAGAAGGGTACGGCAGTTTTAATGTGCATTGTGTCTTGAAACTAGGTTCCCAGGTTCATTTTGATTATTCTACTCAGCATGGGCTGAGCTAGAAAATCGTAAGTGATCGATGTTTTTATATGAAAGATATAAGAAAAATGGCTTTTGAAGGCAAATTACAATGTAAGAAGACTTGAAAGGATTAATTAAAAGTGTTTATATATTTATCTGTGCGTTTATGAACTCTGTTCTTAAAAACGGCTTGACCGATTTAAATGTTGTTTTCATTATTGTATTTATGCAAGCTTTCCTTAATATCTAATAATTGTTTTTTTTTTAATCTGTATACACGCAGTAAAGTTATATCATTATATTTTTTTTATCTTCAATCTGGATCCTGCACATAGCATGGTAGGCTGACGGAACCTGGGAACCTAATGTTAAGACACTCCGTTCTATTCCTTACTTAGTGCCGACTATCAGGCGCGTTAAGTGGTGGAATTCTCCGCCGCACTTTGCCTTATTTCCAGAGCCAAGAAATGAAAATATTATTTTTTTCTAATAGCGGAGATCGAACCCACGACCTGGCACGTTGACAGTCATATGGTTGTGCTGCGCCACGTCAAACTTCTATTATTTTCACATATTTTTTCTAAAATAATAGTAGTTTTTTTGTTGAATTGGCTGATGTTTTTTATTTCAACTTCACGCTGTCGTCCTCATCATGGGGAACTTGGAAGTCTATACAAATGAATTATTTACTAACCTACAATACATTTATATCCCAGTAACATCGACAACTTTAGAATTGCAATAAAGTCTAAAATTATTACTAGGCAGCGTTAAGTTCCGCCACTAAACTCCGTGGAATATTTCTCTTAAGTCCCAATAAAAATGAGCTGTTTTCCAAACAGATATAATAAAAAAAATCATATTTTTATGTTAATAAATAAAAAATATTAATAATATTCGTGGCCTGTTGTAGCGCAGCGGCACAAGCGTGTGACTGTAACCGACAGGTTCTGGGTTCGATCCCCGGTCGAAGAAATGAAATATTTAATATTTTTAATTTAAATATTTAATGTTTCATTTCTTCGCTCTGGTAATAAGGCAAAGCGCGGCGTTGAGTTCCGCAACTCAACAAATGCCTCAATTTCGGCGGAAAGTGGGGAACGGAAGTGGAACGGAGTGTCACTCTGCCTACCCTGCCACGTGTAGGACAGTGTGAAGCTAAAAAAAAATATATTTATATACTCAACTCTACTCATTTTCACGCTTTATCCCGCACACGGCAGTGAAGGCAGAGGGACTTCTATTCCCCAGTTTCCATCGAATTTGAGGCATGGCGTGTTGAGTGGCGGAACTCAACGCCGCGTTTCGCCTTGTACCAGAGCGAAGAAATGACAACAATAAATATTTAAATTGAAAATATTAAATATTTCATTTCCTCGAGTTGGGATCGAACCCACAACCTGTCGGTTACAGTCACACGCTTGTGCTACTTTACATATACTACTGTACTGTAATATCTACTTTACAATAAATAGTAAATACTCAACAGGTACCCACCATTATGTATGGTGAAACATGTCAATGACCGAATGAAAACTCCACTCAGAATCTACGGCCGATATGTGGCCATGAATATAGCGGGTAGATTATTTGTATAATATTGATATATTTGCCGAAAAGTAGGGAACGAAACGTTGTGTTTTAACACTAGGTTCCCATGTTCCCTCTACTTACCTTGCCGGTTGTGGGGTGTAGCGTAAAGCTAAGATTTTTAAATATATATAATTTTATATATTATGCGCCTATAGCCGCATGGAGCACAGTCATGGTACAGGCAAATAATCCATTGACAAGATACACTGTCAATATTTCCATACATTTAATAAGATATATATATATATATATATATATATATATATATATATATATATATATATATATATATATATATATATATATATTTACTATATATATATATATATATACTAATACTAACCCTGTGTGTACATAATGTATATATTTATTTTAATATATGTATTTTTTTTTGTTATAGAAGGCAATTTTTAACTTGATCTTTTTTTTTTAATATGCATTCCCTTATTGTGTAATAATATTTTTTCTACCTAACCTCTTTCGTGTCTTCTCCATTCAACGTAACATTGGCGAAGTGATATGTGCTCAACTGGCACGCTCGGAACGCCATAATCAAAGAACCATACCAAGATATAGATAGAGAGATAGAGGAACTCTTATTATCCTCTCAGCTTCACGCTGTATCCCGCACGAGGCAGGGTAGGCAGAGGGAACTCGGGAACCTAGTGTTAAGACACTCCGTTCCACTTCCGTTCCCCACTTTCCGCCGAATATGAGGCATTGCGTGTTGGGTGGCGGAACTCAACGCCGCGCTTTTGCCTTACCAGAGCGAAGAAATGAAACATTAAATATTTATGAAATTGAAAATATTAAATATTTCATTTCCTCGACTGGGGATCGAACCCAGAACCTGTCGGTTACAGTCACACTCTTGTGCCGCTGCGCCACGACTCTTATTATCCCATTACTCATATTCGTTTTTACACACGGTTCCCAAGTTCCCCCTGCATGGGGACCATGTGCGGGATACAGCGTGAAGCTGAGTTACATTTTTTGTTCTTTCAATATCAATAGAATTAAATTGTAAGGTTTTTTTATATCTCTTATTTTTCATTGATTCCTTATAAACTTGATTGATTTTAAACTATAATTTACTGTTAAAAAAATATGTCAAATTTGCAAATGTGTCATTGTAGCACTAAACTAATTTTCACTTAAAAATTATTAATAGATATCAGAACCACAATTATCATAATTACAGACTATATAAATGTACATATATACATGTAACACATTTACGGTAATGATAGACAGACAATGCACAGAAAAAACTACTGAACTTGAAGAGTTACATTTAGATAGGTTAAGAAATGTAGGGTAGTAGTATAAGAGGATTTCTGGAAATACTTACGAGAACGGAATAAACGAGATTTAACGTTGTACAATCTACGGAAACGATATCATCGGCTAGTTTATAAAAAAAAAACACTTAATAACAGCGCCATGTTGCCATAATAACGAATAAAAATATAATGTATGAGCAATGACCACAATTTGTGACTAAATATTTATAAAACTTAATGCTATTGATGTAGAATATTCAGAGAGAAGAAAAGAGAAGCGTAACTCAACGTCGTTTTAAAAAAATCCATAAAAGAACGCTATTCTAATGGCCCAAACAACCGGTCAGTATTACCGTTACATCGACATGCGCTTACGCAACGCGTAATTGATTTATCTAATAAGTACCTTACGATTTTCGTTGCATTCGCCGTGAAAAGCCTTTAAATGCAGTTTTGACATTGATTTGTAGGCTGAAGGTCGTAAGTTCGATATTTGTTTATACGAAGTGGTGCAGGGACTCAAGTGAGACTATAAACACAACGCAACCATTACGTTGACTCAAATCCCGTTCGGGTTTGAGTATTATTTAAAGTTTATTTTTCCTAAACTAATCGCAAAGGGATTCGGCTTTCAACACGTAATGTTTTGAGAATTCAACGGAAAATGAGCAACGGAAATATGTTAATGGAACGGAATCTTGACACTTGGTTTCCTCAGTCTGGCTGGCTTTGTGCGGGATACAGCGTGAAAAATAAAACATAATTATTAAGGCCATATGGCACAGGCATGGCATTGAAAACGTGACAGGTTATGGGTTCGATGCCGACTCGAAAAAATGAAATATTAAATATTTTCAATTTAATATTTAATGTTTTCATTACGGTCGGTACAAGGCAAAACGCAGCGTTGTGTTCCGCCACTCAACATGCAATGCCTCAAATACAGTGAAAAGTATAAACAATATACCTTGAGAAACTGGTATGAACTAGGTTCCCAGGTTCCCTCTGCCTACTCTCCCATGTGGGGATACAGCTACTTATCAGAGTCAGTCAAGGAACGGTTGACTGAAAAGACAATGGGGTCCACTCGAGGAACTAACTAATTTTCATGCTGTGACGTTACACGTTATTCGACTGTGCAAGTGACAATTGTGCGTTCAATTTCCACTGTAGGATATAAAATATTTAATATTTCCTCGCTCTGGTAACAAGGCAAAGCGCGGGGTTGAGTTCCGAAAATTCGGCGGTTAGGTAAAATGAGTGTCTCAACACTATATTCCCTTTGCCTGCCCTGCTGTATATGGGGTACAGAGAGAAGGAAAACGAAAAAATAACCTGAACTGACATAGAATTTCTAAGCATGACTACAACAGGTTCAATTCCACGCTATACATATAATAACTCTATTAAGAAATTTGATATTAAAATGGTTCTTAAACTGGCTTTAGCATAGTTATATAAGCATTTAGACGATGATGAGAAATGGAAGTCACTTAATAAGAACGTAGAGTTTTAACTACTAATTCTGAACGTAAAAAAAAAATACATAAACAAAATACTACGCCGTGATGAATAGACGAAAATTAAAATGGCGTACTTACAAGGTGATCGACCCAACAAAAAAAAAGTAGTAGTATTTGTATGAAAAATAATTCAGCAAACAAACAATACTTAATTTAGAATATATTAAGATGATTTGAGACCTGTTGTGACTGTAAATGCCACAGGTTCAATTAACCATCGAGGAAATTAACTAAAGCAAACTGTGTTTCAAATTTAGCGGAGAGAACGCAACTGCCTTAATATTAACAGAGTGTTTCAATACTAGGTTCCCAAGTTCCCTCTGCCTACTGCAGGCTAGATGGGATCTTGGGACCCTACGTGTAGGATACAGCATATTAAAAAGTAACGAAAGTAACTATGCGATTAGTATCCTGCAATCAAGACACGCTAGCGGTTTCAGCCAAGTTGAAAAACTGGATATACGCCAATCGAGGGTACTCTGTTCTTTTTCATGTAGTTCTGTACACGTGGTTAAGCTCTGTAGCCAGTATCTACTGTATATTTAATTAAAGTACTGATAATTATTGATAATAACTGAGGAACGAAGTGATGTGGTGAAAGATAGCCAAGTTAAATTGAAAACAGAGAAGTAATGAACTACGTATTTAACTTGGCTCCCTTTTCTTGTTTAGACTTTAGATATCATATACGAGTATTCTACCGTTTTGAGACCCGTCGTGGCGGAGTGGCAGAAACGTGTGACTGTAAACGATAGGTTATGAATACGCTCCGGTAACAAGGCAAAGCGCGGCGTTGAATTCCGCCATTCAACACGCAATGCATCAAATTCGGCGGAACGTAGGGAACAGAAATGGTTCGTAGTGTCCTTAACATTAGGTTCCCAAGTTCCCTCTACCTAGCCTGCCATGTGCGGGATACAGCGTGAACCTGAGTATATGTTCTGCCGTCATAGATTAATGAACTATCAAATACAAAACAAGTAGTTCCCGAGATTAGGGCGTTCACCTAATCTCATCTTTAGAACATTAAAGTACAGAAAAAGAACAGTTAAATATATATTATTCTAATGAATTGAAGTTATAGACGAAGTACTTTAGTAAAAAACTGTACAGCGGTTTTTAAATGAGTAAGCAAATATTGAATGGATTTCAAGTTTTTTTTTTTAAATATTGGTAAAACGTCGTGACTTTGTGAATTAAAAAGGAGTTATGTATTTATGATTGTTTGGACGGCGTTAAGCTACGCCTCTTATCGATTAGTGTCTTGCAAGTTAAGCGAGAAAGTGGCAACGGAGTGTCTTAACACTTGAAGTACTTTACGGAACTTTTTTCCTATCATGACTTAGTTCTTTGCTTCTTTGCCTTTTTAAGAGTTTTGTGTGACGGAGCTTAACTCCGTATTTTGTCTTAAGACACTACAAATTTTATATTTTCTTCTAAATTCTCTTCTTTGTGTACATTTTGATTACGCCATCTTCTTCAAGAGGAGAGGAGATATTTAATAATTAAATAATTACTATGCACATATGTATACACTGTTAGTCCCCTGTGGCGCAAGGGCTCAGTCGTGACTTTTAAATATTTTTCGTTATGGGTTTGATTCCCGCTCGTGAGAATGAAATATTTTTATTTACAAATACAAATATTCTTTTATATAAGTTTGAATTGCCTCAATAAATGTATATAATGTATATTTTTTCTTTGAGGCTTGTCGTGGAGTGGCCGTACAAGTGTTTCACTGTAAAAGCGACAGTTTATGAGTTCAATCGCCACTTGAGGAAATAAGATAATTAATATGTTCATTTCTTCATTCTAGTTACAAAGCAAAGAGCGGCGTTGAGTTCCGCTACATAAATGTTTCAAATTCGCCGAAAAGTGGGAAACGGTATGGAGTGTTTTAACACTAGGTGCCTAGGTTCTGTCTGGCTATGCTGCGATGTGCGGGATACAGCGTGAAGCGTGAAGAAAAAGCGTAATCATTTTCTTTAAGGCCTGCCGTAGCGCGGGGGCAAGCGTGCGATTGTTAAAGCAATTTAATTTAATATTTTAATTTCTTTACTCTGGTTACGAAGCAAAGAGCGATACTATGTTTCACCACTCAACACATAATACCTCAAATTCGGTAAAAAGTGAAGACCGGAAACAGGGTCTTAGCAATAGGTTCCCAAGTTCCCTCTGCCTCCCTGCCATGCACGGGGTAAAGCGTGAAGCTCAACTCAACTCAACTTAGCTTCACGCTGTATCCCGCACATTGGGTAGGCAGTGAGAACTTTGGAAGCTAGTGTTCAGACATTCCGTTCCACTTCCGTTCCCCACTTTCCACTGAATTTGAGGCATTGCGTGTTTAATGGCGGAACTCAACGCCGCGTTTCTGCCTTGCCTTAAAGCGTGAAGCTGAAAGATATATTTAATTTAAGATGAATATTGATTATTGTGCATTTCCTCAGAAACGACTAAACTGATTTGAATACAGTTTTCACTAATGTATTAACAACATTTTGTGTTTGTTTTCATTACAATCGTGTAATAAATGAAAAAGTTTTCTATATAAAATATTTCATGTAACAAAATTGCCACAAAATGATTGATTTATATAATTTAAACTTTAGTTTTCAATATATATTGTGTTTAATATTGATACAATGTAATATATAAAGTTAAGTATGAGACAATAATTTGAAGCCTGTAGCGCTTGGGCACAAGCGTGTGGTTGACGATAGACGCAACAGGCTGTGGGTTCGATCCCCACTCGAGGAAATGAAATATTTAATATTGTTTCTTCGCTCTAGTAAGCAAAACGCGGCATTAAATTACGCCATACTACATGCAATGACTTAAATGAGGTATATAGTTGGAAACAGAAGGGAGTGTCTTAACACTAGGTTCCCAAGTTCCCTCTGCCTACCCTCTCCAGGATACAGCGTGAAGCTGAAAAAACGTCTATAGTATACAAAATTAATAAATAATATTTAATATAATTAGTATAATTCAAGCGGGCGAAGTCGCAAACGCTTCGCCAGCTAAAACATATTGATGCCATATAAGGGAACAAACACACAAACAAACATACATACAAAAACAATGCACTTTAAATGAAGCTACCGCGTATATAGGACGTAACTGTATATCTATTAAATTATTTACAAGAACGCATCTTGGGAGATTAGAAATGCCGTTATAGTGCAGGAGATGGGCGATAAAATTATTTTATAGCGTTTAAATTATTATTTATTATTGAATATTCATATTTGTTATGGAAGAAAATTATTATGAGATGCAATCATTAGTTACATTGTTTTTAAATTAGTGTTATTGTAGCGCGGCGTTGAGTTCCGCTGCTCAAGGGAAACGAAGTATCTTGATACTAGGTCCTTGATATATTCGGGATACAGCATGAAGTACGTCAATTTCCTTTCTTATTTATGGGTTACTTGTAAAACCAATAAAATCAGTTAAAACAAACTGATTTTATTTTCATTTTATTATTTTTTGTTACTCTATATAATAGCTACTAGCTAAAATATTTGTTATATTACACAGAATTTTATACATTTCCGATATAGCAATGTAGGCACTTGCGTACAAAATATAGCGTTAAGAAGCGGTACTTAACGCCACTAAAGGAGCACTTTTCAAAATTTGAAGAAAGATGGTAATGGAGGATTACACTTGGTTACACTTTGTTTGCGTAATTCTCGAAGCGCGGGAACCAGCGTGAAGCTTTAAAACAAAGAATATTCACTAAAGAATATTATATATTATTGCAGTTATGTTCCAAAAAATAACCTACTGTTAAGATGATACTCCGTTCTCCGCTTTTCGATGTTATAAAAAATCTACTAGTGGAATCAAATCCAGAACGTTTTAACAGTAAGGTAAGGTAGATTCAGATGTTGCGTATTGAGTGATGGAGCATAATGCCACTCTGTACTTATTTGATTTATATTACATATTTAATTTGGAGGATCGAACCTACAGTCTGTCGCATTTACAATCGCATGCTTGCGCTTCGCCATAACAAATACATATTTCGATTATAAAAAATATTGCAAAACTGAAATTGAATTGGACCATTCCCCATATTCAAAGTGTAGAACACTTATTAACGTAGTCTAGTAATATATATGTATATATATATATATATATATATATATATATATATATATATATATATATATATATATATATATATATATATATATATATATATATCTTGTCATATATATATATATATATATATATATATATATATATATATATATATATATATATATATATATATATATATATATGACAAGATAAGGTAAGTAAAGGAAAACGCTTGGACGATACTCTGATTCCGAATTAGAGTCAAGTAAACTCGATGCCTCTGACCATCTAACTACATAAGGAAAACCAAAATATTTATAAATTTTCTTCCTGGCATATATCCCAAATCATTATAAATTTACCTCCTAAAAATTGAACCCACAACAATCACCTATACACACTTTCACTACTCTACAAGGGCTAACCTAACCTATACCTCAATAATGGGATATCAAATACAAATATTGACATGTAGTGTTTACTTAATACATTTATCAACCGCCCCTCCAACTATAGTCAAAGTCAAGGTCTATATATATTGGAGAAATTTTCAATAACTTCCATATTAGTGGTAGCAGAGTTGACGGATAGACGTACGTATTTATTTTTTTATATACATCTTCACACTCTAACCCGCATTTATCAGGGTAAATCTGTTCCCCTTCGGGTTCCCGGGAACATAGTTTTAAGACTTAATTTTTACCGAGGAAATAAAATAAATATTTCCCACAAACGATAGTTGAATCCACAACTGATGCATTTAC